>CM051376.1:10471579-10571579 GCA_028015245.1 Cardamine occulta | reverse complement strand
AATGATCCTTGCGAGTAGCATCATTCAATTTCCGATAATCTATACACATCCTATGTCCGGTTACTGTCCTAGTTGGTATCAGTTCGCTCCTATCATTTCTAATCACTGTAATACCTCCTTTCTTAGGAACAACATGCACAGGGCTGACTCACTTACTGTCGGAAATAACATAAATCACACCAGCCTCTTGAAGTTTCATTATCTCTTTCTTGATGACATCTTTGAGGTTAGGGTTTAACCGCCTCTGATGCTCGACAGAAGTTATAGATTCATCCTCTAGATGAATT
Source organism: Cardamine occulta (assembly GCA_028015245.1). Lineage (NCBI taxonomy): Eukaryota > Viridiplantae > Streptophyta > Magnoliopsida > Brassicales > Brassicaceae > Cardamine > Cardamine occulta. The sequence continues at coordinate 10,571,292 of CM051376.1, read as the reverse complement.
CTGTGCATGCATAAGTCAGGAGATATACCAGTTATATCATCTAGTGAGTAGCCTAGAGCCTTCCTATACTTCCTCAATTCACATAAAAGCAAGGTAATCTCTACATTATTCAATTTTGCATTCACTATAACTGGATAAGTGGAGTTCAGACCAAGAAAAACGTACCTGAGCCCTGCTTGGAGGGTCTTCAACTCAAGCCTTGGAGCTTTCAGCTCACTCCAAGAGCCACCAAAAATCGGTTTTTCTGGAGCAGGTGCTCCCTGTGCTGGCTGGGGTGCTCGCCGGGGTGCTCTCTGGACCTCGATTTTTGTGCCTTCTCCCAGGCTCAGAAATTCATCTCCTTCCTCCACTCTGATGTTGAAATCAAGAAACTTAGCAAATTCATGGGTGTCTTCACTCAGAAAACCGTGTACACCCTCGGATTTAGTCAAAGCAACTTCTAAAGGATCATTCGCCAAAATTTCTTCAACCACATCTTCTGATATCTCTGACCCATCATGGATCACAAATGTCTGTCCATCAATCATCAGTTTCTTGAGAAGCTTGCTCATCTCAAACCGAACTAACATATCTCCAAGACGGAGATCAACTATGCCTTCTTCAACATCAATGATAGCACGAGCCGTGCATAAGAAAGCTCTACCCAATATCAGTGGGTCCTTGGGTTCTTCATCTAGTTGGGATAAATGTATCCCTAATTCGGACGTGCATATCTTCGATAATACCCACGGGAAGCTTTGTAGACCGATCCGAAAAAACCAATGAGATCTTTGTAGGCTTGAACTTGGTGAATCCCAGACGCTTAGCCACATAATATGACATTAGATTGACGCTGGAACCTAAGTCACACAGAGAACAAGTAAACGTGCACGGTCCTATCTTCACCGAGATAACAAACCTCCCGGGATCTTATTTCTTTGTCAACACCTTACTCTGAAGTATGGCGTTGCACTCCTTAGAAACAATCATTACATTCTCTTCCTCAACAACCTTACCAGCAACCAGCTCTTTCATGTACCTCTTAAGCGAAGGCATCATTTGCACGGCATCAACCAAAGGAAGTTTCACCGTCAAATCCTTAAGCATCTCCTTGCACTTTGAATCCTCCAAATCCTTGCGAGATTTCTTTAGAGGTACTGGATAAGGGACCTTAGGTACGTAGACTCGTTCTGGTAAAATTTCTGGGGTTTTTAAAATTTTCGTGGGAGCACCCTGTGGGAGCAGGTGCTCCGGAGCAGAATTGGGGTGCTCGCCGGATTTTTCTTCAGAATCGTTTGGAAAAGTTCCCTGAGGTGTTCCTGAGCTTGATTCAACCTTAACATGTCCATCTTCCTCAACAAAATCACTTCCTTGAGCCTGGTGCTCGGAAATCTTCTCCTTAGTCTTTCCGTGGAAGCTTGTCATGGTAGGTGGTGCCAGCAACTTTCCACTTCTTAACTCAACAGCATTCACGTGATATTCATTCCTGGGCAGTTCACCTTTACCTGGGAGAGCTCCAGCTGGTCTCTTGATAGCCTCGGTGGCTTGAGCTACTTGTATATCTAGCTTCTTCACATGCGCGGTAACAGCTTCATACTTAGCATTCAGATCAGTGTACATGTGATCTACCTTGGCATTAATCTCAGTAGACGCCTTCTGTTGGTTAACCATCAATTGCTGCATAAGACTCTTCAGCTCATCTTGAGATGTTGTCGAGGAGACAGCTTGTGGTAGTGTAGCAAAATTGGTGTGTTGTTGTTGGTTTCCTCCTTGGAACCGATTCTGATTCTGATTAGGGACGTACTGCTTCCCTTGAGTGTTGCTGGAGTAAAACTTTTGAAAACTCTGAGCTTGTGGCAACTGATTCATACCTCCTAGTTGCGGATAAACTTGGTCTTGTGGGTTCTCGACATTGTTGCTTCAGTAGGAAAGGTTAGGGTGGCTCCGATAATTTTGATTAAACCCGCGGTTCTGTTCATATCCCTGACCACTCACATAGTTAACCTCATGTACTCCAGCATCGTCATCTTCTTCAAACTCTTGAGAAATAGGCGCAGCCCCATTCTCTTCCACAAACTTGACCGGTTTTTGACTTTCACGTAGGAGTAGGTTTACCTTCGCCGTCAGCTCATCTATCTTCTGAGTGTCCACACTGTTAACTTTCCTGGACCTATCATACTCAAGAGACCTATTGCTAGAGCTTGAAGTAAGGTTCTCTATCAGCTCAAAAGCAGCATCTCTAGTTTTGGTCATAAAAGACCCGTTACTCACAGCATTCAAGGCGTTGCGGTAATCCCATTCAACACCATCATAGAATATTCCCAGAATGTGTTCATCTTTAAAACCGTGATGAGGGCATTCCCTACGGTATTCCTTCAGTCTTTCCCAAGCTTCTCAAAAAGCTTCACCAGAATGTTGTTGGAAAGATGAAATCTTGTTTCGTAGAGCGACTGTCTTAGACTTAGTGTAGAAGTTATCCAAGAAAGCAGCTCTAACTTCATCCCACGTCCTCAAAGAACCAGCTGGCAATGACTTTAACCACCTCTGAGCCTTGTCAGCAAGAGAAAACGGAAACAGCTTGCATTTCAGAAACTCTGGCGGTACCCCATTCGAACCGGTAGTGCTACAGATTTCTTCAAAGTTTTCGATGTGGTCCATCGGTATCTCAGCTGGCAGTCCGTGAAAGAGGTGTTGTTTCAACAATGTGATCATCTGAGGCTTGATCTCATAGTCTTGCCTCTGAGTTGTTGGAGAAACAATAGCTGAACGGTTTTGATAAAATGCATGAGGATTATCCAAATCCCCTATACCCGGCTGAACTCGTGGAGCTTGCGGTTGCTCCCTTCTCAACTGAGCAATCTGATCCCTTAGCAACTGTAACTGAGCAGCCATACCATTGTCTTGTTCAGCCATGATGACTGGAGGAGCTGTAAGTCTCTTTTGACGGTTTTGACGTTCGATGCGAGCTAACTCTTCGTTGGTGTGGATGATTAGATCTTCGGTGCAATTTCTTCTCGTTCTTCTACAGGTCATGCACCTGACACATAGGAGAAACAAATAAAAATAAAGATCAATAGTTTCTTAAACTGAAAACAAAATAAAAAATCAAAAGTAACGCAATTGGTCCTCGGCAACGGCGCCAAAAACTTGATGTGCTCGAGTTTTAACCCAAAATATTTTCTGCAAGTGCACAGACAATCACAGTAGTATATGGGGTATCGAATCCACAGAGACCAAGGTTACACTATGAAATTATAGATTTTAATTTAAAGCTAAGACAATAATGTTGGTTGTATAATTTTTGGAACAGCAAACAATTAAATAAATCGATGTAAAAACAATTAATAAAAAGCACTATGTTAAGGCGTTTCACCGATGATTAGGAGACAAGGCTGAGCAACTATTCAGGGCTAACTAACTACCGGTCTAGAACTCAAACATAAATAAATGTCGCCCCACTCTTGTGATGTATCGACAACTTTATCTAACAACCTAGATACCAAAACTCTCGTCTGGACCTAGCAAAGATGATAAGCATTAACAAGCGGGTTCAATCTGTTCACAATCAATCGTAACAATCAACTCTTGCTGGTTACGCACCAATTGCTCACCAATGATTTATCTAGCAACCTAGAGCACTCTCGTGAATAAGTTTATCCTAAAATCATAGACTAGGTGATCAAGCTAATCTAAGCATTAAGAACCCCTATTGGCGAAGTCATATAAATTCCATTCCTATTTGTGCTCAGCCATTAACAACCTAAATCACCATTGAAAACCTTAACCTAGCTAGGGATCTACTCACACATAGCAAAATCAAACACAACAGAGCAAGGAGATGAATTCATAATTCTTATTAAAGAGAATAAGGTTCAGGAAAACTTCTCAAACAGAGTTGTGGTCTGATCGATAATGGGAGAATAGAAATCCAAAGCTGAGTAGTACAAATCCAAATCGAAAAGGTAGAAGAACAAAAGGAATCCAAGCTAAGAACTCTCAAAAACAAACATAGAACGAAAAACTGAAGTCTGAGAACGAACGTCTTCCAAGTCTGAGGCGGCTCACCTCTTTTTATTCTAAAAATTAATTAAAAATGTGTCTAGGTAAAATAGGAGGGAGCAGGTGCTCGCCAAGTCCGGAGCAGGTGCTCCCGCGGCGAAAAATTGACTTTTGGCTCAAAATTTTTTCTTTTGCTCGAATGTCTTCCAATATCTTCAATCCATGCTCCAGAGCCTCCAAATACCTGAAAAGATACAAAAGAACTAGAAAAGACTCGAAAACAAGATAAAAAGACTAGTTAAAATGAGACAAAATACTAATATATCAAGGTACCAAAAACTGTACTCCAAAATGCTGCCACGCCTAGAATTGCTAGTGAGCCACTCAGACCCTCTAATGCTCAAGTGTAGTTGTACATGCACTTCACGGAGATTGAAGCCCTCAAAGCAAACGAGATGAGGGAGTTCAACATTATCTTGAAAGGAAACTTAAATCATTCAGGTTTTAGTCAACCCAAGTTAGAGCTACATACATTATACCTGGTGGAACCAGTGCAATGTGATTCGAGAGGTTGCGATTTACAACTAGTAAAAGCTCCAAATTCAATTCTTCCACCTCTAATCAATGCTTTTGAGGCCTACACTGTTATTGAATTCCCACAAGTGGAAACAAGCCCAAATGATGGTACCTAAACCTTATATTTCAACAATTACTAGAAATAAACTTATATTTTGTCACATAATATTGATTCTTACATTCCCTAACGTTTATATTAATTAGTTGTATATTAAGGACATCAAAGCTACTTATGGACTGAGTAAAATCAGTTGGCAAGGAGATCCCTGTTAGAGTTTTATGCGGAAGAGTTTAACCGAAGACATACCTTAGCCTGGTTTATCGATGAATTCGGCGTGGAATCGACTGGAAATTGTACGCAAAGACCGGAGTTGAAATCACAGACGGAAATCAACCACAAACCACCGTTCAAGTGCCTTTCTGGTTGATCTCTCGAAGCTTTCTCTCTCTAAAATGTTTCTCTCTCTAGAATTATCTTCTTGTGTCAATGGTCACAAAGTTCTATTACTTGTTCTCTTGTGTCTCTGCGTTTTTTCCTTATTTTATAGAAAAAACGCAAGTGCCTTTTCAAAGAGATATGAATGGTTTATCCAATAGTTACGATAGTATACATCACATAACTACCGATTAATTAAATCTGTTCGGTATGCTACCTAATCATGGGCGTAAACCGACCATAAACCAATACGACCATAAACTGAGCTGAAAGCTCCATAAGAAGCCGTTTCCAATAAATCCCCCGCTCAGCACGCAGTTCTACGCTCCTTAGACTTATGAATCATTAACTAATGTTTCTCTCCCACTTAGTTGGGACAGTTTACGTGAACTTTCACCAACTTCCATAGATTAGTTAGTAGGAGCAACATTAGTTTGATCATCCATCTCTTAAAGATGGAATTCCTTATCAATCTCTCCCTCTCACAAAAAATCATTTTCCAAGAACATAACATCTCGTTATTCGATTTCTGTTACACTTCCATTTGGGTGTTCGCCGATGAGCATATAACTCTTAAAATGCTCTGAGTATCTTATAAAGATACACATTTCTTCGATCAGGTTTTCTTTCTTTTCATAATGCATAAGGAGTAAAAGTAACAAACTTAGAGGGCACAATATTAAGTATATATGCAATTGTCAGTAATGCGACCTCCAATATAAAATTAAAAGGTTAGCTTGCGTCATCATATACTTAACAATTTCAAGAAACGTTTAAATTCTTTTTTTTGGCTACACCTTTTTCTTGTGGTGTATATGGGGTAGTCAGTTTTCTGACAATACCTTTTTCATCACACAATTCTTTAAATTGTTCGTATAGATATTCACGATCTTAATATATTCTCAAACACTTGATCGTCCTCTCCAATTAATTTTCGATCAAAGTTACATAACGTATAAAACACTATAGTGTTTCTGACTTATGAAAATTAGGTACACATATTCGAATAAAGTGAAATCATCTATAAAAGAGATGAAATATGACGCCCCATGTCTCGCCCTCATATTTATCGAACCACAAAAGTCTGAATGAATTAATTGCAATGGAAATTCAGCTCTAGTTGCTTTTCCAAGTGGTTTTCTTATTGCTTTTTCAACTAAACATGGCTCACATGTGTCAAGATAAACTCGGGCGAGTTAGCTTAGAAGACATAAGGTTAACTATGTGAGTGGTCAGAGATATGTCCAGAACCGTGGGTTCAATCAAAATTATCGGAGCCACCCCAACCTCTCCTACCGATGCACCAATGTCGAGAACCCACAAGACCAAGTTTATCCACAACAAGGGGGTATGAATCAGTTGCCACAAGCTCAGGGTTTTCAGAAGTTTTACTCCAGCAATACTCAAGGGAAGCAGTACGTCCCTAATCAGAATCAGAATCGGTTCCAAGGAAAAAACCAACAACAACACACCAATTTCGCTACATCATCACAAGCTGTCTCAGCGCCTACATCTCAAGATGAGCTGAAGAGTCTTATGCAGCAACTGATGGCTAACCAACAGAAGGCGTCTACTGAGATTAATGCTAAGGTAGATCACATGTACACTGATCTGAATGCTAAGTATGAAGCTGTTACCGCGCATATGAAAAAGTTAGATATACAAGTAGCTCAAACCGCCGAGGCTATCAAGAGACCAGCTGGAGCTGTTCCAGCTAAAGGAGAATTGCCCAGGAATGAGTATCACGTGAATGCTGTGGAGTTGAGAAGTGGAAAGTTGCTGGCACCACCTACGATGACAAGCTTCCACGGAAATGCTAAGGAGATAGTTATCGAGCATCAGGATCAAGGGAGTGATTTTGCTGTGAAAGATGGACATGTTGAGGTTGGATCAAGCTCAGGAACACCTCTGGGAGCTGTTCTAAACAATTCTGAAAAAAATCCGTTGAGCACCCCAATTCTGCTCCAGAGCACCTGCTCCCACAGGGTGCTCTCTCGAAAATCTCAAAAACTCCTGAAACTCCACCAGAACGAGTCTACGTACCTAAAGTCCCTTATCCAGTACCTCCAAAGAAATCTCGCAAGCATTTGGAGGATGCAAAGTGCAAGGAGATGCTTAAGGATTTGACGGTGAAACTTCCTTTGGTTGATGCTGTGCAAATGATGCCTTCTCTCAAGTGATACATGAAGGAGCTGGTTACTGGTAAGGTTGTTGAGGAAGAGAATGTAATGATTGTTTCTAAGGAGTGCAGCGCCATACTTCAGAGTAAGGTGCTAACAAAGAAAGAGGATCCGGGAAGGTTTATTATCTCTGTGAAGATAGGACCTTGCACGTTTACTTGTTCTTTGTGTGACTTAGGTTCCAGCGTGAATCTGATGCCATATTCTGTGGCTAAGCGTCTGGGATTCACCAAGTTCAAGCCTACAAAGATCTCATTGGTTTTTGCGGATCGGTCTACAAAGCTTCCCGTGGGTATTATCGAAGATATGCACGTCCGAATTGGGGATACATTTATCCCAACTGATTTTGTGGTTCTGGAACTAGATGAAGAACCCAAGGACCCACTGATATTGGGCAGAGCTTTCTTATGCATGGCTCGTGCTATCATTGATGTTGAAGAAGGCATAGTTGATCTCCGTCTTGGAGATATGTTAGTTCGGTTTGAGATGAGCAAGCTTCTCAAGAAACTGATGATTGATGGACAGACATTTGTGATCCATGATGGGTCAGAGATAGCAGAAGATGTGGTTGAAGAGATCTTAGCAAGCGATCCTTTAGAAGTCGTTTTGACTAAACCCGAGGGTGAACACTGTTTTCTGAGTGAAGACACCCACGGATTTGCTAAGTTTCTTGATTCCAACATCAGAGTGGAGGAAGGAGATAAATTTCTGAGCCAGGGAGAAGGCACAAAAATCGAGGTCGTGGGAGCACCCCAGCGAGCACAGAGAGCACCTACTCCGGAAATTCTGATTTTTGGTGGATCTTGAAGCAAGCTGAAAGCTCCAAAGCTTGAGTTGAAGACCCTCCCACCAGGGCTCAGGTATGTTTTTCTTGGTCTAAACTCCACGTATCCCGTTATAGTGAATGCAAAATTGAATAATGTAGAGATTACCTTGCTTTTGTGTGAATTGAGGAAGTATAGGAAGGCTCTAGGCTACTCACTAGATGATATAACTGGTATATCTCCCGACTTATGCATGCACAGAATTCATCTAGAGGATGAATCTATGACTTATGTCGAGCATCAGAGACGGTTAAACCCTAACCTCAAAGATGTCGTCAAGAAAGAGATAATGAAACTTCTAGAGGCTGGTGTGATTTATGCTATTTTTGACAGTAAGTGGGTCAGCCCTGTGTATGTAGTTCCACCTAGGAGCGAACTGATACAACCTAGGACAGTAACCGGACATAGGATGTGTATAGATTATCAAAAATTGAATGCTGCTACTCGCAAGGATCATTTTCCTTTACCGTTTATTGACCAGATGCTAGAGCGTCTGGCTAATCATCCATATTACTGTTTCTTAGATGGTTTTTCAGGATTTTTCCAGATTCCTATCAACCCGGATGATCAAGAGAAGATGACATTCACATGTCCTTATGGCACCTTCGCATACCGTCGTATGCCATTCGGTTTGTGTAATGCTCCAGCAACGTTTCAACATTGTATGATGTCTATATTCATTGACCTTATTGAGGATATTATGGAAGTATTTATGGACGATTTCTCTGTGTATGAGAGTTCGTTTTCTTCTTGTTTATCTAATCTGTGCAGGGTATTGCAAAGATGCGAGGAAAAGCATCTAGTTCTCAACTGGGAGAAGTGTCACTTCATGATCCGAGATGGGATAGTGCTTGGGCACAAGATATCAGAGAAGGGTATTGAAGTTGACAAGGCAAAGATAGAAGTCATGATGAGTTTGCAACCGCCTAATTCGGTTAAGGGAATCCACAGTTTTCTGGGACACGCGGGATTCTACCGTCGCTTCATCAAGGATTTTTCAAAGATTTCTAGGCCTCTTACGAGATTGCTGTGTAAGGAGGTGAAGTTTGAGTTTGATAGTGACTGTGTGGCGGCTTTTTACACCATTAAGGGAGCCTTAGTTAGTGCACCGATAGTATAACCACCAGATTGAGAGCTACCGTTTGAGATTATGACACGTGAGTGATTTTGCTGTGGGAGCTGTTCTGGGTCAGAGGAGAGACAAGAAGCTCCATGTGATTTATTATGCTAGTCGAACGATGGATGATGCTCAGTGTCGGTACGCCACTACCGAAAAAGAGTTATTAGCGATTGTTTTCGCTTTTGAGAAGTTCAGGTCATACCTCGTCGGGTCGAAGGTTATTGTTCACACTGATCACGTTGCCCTGAAGTATTTGTTGACAAAGAAGGATGCCAAGCCCAGACTATTGAGGTGGATCCTTTTGTTGCAAGAGTTCGATCTAGAGATAAAAGTCAAGAAAGGGTCTGAAAATGGGGTTGCGGATCATTTGAGTAGGATGCTGATTGAAGAAGAGACACATATGGAGGATAGTCTACCGGATTAGCACATCTATTCTATCAGCACCTGTGAAGTTTTTTGAGCACCCGACAGAGCACCCGAGGGAGCACCTGCTCCGCCTGCGCGAGCACCTGCTCCCGAAAATTTTTGTGGATCAATTCAGACCAGTCAGTCCTCTAGTTTCCCATGGTTTGGAGAGATTGCAAACTTCTTGGCTGCTGATAAGGTTCCTGAGAACCTAGTGGGAAGCAAAAGGAAGAAGTTTTTCTGCGATATTAGGCGGTATTTTTGGGATGAACCATTTTTATACAAGCAGTGTTCAGATGGGTTATATAGGAGATGCGTGTCTGAGGCAGAGATCCCTGGGATTCTACACCATTGTCACAGTTCGTCATATGCTGGGCACTTTGCCACATTTAAGACGGTTTCAAAGGCTTTACAAGCCGGTTATTGGTGGCCGACGATGTTCCGTGATGCAAACAGATTTGTTTCTAGGTGTGATGCGTGTCAAAAGCAAGGGAACATCAGTAAGCGTAATGAGATGCCCCAGAATTTTATTCTGGAGGTTGAGGTTTTTGACGTATGGGGTATAGACTTCATGGGACCGTTTCCATCCTCCTACGGTAATGAGTACATTCTAGTGGCTATTGACTATGTTTCTAAATGGGTTGAAGCGCTGGCTAGGCCAACTAATAATGCTAGAGTGGTTATCAAGATGTTCAAGAGTGTCATCTTTCCGAGGTTTGGAGTCCCTAGAGTGGTGATTAGCGATGGAGGCTCACACTTCATAAACAAGGTCTTTGAGAACTTGTTGAAAAAGAATGGTGTTACACATAAGGTAGCTTCTCCTTATCACCCTCAAACTAGTGGTCAGGTCGAGATATCCAACAGGGAGATAAAGAGTATCCTACAGAAGACAATGAGCATCACGCGTAAGGATTGGTCTAAGAAGTTGGATGACGCTCTATGGGCGTATAGGACCTCATATAAGACTCTGTTGGGGACAACGCCTTTTCATTTGGTGTATGGGAAGGCATGCCACCTTCCGGTGGAACTGGAGTATAAAGCGGCCTAGGCTATTAAACTTCTCAACTTCGACATCTTACCAGCATTTGAAAGGAGATCCATGCAGCTACACAAGTTGGAGGAGATTAGGCATCTCGCATATGACAACTCGCGGATTTACAAGGAACGGTCAAAAGCCTACCATGACAAGAGAATCATCCCCAGGAATTTTGCTCCCAATGATCAGGTATTATTGTTTAATTCTCGTCTTAGATTATTCCCAGGTAAGCTGAAGTCCAGATGGTCTGGCCCTTTCACTATCAAGGAGGTTAGACCAAATGGAGCTATAGTGTTGCTAAACGCTAAAGGAGATGAATTCGTGGTGAATGGCCAGAGGATCAAGCTATATCTTGCTGATACACACGTGGAGAAAGGTGAAACTGTCACCTTCAGTGACCCTCCTCACGTCTAAATGGTCTACAAAGTCGAGCTAACGACTTAAAACAAGCGCTTGGTGGGAGGCAACTCACCGGTAAGGTTTCTTGTACATAATTCATTTTAAATTTCTTTCGATACTAACTTTTCATTTGTGATTTCAGTTTTTAATCATCTTAAAAAAAAGGGAGAAATTGATCGAGCACCCCAGAACTGGCCCGAGCACCTGCTCCGCCAGGGTGCTCCATGGGCGACGAGCATGACACCGCGACTACTCGGTGATATCTCCCTATACCCTCTATCATCATTGTATTATCCGTGTGTGTTTTTATTTTTATTTATCTCCAATCTCTCATTCTTTTTTACACCCGAGACGGTGTGATTTAAGTCCGGGAGAGCGGTTAGTTATTTTATTTTATTTTTCTATTGAGTCTTGTTGTTGTGTCAGTCCCAAGAGTCTTAGATTTTTAGTGAATCAGGTCCTGCTGCTTGGTTTACTTTTATAACTATTTTATCGAGTCTGTTTTAGTGTTTTATTGAGTCAAAAGCTTGTTTGGGAATTATGAACTTGACCTATTGGATTTATTTTCGGACTAAGGATTACTTGTATGACTCACAGCTTGGCCAAAGTTCTGTATCGGAAAGGCATTGGGCGGATTAAATATTCCCCAAAGCTCACACTCAGCGGGAAATAGGTTGAACCAATGTCATCTCTAATTTTTATTCGGTTTCTAATCTTGATTTTTAATTTCTTTCTCAGGGATTTGATGTCCATTGGGCAAGACCTATTCGAACCATAAAAGACACCGCAACTCTCCACAAAGTATGCTCTTTTCTCTCCAACTCTCCGCTCGGTCCGATTTTCATAAAAAAAAAAAAAAAAAAAAAGAGTTCAAAGCAGCAAGCTCAAGTGAACCAAGGGATGACGCGTAAACCCGTGTATCCTTTGTGACCTCATGAAAAGCTTGTTGTAAGGGAAATTAAAAGTTTCGAAGTGAACCAAGGGATGATGCATAAACCCGTGTATCCTTTGTGACCTCATGGAGATTCGTCCCATATAAAAAAAAATAATAAGAAGAAGCATCAGAAAAGTGATGGCTGCAGTAAAAAAAAATATGTTGTTGTGTTCGGAAGAGGAAAGAGTTAAGAGAAGAGCATGCGGGAGAGAGTCTTCGGTTAGAAGAAGTCAGCACCCTTTGGACCGATTTCCCTTGGTAAGATCACTGTACTTTTTATTTTCATTAATCTATGTAAGAGATGACAGTGGGGATTCCGAAACTTCTGTTGGGTTGTGAGTTATTAAGGTTAGGTTATGAACCCCACGGCTAATTACGGTACATGTCCTAAGGTCCAGTGAAGAAGGTATGAAGTCCGAATTTATTTTTCCAACAAGTAAGTGAGTTCCCGTGATTTTCAAAACCTCTTCTCAGTTCTTGATCTTGTTTTGTTTGAAGACAAACAAAGGTCTAAGTCCGGGGGAGTTGATATGTTAGGAATTTGTCCCATATTAACTAGTCTTTTTATATTGTTTTCGAGTCTTTTCTAGTTGTTTTTGTGTCTTTTCAGGTATTTGGAAGCTCTGGAGCATGGATTGAAGATATTGAAGCACATTGGAGCAAAAGAAGTAATTTTGAGCCAAAAGTCGATTTTTCTCTGCTGGAGCACCTGCTCCGGACTTGGCGAGCACCTGCTCCCTCCTATTTTACCTAGACACATTTTTTATTTAATTTTTAGAATAAAAAGAGGCCAGCCGCCTCAGACTTTCAAGAGGGCGTTCTCAGACTTTTTCATTATGTTCTGTTGGACGCTTTGTTCTACGTTACTTTTTGAGAGTTCTAAGACACCACCACTTTGTTCTTCTACTTTGGATTTGTACTACTCAGCTTTGGATTTCCATTCTCCCATTATCGATCAGACCACAACTCTATTTGAGAAGTTTTCCTGAACCTTATTCTCTTTAATAAGAATAATGAATTCATCTCCTTGTTTTGTTGTGTTTGATTTCGCCATGAGTGAGTAGTCTTCTAGCTAGGTTAAGGTTTTCAATGGTGATTTAAGGTTTTAATGGCTGAGTACAAATAGGATTGGAATTTATAATGTCTTCGCCAATAGGGGTTCTTAATGCGTAGATTAAACTGGCCACTTAATCTATGATTTTAGGTTAAACTTATTCACGAGAGTGCTCTAGGTTGCTAGATAAATCATTGGTGAGCAATTGGTGCGCAACCAGCGAGAGTTGATTGTTGCGATTGATTGTGAACAGATTGAACCCGCTTGTTAATGCTTATCGTCTTCGCTAGGTCCAGACGAGAGTTTCGGTATCTAGGTTGTTAGATAAAGTTATCGATACATCACGAGAGTGGGGCGACATTTATATATGTTTGAGTTCTAGACCGGTAGTTAGTTAGCCCTGAATAGTTGCTCAGCCTTGTTTCCGAATCACCGGCGAAATACCTTGACCTAGTGCTTTTCTTTATTAGTTTACATCACTTTAATTTATTTGCAATTCTGTTTCGAAACCAATCTCATATTTTGTCTTAGCTTTATTTACAAATCTCATAATTTCATAGTGTAACCTTGGTCTCTGTGGATTCGATACCCCATATACTACTGCGTTAGTCTGTGCATTTGCACAAAATATTTAGGGTTAAAACTCTGACACATCAATTTCAAATAAAATTTAAATGTAAATAAAGCGGTAAAAACGGTTTAAAATCAATAAGAAAAAACAATGAGCCTTGGGAATGGTATATGACTTTGATGAAATGATGAACCTTTGATGAAGTAAGAACAATTGAAGAACAATGTCTTAGGCCTAATGATTACTAAGTAGACTAATCCATTCTCATGGTATTAATCTCTATATTAACCATTGAATCATCATTAATTCTCATTGGCAATTCAAATGACTAATGAGCATTAAGAACAAGTTCTAATCTAACTACTAATCACCCTAATCAACTACTATCGTAGGCTAGGAATGAAAAGCTCATTTAGGTTCTATCAAGCATTTTAACAAACACCTTGTGGGCATGAAATGCTAATCATCTAGATTTCTCAATTACAAGCTTAATCTAGCATTACTAACAACCTAAATGAAAGACTACTTAAGATCTAGCCCTAAACATCTTCATTAATTCATCAAATCATCTCAATCACCAAACCCTAAGCTCATCTAAAAGACTACTCACTCATAGTCATGAAAACATAAATCAATTGGTTTGATTGATGCATAATCATGAGTATAAGAAGAATAGTTGAAAGATTTAAGAAGATAAGAAGATTTGATAACTTAGATCAAAGAGATTCATAAAAATATCCAAAAGAAGCTTAAAACAAAATCTCTCTAAAACAAAAGCATAACCTTAATTAGGTTTTTCTTAGGCTATTTATAGTAAAAATAAAAGGACTTGGTTAACATGCAATAAACCAAGTCAAACCCGGAACAAACCGATCAACATTCAGAAAATTCATGAGATTGATGACTTCATAGCGACCATCGTTAGGCCGCTACAAACGCCCGGTGGAGGCCATCGACCAACGTTTGGCCGCTACAAGTGCCCGCTGTCTCCCACCGATTGAGGTTTGACCGCTACAAGAGGCCGCTGGAAAATCGAAATGTTTCAGAAATTTAGGTACCGGGCAACCTATAGCCGCTATAGGAGACCGCTATGATGCAGCGACCAACACCTGACCGCTATGTAAGACCGCTATGATCCACCGATCTCCTCTATACAGCTACAGGTGCCCGCTGACTTGCCCGGAGATTTCTGAAATCCATATACCGGTCAGCTCCAGACCGCTACAAACAACCGTTGTCTCCCACCGGTCTCAGCTAAGCCGCTACAGTACCCCTCTGGCCTTCTTCCTTCATCAAATGCTTCACTTTTGATCCTCTTGACTCTAATTTGATTCATCATGTTGTAAGTTTTACTCCAAGACCTAAAGATAAGGAAAACATGCAAATATGCAACTAATCTCCTATTATGCAATGTAAATGCAAGAAACTATATGAGAAATGAACTTTAAAACATGCTAAAATGGCAACATATCAAACAACTTGCACATCGCGAATCTGTCTGTGTATATACATAAAGAAATTACGAATCGAAAGGTAAAAGCTAGAGAAAGATAGAAGTTTTAAAAGCTATATCAGAACGAAAGATAAAGAACAACTGTACAAACAGAGTTTTAGGTGGCAGTGCAATTGTTGTATACGCTTTGGATAACAAAGAAATAAACTATACATGAAGTCAAAATATTTGACAATGTAAGTTGCTGACAAAGATTACAAAATCTGCTCAATTCAGCTGAAGTATTAGCGATATTTTTCTTGGTAGAGATTACCGTGCATCAGGGGTCATTACAGCGGTGAAGCTAGTACTTATTTCAAGGGAATCCATATCTGATTTTCTTCCTTTCCTTGAGTTCTCATAGTCAATACACTCCTTTAAATCACTAACAACTTGAGACATACTTGGTCTTCCTAATGAAGAGGGATTGACACATGACATAGCTATCTCAAGAGCCTTCCAAACAGAACTCGAGTCATAATCTCCATTGAGATTTGGATCCATAATATTCTCAATATCTCCCTTCCGAAGCATTAATCCCACCCATTCTGCTATGTGAGGTTTTTTACGAGATTGCTGAATCACAGGTTGGCTTGTGATCATCTCCAACAGTACAATTCCAAAGCTGTATATATCACTCTTCTCGGTCAACCAATTTGTTCGAAAATAACTACAAAACAAACCACACACAATCTTAATTAAAATGGAATATGATTGTGGTTTGGTTTGATGTAGTTAACTGACTTATTATACTTACTCAGGATCAAGATATCCAGGAGTACCAGCAACGTTTGTCGACACATGACTTTCAAGTCCAATTGGGAAAGATCTAGAAAGACCAAAGTCAGCAAGTTTTGCCTGATAGTTCTCGTCAAGAAGAATATTTGTCGTTTTGACATCTCTGTGGATCATTGGGGGTTCACATCCAATATGTAAATACTCTAATCCTGTTGTATCAAATATATTCCATTAGACTATAAATACAGAACACATTTTCTTGTGAGACAATAAGTCATTAGTTCAGGTCTGAAATAAATAAATAAATTGCAAAAAAATACATAGAATTAATGGTGAAATAATGGCATACCTTGTGCAGTCTCAAGAGCGATTCTAAGTCTACTTGCCCAATTTAATGCTACTCTATCAAATTTTCCTGAAATATTTGCCATGACATAAATGTCAAATCTAACAAGTGACCACTCTTGTGTGCTGATAATTTTGTAAGAATGCACATTTACCTAAGAGATGTTGTTTTAAGTCCCCGTTGGAAGCATACTCGTAGATAAGAGCCAGCTGGTCTTCTTCAATACAATATCCAACAAGGCCTACTAAATTTGTGTGGTGAACCCTTAGAAGCAATTCCACCTTATCAAAAATGTAAAAATATAGATTATATATAGACACATTTTTTGTGTGTAATTACAATGTGTGAATCAATGCAAGATATTGTGGTAATACTATTACCTCTGCTTTGAATTGCTTATACCCTTGCTTAGATGATTGAGTAAGCACCTTAACAGCTACGTTTTCTGTATTGTTCAAAGAACCATGATAGACGACTCCGAATCCTCCTTCTCCAAGAACTCTTTCAAAGTTATTTGTCATTGCTTCTACCTCAGAGTATGTAAACCTTTTCTTTTTGGTTAATATCACTGACTTAGTAAATGGTGACCTGAGAGGAACTGCATCAGAGATATCATATATCAGAACTAAACTCCTTGAGATCTTAGTACTACATGGTATTGTAGGATCTCCTGTAATATATATATATACCTTTTAACTTTGTTTTCTTTCTGGAAAAATATATGAGAAGTGGCACAACTACAATAAAGATCAAGGAAGCAATTGATGCAACAACTGGTACAAGCACTCTTGTGTTGCTATTTTTGCATTTATCAGTCCGACAAAGCTTTGGGTTTCCTTGAATACTAGAAAGCACAAGTGTAATAGAAAAGCCAAGTATATGCTGAAAATTGGATGGAGAGTCATGAAAGAAGTTATATTTAAAAATTCTTACACTAGCTTTAGCCCATTCTTTTCTCTATCACGAAGGGCCTGTGGAATTGTACCTTTAAGATTGTTCCAACTTAAGTTACTGCACCAACCAAATAGCTAAATCAAGCTGAGTACGAAAATTGAAGCAAATAATTTTTGGTACTCATTTTGGAGTAACTTACATGCTCAACAACGATTTCATGCTGGCTAAAAACTCGGGCAGTCCGCCTGACAAACTATTACTTGATAAATCCCTAGCAATTGTAAGACGTTCAAGAAGTCACTGGCTTTGTCATAATTTTTTGGGGGAATAATAGTTTTTATAAGATATGATTTACAAGCTAAAGAGGAAATCGAGGTTTAAAATAGACAAAAATAAAACAACAAGATTGACTTATGAGTGTAAAGACGATATCCAATATTGAATGGTTTGAAGTTTTATTACCAGTTTATTTTCTTTTCTTGTTACTTTCCACAAAATCATTGATGAATTGTCGAGTAAATAAATTATCATCTATTAGAATGGGCTTTATGTCAAGTTGGGATATTTGATATTTATCTAAGCTAATATATAAGATTGATTGATTGATTTTTCAATCATTGCCAGTTGATTTTGTAACTGGAAGCCCATAATTGCTAAAATAGTATTAAAGCCCAGAGTTGGCCCGGCAGAAATTTTCCCCAAAAAAATAGTTCCCACTAATGTGACACATATAAGTTACCCGTCTTGTTGTGGTATTTCTGATATGAGTTTGGGTTGTCTCCGTTGAACTGTTTCCTTTTCACATCTCGAGAAAGCCTATTTAGAATGCTTGAATATCTCATATTGAAAATTGAGATATTTCTAAGCTAATATATAAGGTTCATAGGGCTTTCCATTTATTACCAATTAGTTATAAGTTAGAAGCCGAATGATTCCTAAAATCATCTATCAAACAAAGAAATCTTACAGTTTCTGCAACTCAGTCAAGTTTTGTAAGCTAGGTGCTATGCTTCCGCTTAACCGGTTTGTCGATAAGTCTCTGTTTACATGAACAAAATAATTTAAGTAAACTTAAAGAACACAAGTTTCACATGTAAAATTGGGGTTTTAGAATGATCTTACAAGGAAATGATTCTTGGTGGAATAGAATTATTTGTATAGCTGCACTCTACACCTTTCCACTTCAGCTGTTCAGGGAGGCAAGGATCTCCTTGCCAACTAACTATGTTCAATCCATAAGTACTTTGGATATTCTTGATAGCAGCAACTATATATATAGAGATTGAGGAAGTCGAGAATTAGCATACGCAATATTAGAGTTTCCTAGTTAGGCTACATATAATTCCATTGGGAGAGACCCAAGTGAGTTTCTCCAATTTTAAAATTAATGTTTTAAATTAAAAAGTTAAGATAACCAATAGAAAAAAACATATTTGGCATGGGTCTCTTGCACTATTGACAAAGTCTATCAATGAGAAATTTTGTCAATAGTGCAAGAGACCCATGCCAAATGTATATTTTTCTATTGGTCACTTTTTTCTTTTAACTTAAAATATTATTTTTAAAATTTGAGAGACTCATTTGAATCTCTTCCAATGAAAATGCTCTAATATAGAGGAGTCAATAAAGACAAAGAAAAAATAGTGTCATACCGTCATTTGGATTTGTTTCGGTATATAGAAATTCCAAAACATTGAATGCCTCAATTGCGTTAATGAGTGGTGGAAGAGTTGATCTTTGAGTTCTTACGAGTTTCAAGTCACAGATTCCAACTCCGCATTTTTGTGGTGATAAGTTGTATTTTGTCTCAGACTGTAACAGCTTAGGACTATAAGCTCTTTGAATAATATTTCCGTCCAATAAAATGTCGAATTCTCTAGTATCATTAGCGTTAAGGGCTTGGATCTCGGTAAAGTGTAAGTACATAATAACTTTGTCACTATCGTCTGCTAGAGACGTGTAAGAGGTCAATGGTTCAGTGGCATTTTTGGCGGAAGCTCCCGACCTACTTACAGCATCTGGCACTACAAAAGGATTTGAGGAAGTCACATTGAGAGTGGTGTTTACATCTGTTTGAAACCATTTATATCGATCCCATTTGCGATCAAATACATCATTAGGATACCTGTAAAAAATACAAGAGGTTTGCCATGCAAAAGTTAATGGATCTTGTTACATCGAGTGTCATTGCCATTGTTGTATTGAAAAGCATCATGTAATATTGAAATTTGATAGGAGTTATGATAAATATTCTAATTTCATAAGTTTTACTTTATCAACTATGCTAAATATTGATTAAAAATGTAAATTATTTATCTATATTACTATTTGACTTACTCCCTCCTTTTCAAAATACATGATGTTTTGATTAAAAACATGATGTTTAAGAAATATTAACTTTTACAGTTTAAAGTACAAAACATCATTCATGGAAAGAACATTTAATTCAAAAGTTAACAAAAATATTGAATTTTAATTAAAATGATGTCTGATAATTGACAACGAAACTATTAATGTTCTTTTGACTATATGCTTTTACAACTAAATGAATAAAAATCTGCATTAAAATATGAAAAACATCATATATTTTGAAATAAAACATTTCTCTAAAACTATTTTGAAACGGATGGAGTAATATGTAGAACTTAAAATTTAAAACTTA
The DNA here is from genome assembly GCA_028015245.1 of Cardamine occulta. NCBI lineage: Eukaryota > Viridiplantae > Streptophyta > Magnoliopsida > Brassicales > Brassicaceae > Cardamine > Cardamine occulta. Next base: position 10,551,647 of record CM051376.1, on the reverse strand, counting down.
AAACTATATCCATTAAAACACATTTCCGCATTTCCTTTATACATTTCTCTAGATCGACATAAAAATCTTGATGGAAAAAGTAAAAGCATATCATAAACGAACCCTAACTTTAAATTTGTTTTCAAAATAAGCATGCTAAGACTGACTTAGCGTACCGTATAAATCCGCGACTATCGCTTGTATAGGCCCGCCGGTATAGTAGGTTCAAGGGACCAAATTGTGTCATATAAGAATCATTTCTCAATGGACGTAATTCCAAGGTTGATATCATCGGTATAGTTGCTCCTGTCTTGACTAGACAAATCTGCAATAAGTTTGACTTTGTCATGTAAATGATCTCACGATCATTTTGGAATTCCAAATCTACCGCAATCCACATGTTAGGCCCCACATGTAAATCAAATTTGGGATATACATTAAGGCCATCATAATTTTCATATGCGAACCCTGCTCTTATTAGATAGTTGATTCCCTTGTTTACTGTTAGATTATAGCAGTTTCGTGTTCCATCCGGAAAATATCTGAGATCCTTGTACTGCCTATAGGTATAAGACACATCATCCCCAACTTCACCATGTTTACCACTTTGGATGAAATCTTCATCAGATGAGTATGTTAATCCGGTTACTGGGTCGGTATACGGAGACTCGCCGAGGGGTAAACCACAGTCCAAATTGATGAATCCTAGAGAAACACGAAATATTGGTGCAAGTAATGTTAATCGGCATGAAAGATGAAGCTTAAGGAAGACATAGTTAACTAGAAAATGTTGAAACAGAGATAAGCTTCGAATTATGTTAAAAAAAAGAAGATTAGCTTCGAATTTTAAACAAAATCTTTAGGCTTTATATACCTTTCATGTAAATCCTAAAGTGACCATGATACAACTAGAACTATAACCATTTGTTAATTATCTACCTTTTTCTGATAAATCCATATGTTAATTATCATTCTTTATGTATTAAAAAGTGAACGTGAAGTAATGAAATATAAGAAATACGATAAAAACTACCTTGTTGATCAGGCTGAGCTTGAACAACATGTATGATGGCAAAAACCCCGAAGCTTAACGCCAGTAACAGTTTGCAATGACTACCCATTTTCAAGCTATCATACAAACTTTTGATATGAAAGATTATGTGAAGTATGTAAGAGAATATGTTGATTTTCCAATAGGGAAAGAATTACTTTAAAAGCTTCGAATATACATCTATATATTAGTGTGGAAAATTCTTGAATTTGTTCATGTTACTCGTCCCAGCACGTCTCAACTGGTATAACAAAAAATACATATAAAATATAGTCCAAATTGTGCGAAAAGGTGAATAAAATCAAAACACCTGATGCTATCTTTATTTTTTAAAATGTAAAACCTGCCAAGTTGATCTAATGTCAAAGCTCCGTAGCTATATGACAATTACGCCAATGTCTTCTATTTCACAACAACTTGATGAATTTTTTATATTATGTTGACTTTCACCTTAATTAATAACCCTACAATATGTAAAATTCTTGGTCTTGAAAAATAAACTAAGATCAGTCATCCTAATGACCTACCCTACTATTCGAATTCGTTTTTACTTCATGTATACGTTACTCACGTACTTTGAGAGATACTGGCACCTAAGGTCAAATGTAACGATCAAACAAAATAAATTTATCAGCTTAATTACTTCTATATTTTGCAGTTTGATATCACAAATTTGTTTGTTTGTTTTGGATGATATATATGTGAATTTTTTTAATCAAAAGAACTCTTTCTTTACAAGAATTTTGTGTTTCTTACGTTCTTAGGATCGTTGCTTCATATCCATAGAGAAAAAAACCCTGGAAGAATTCTTAGGTAATAGATAAAACTGGAAAAAAAAACTGGAAGAACTCAATGGCAAACCATTGACTGATCACATGTGAATATATTTTACATAATTTTTCATTTTTCATTTTTTTTTCCTGAGTTGACTCCTTATACACTTTTCCTGTTTTTTTTTTAAGGTCTATCTCATCATTTATTCATTTTTTTCTTTCAAAATTTTTTTCTTTAACTTCCTTGCATGTATTTTAGACTGCACATATTTTATATTTAATTTTAATAAAATAATATATTTTTAAAGTTATATGTGATGTTAATAAATGGTATAATTTTGTAAAAAATCTAGAAATTTTAATTATTGTTTAGATATGATCATTCAATTTTTTTTTATAAATATATGATGAAAATATAAAAGAGAATATAATAATTAAAATGATAAATATGTTATAGTTGGATGATATATCATGGTTTTTACCGGTTTTATGCCATGATATATGTCTTTTATCGAGTCTTTTATATTGCTTCGAGTATTTTTAGAGTCTTTTACAGGTTTATACACATTTGGGATCTTTTGGATGATTTGAAGCATTTCTGGAGCTTTTGGAGCATATGCAGATGCAGAGTCATGCAGAGACGACAGAAGTTTGGCATTTGTTGAAGAACTTTCCACCGATGGATCGAGCTAATATTTTGAGACAAGATAGATCAATGAGTTATCTTTCATCTGGAAGTGGTTTGAGATTATTCTAACGGTGCGATCAAAAGTTATGCCAATTTTTGTGGAAGCAGTTCAGTCCGTCACGCGAATAGAGTAAGCCGAGTTCATAACCATGAGTGTCGATTGACACTAGCAATGGTGACGATCGACACTGACCAACTCTGACGCGGAATTTAACATTTAATGAATTGCAAAGTGGCCCAGAACTTCCAGAAAGTTAACAGAAGATCCCAGATCGTGTTTAGCCTTATAAATTAGGTTTTTAGGTTTTATTAAATCATGTTCTCCTTTGTGTTTATTTTGGAGAGATTTTGGGAGACAACTCTGAACCCTTTTGTTTCTTATTGATTTCTTCTATGAAATTCTATTCATCTATGATTTCTGTTTCATTGATCATGCTTAAGTAGTTTCATAGTTAGGTTTAGGGTTTTCAAGGGTTTTTGATGAATTGTTGAATTGATTATATTATTGGGATTAATTGTTAGAGTTCTTCGCCTTAGGTTGTTCTCAAAGCTAATTCTAGGAGGCACGATAGTTCAATTAGAATTTAGATCTTAGGTTAATCGATTAGGCACGACAGTGCAGTTGATAATCTGATATATCTAAGGTGAGCAAAATTACTTATTCGCAAAGAAATTTGGCTTAGGGATTTTGTGAACATATCGAACCTGAACGTTAAGGCTGATTTATATTCTTAGGATTTGCAAAGAAATTTGGGATTCTGGAATTTAGATTTAGATAGTTTTCAAAACAGTTGGTTAATTATAGCTTAGTGATTTGAGTTCTAGAACGGTTCTTAATTATAATCCCAATAATTGATTGATTCGCAGTTCTGACGATTCCTAAGATTTCCCTATGCCTAGCGTCTTTCTCCATTGATTTACATCTCGTTTACTTATTTGCTTTATTTTCTTTAATTACAATATTTCTTATTTAGCTTAATATTTTTACTGACAATCTATTGTGTAACCAAGTCCTTGTGGATTCGATCCCTAAGTACTACAGTGATCTCTTAATTTGAGAGAGTAGCTCAGGGTAAATTTGAGCATATCATTGGATATTGTTGAACAGTAGGTTCACTTAGACAAGAATCTAGGGAAGAGATTTTAGGGTTTGCGATAAAAGAAGAACAAGAGAATGCTGAGTTTCTTTCTTGAGTCTTCTTTAGGGTTTATCGGATCACCTTTTGAAGATAGCGGCAATGCTTTATTTATAGTAGTTTAGAGGCGGTTTGAGCTTTCCTTTTCCTTTCTGAAGTTCAGTTTTCTTTTCTGAGTTGATTTCTTTTTCTGAACTGATCAGGTCGGTTTAGGTTTTCATGGACCAATAAAATTGGGCTTTAAATGTTCAGTCGGTCTTGATTTGGATTGGATTTAAGGTAGGGTGTAAACCCGGTACCAACAGATGCCAAATCTTTCTTAGTCGATTAGATTTTCTATAAAATATTGTAGTTGTAACTAATGCTGAAAGTTTAATTTTAACAAAATTTGAGAATGAGTGAGAGATAGAGAGATAGAGAGATAGAGAATATATGGCGAAATTATCTTTAAAGAGATTTTTAATTATGACTATTTTTATTTTTTTTTGGTTTTAGATTTTAAAAGTTGTCTTAAAGTTCAATGGCATTTTATGCAAATAACACGTTAACTAAAGGTTAATCAATGTTTCAAAAGTGTCTATGAGGTATTTCTCATTTACGTATAGCTTTCATATTTTTCACTTATAAAGTCTTTGTTATGTTCTTGATTTCCGTAGAAATTTTCAAAGTAGATGAAGAGTCAAATTTTGTTGGCCCTGATTGTAACCTTTGCCGTTATGGTTCTCAGAAAAAAACGAAAGGTGATATATCAGTTTTTGAAATACTATACAAGTATACATCAAGGATCTCCCTTTGACTTTTTAGAATAACATTTTCGATTTTTTTTTTTGTAGAATGTTAAGTTTTATATCGATTTTTAATTTGTGACAGCTTTACATAAATAACAAAAGGAAAAAAGGATACCATCATACCAGACATCTTTTAATAGGCTTCATTAGTTTGGTGAAAAGTTTTTACTTTTTAGCATTCGAGAGCTCAAAGGAAGAAGGAATACCAGACATGGAATCTTTTTGTCATTATAGAAAAGTAATTAAACCAAGGACTTTTGAAGCCATTCTGTAATCTTTGTTCTCGTGTCACAGTTTTTCAATATATTTTGTTTGAGATTTAGCTAAAAGCCTAAAAGATGATCATATTTTCATTTGGGGAACTAGCGTGCCTTGGGGATCACCTCAGTGCCAAAGTTAATGCTCACTTCAATAGAACCCTTTAAATCCATATCCACACTCCCTCCTTTCCTTGAAGTCTCACATGAAAGACAATCTTTTAGGTCATTTATCACTCGAGACATGTTTGGTCTTCTTGCAGAAGAAGGATTAACACAAGACATGGCTAATTCAAGAGCTTTCCAGACTGAACCGCTGTCATAATCTTGTTGAAGGTTTGGATCTATAATACTTGTAATATCTCCTTTTTTTAAGCATAAGCCCAACCCATTCTACTATGTGAGTTTTTTCACGCACATGCTGGATTATAGGGCGGTTTGTTATGATCTCCAGTAGTACAATACAAAAACTATAGACGTCGCTCTTTTCGCTCAACCAATTGGTTTGATAATACCTACAGAACAAGACGTGGGAGAAAGTCATATCCACCTACATTTAGTACTAAAAGGGATGGGAATTTGTAACTAAGATATGTAATTTTCTAATACTTACTCGGGATCAAGATATCCAGGAGTACCAGCAACAACGGTAGACACATATGTCTCACTACCAGTAGGGAAAGATCTTGAAAGTTCGAAATCAACTAGCTTAGCTTTGAAATGTTCGTCCAATAGAATGTTTGAACTTTTGACATCTCTGTGAACCATTGCCGGTTTGCATCCTGTGTGTAAATACTCTAATCCTACATAGTAATTTATGTCAATAATTGATGTGTTGCGTTTTTGGCGCATTCTAACAGTTGTTTTCGAGTCTTTATCGAGTCTTTTAGTTTTATTTTGAGTCATTACAGGTCAAAAGATGGCTAAGGATGAAGATTGGAGATTCTGGGAGAAACTTGGCAGAAATTGGAGAAAAGTCAAAAATTCACCCGCTGAGCACCCGCTCAGCTCCTGAGCGACCGCTCACGACGACCTGACGGAGCAAATAAGGGAAAATTCCAACTTTCCTATTTTTCGCCAAGGACACCCTAATCTTCACTCAGCTGCCTCCAGACCTGTATATATCGTTTTTCTTCTATTTTTCTTAGGGGAGACGCTTTTGCTAAGAACATCACATAGAGATTTTTTATTTCTTTGCAAGATTTGAAGGAAAAGAGACCACAACTATGTTTTGAGAAGAATTCTGAACCCTAATCTCTTTAATAATATCATGAATTCATTCTATTGCTTTGTTGTGTTTGATTTCGCCATGTGTGAGTAGATCCTTAGCTAGGTTAAGGTTTTCAATGGTGATTTAGGATGTTAATGGCTGAGCACAAATAGGTATTGGAATTTATAATGTCTTCGCGAATAGGGATTCTTAATGCTTAGATTAGCTTGATCACCTAGTTTATTGATTTTAGGTTAAACTTATTCACGACAGTGCTTTAGGTTGCTAGATAAATCATTGGTGAGCAATTGGTGCGTAACCAACGACAGTTGATTGTTGCGATTGATTGTGAACAGATTGAACCAGCTCGTTAATGCTTATCAACCTCGCTAGGTCCAAACAAGAGTTTCGGTATCTAAGTTGTTAGATAGAGTTGTCGATACATCACGACAGTGGGGCGATATTAATTTTATGTTTGAGTTCTAGACCGGTAGCTACTTAGCCCCTAAATAGTTGCTCAGCCTTGTCTCCGAATCACCGGCGAAACGCTTTAACCTAGTGCTTGTTTTAATTGCTTTTACATTGTTTTTATTATTTCTTGCTTGTTCGAAAAATTACAAAACCCACACTTTTGTCTTAGCTTTAAATTAAAATCTATAATTTCATAGTGTAGCTTTGGTCTCTATGGATTCGATATCCTGTATACTACTGTGATTGTTTGTGCACTTGCAGAATTATTTTGGGTTAAAACTCTGTGTATCAAGTTTTTGGCACCGTTGCCGGGGACCAATTGTGTTACCTTTGATTTTTTATTTTGTTTTCAGTCTAAGAAACTACTAATTCTTTTTCCTTTTTCCTTTTCTTTTTTTTTTATGTTTCAGGTGCATGACCAGTAGAAAAACAAGAAGAAATTACACCGAGACATTACTAAATCTTTCAAACGACGAGCTAGCTAGGCTAGAGAGGGAGAACCGATAGCTAAGACCTACTACCGCCAACATGGGCGAACAAGACAATGGAATGGCTACTCAGTTGCAGATGCTTCAGGATGAGATGGAACAGATGCGGAGAGATAGACAAGAAGCTCAGCAACAACAACCAGGTATTGGAGACTCGGATAATCCACACGCCTACTACCAGAACCGAGCTGCCATTGTGCCTCCAGCAATTCAGAGGCAAGACTTCGAAATCAAACCTCAAATGATTTCGTTGGTGAAGCAACACCTTTTCCATGGACTACCTGCTGAAATACCCATGGACCACATCAAAAATTTTGAGGAAATCTGCAGCACCACGGGTTCTAATGGAGTGCCTAATGAGTTTTTGAAGTGCAAGTTGTTTCCGTTTTCACTTGCGGACAAGGCATCAAGGTGGTTGAAGTCACTACCACCAGGTTCATTGAAGACATGGGCTGAATGTAGAGTAGCTTTTCTAGATCACTTCTACACTAAGTCGAAAACCGCGTCTTTAAGCAACAAGATATCTTCATTCCAACAGCATTCCGGTGAAGCTTTTTGTAAGGCTTGGGAAAGGCTGAAGGAATATCGCAGAGAGTGTCCACACTACGGGTTTAAAGACGAGCAGATTCTAGGTATTTTCTATGATGGTGTTGAGTGGGATTACTGAAATACGTTGAATGCAGCTAGTAATGACAACTTTATGACCAAGACTAAGGAAGGCGCTTTTGAGCTGATTGAGAACTTAGCGTCGAGCTCAAACAACAAGTCTTCTGAGTATGATAGGTCTACGAAAGTCAACAGTGTGGACACGCAGAAGATTGATGAGCTGACGGCAAAGGTTAACCTACTCCTTAGGAGAAACCAAAAATCGGTTCACTTTGTGGATGAGAATAGGAGTGCACCAATCTCCCAAGATTTTGAAGAGGATGATGATCCTGGTATGCAAGAGGTCAGTTATGTGAGTGGACAAGGACATGTGCAGAACCGTGGGTTCAATTCAAATTATAGGAGCCACCCGAACCTTTCTTACCGAAGCACCAACGTCGAAAACCCACAAGACCAGATTTATCCGCAACAAGGAGGAGGTATGAATCAGTTGCAACAGAACCAAGGGTTTCAAAAGTTTTACTCCAGCAACCAGCAGGGGAAACAGTTTGTCCCCATTCAAAACCAGAACAGATTCCAAGGAGGAACTCAACAAAAGCCCAACTTCGCAACCGCTCAACAGTCCAATTTTGAGCCGGACTCTCAAGATGAGCTGAAAAACCTTATGCAGCAACTCCTGGTAAATCAGCAAAAAGCCGCAACAGAGATCAATGCCAAGGTTGATCATATGTATAATGATCTGAATACAAAGTATAAAGCTGTTACCGCTCACGTGAAGAAGCTTGACATGCAAGTTGCCCAAACCGCTGAAACCGTCAAACGACAGCAAGGAATTCTCTCAGCAAGGGGTGAGGATAGCCCCAGGAATGGAAGTGGTTCTAATGGCTCAATTGCTCAAGTGAACTTCATTGGGGATGAAGAGAATGAGTTTAAATCGATGATGCAACAGATCCTTGATGGACAAATCAAGAATGCTCAGCAGGTGAGCCAACGGATTTCCACTTTGGATTGGAAGGTTCAGTGCCTAAGTATTGACTTACAGCGCGAAGTTATGAAAAACTTCACCGTAGTGGAGCTGAGAAGTGGGAAAGTGTTGGCACCACCAACTAGCCCTAAAACCATTGGAAAGGGTAAAAAACGTGCTACGGAGCACCAAACCCAAGGAAAAGCTTTCACCACCAATGAAGGAATGATAGAACATGGCTCACCCTCAGAAACAACAGTTGAAACTGTTCCAGCTGAATTAGGAACTAAAATCACCTAGCACCCAGACTCTTCCCAGAAGCACGTGCTCCGACAAGATGCTCCGACCAGTTCTGCAGAAACTCCTCTAGTGAGGATTTATTCTCCCAAGGTTCCTTTTCCAGGTCCAGCTCCAGCTTTTAAACGAAGGCATCTCCCCAAGCTCGGAGATCCCAGAAAATTCGTAGTTCCATGCTCCATACTTGGAGTTGCATTTGAGGATTCTCTTTGTGATTCCGGTTCCACGGTAAACGTTATGTCTAAGGAAACCGCACAAAGCTTAGGGATTGAGAACATCCTTCCATCTTCGAGAACCCTCAAATTTGCAGATGGAGCAACATCAACTTCACAAGGACTTGTCAAAGACCTCGAGGTAAGCATTGATGATTGCTTAATGACTTGTGATTAATTTTCAGGTGGTCGAGATGAGGAATAATGCTTACATGCCATTGATCCTGGGAAGGCCGTTCCTCGCTACTGCATGAGCAATTGTTGACTTACCTTAAAAAAGGGTCTCTCTCTCTAAAGTCAACAAGGGTGTATTCTATGTAGCGATTTCTGAGGGCAAGCAAAATGGCTCTTATGTTGTCATTGAGGAAAAGGTGTTGAACAAGACGGTCTTGTCTAAGTCTGGGGGAGCACCACTTCAGGCTCATGTCTCCTTAACACCCCAGAGACGTGTTGGCGACGCCATTGAATATAAGATTAAGTGCAAAGGTATGACTAAACCCTTTTCTAAGGTTAAAGCACTTATTACCCCAAAACTTAAAGTGCAGGGACAAGTAGTTGTGGATGCAATGATGAACAGGGTTTTGAAGCTAGATTTCAACCCACCGCCACTCCCACCTGATCCTCCAGCGGATCCACCTTCTCATGCCTAAACGGTGAATGCGTCAAGCTATTGACGTTAAACAAGTGCTTGGTGGGAGGCAACCCACCGGTAAGTGTATCTATCCTTTCTATTGAATTTCTTTTGTTACTAACTTTTGAATTGAATTTAAAAAAAAAAAAAAAATTGGCGTAGCGGTTGGATGTAGCGGCCAGATCTCGACCGATACGAAGTCGCTGAGATTTCTCTGGGCGAGACAGCAACCATCTGTAGCGGCCTAGCTGAGACCGGTGGAAGCTAGCAGTTGGATGCAGCGGTCACACGCAGACCGGTACGAAGCCACCAAATTTTCTCTGGGCGAGACAGCGACCATCTGTAGCGGCTTGATGAAGACCGATGAAGGCTAGCGGGTTCTTGTAGCGGTCAACCCTCAACCGGGCAACACTTGCTCAGGAAAAGACGAAGCACCCGCTCAGCCCTGAGCACCTGCTCAGCCCCGAGCACCCGCTCTGTTAAGAAGGGGATTTTTCTGGAAACAGGTAAGTTTTCTTTTTTTTAAACGGTTTTTATTTATTTATTTTATTTTCTCAGCCACCTCTAAATTTATTTTCACACCGAGACGGTGTGAAGTAAGTCTGGGGGAGGGTGTTGCTACTAATCCATTTTTCTTTCTTTTGTTTTATTTCTTTTGCTTTCTTTGAGTCATTTTCATGTTTTCACTGAGTCAGTTTGTTTTATTGAGTCAAAACTTGTTGGAGATTATGATCTATGTCTTGAATATATTCTTCTAACCTTGCTTCAAAGTGACCATTGTTACAGAACCAGCTCTAGATTGGACTAATGAAAAATCCAAAGGCTGACCAGCTAGCTAGAGGACACCATGTTTCCAGCGGAGTTCATCCGAGCCTAAGCCAAATTTTTGCAATTCGTCGATGTGATTGATTTCCATAGAGCTTGACTCATCATTCGTATCTGACATATGAACCCACCAGTAGAAAGTAATGGTACTCCTCCCCCCTATTAGAATTTTAGCTAGCAATAAGGTTACGTATGTGAGTTGCATAGAGAGGGGATGAACCGAGGATTCGGTGGCAAACACCATCAATACTCGTGTCTCGGAACCTTGATATGTACATGCTTTATATTGATAGGGATGAACCGGGGACTCGGTGGCAAACACCATCAGTACTCGCGTCTCAGAACTTGATATATGCAGTAAGGAATGAACCGGGGACTCGGTGGCAAACACCATCAGTACTCGCGTCTCGGACCTTAGTAAAAAAAAATGAGCTAGCTTAGAAATAAGTCTGGGGGAGAGGGGAAAAATACCAAAAAGTGTGTGGAATTTAAGTGGTTCTTGTCAAGATATTGTATGTGAAAGAGTCTAGAAGGTCCTTGGTAATTGACTGCAGAGATGAAACTGGCGATGAAGGCTTTGACGGATAAGGTTGCAAATTTATGTGTGGAGTATAGTGAGCTGCGAAGGTCTACGGAGAAGTACATGGTGGTTAGATTTGGAGCTGGCTATGTGATATGTGGAGTACTAATTCAAAAGGGTCATTGCAGTGTTTCAAGAACAGGTGAGTCTCCGTATTTTTCAAACCTTTCTCTTATGCTTAGTTCGTAGTTTTGTTTGAGGACAAACAAGGATCTAAGTCTGGGGGAATTGATGTGTTGCGTTTTTGGCGCATTCTAACAGTTGTTTTCGAGTCTTTATCGAGTCTTTTAATTTTATTTTGAGTCATTACAGGTCAAAAGATGGCTAAGGATGAAGATTAGAGCTTATGGGAGGAACTTAGCAGAAATTGGAGAAAAGTCAATAATTCACCCGCTGAGCACCCACTCAGACCTGAGCACTCGCTCAGACATGAGCACCCGCTCAGCTCTTGAGCGACCGCTCACGACGACCTGACGGAGCAAACAAGGGAAAATCCCAACTTTCCTATTTTTTCGCCAAGGACGCCCTAATCTTCACCCAGCCGCCTCCAGACCTGTATATATCGATTTTTCTTCTATTTTTCTAAGAGACACTTACGCTTTTGCTAAGAACATCAAGTAGAGATTTTTATTCTTTTGTAAGATTTGAAGAAGAGATCTCGACACCATTGGAGAAGAATTCTAAACTCTTATTTTTACAGATTTATTCCATGAGTTCTTCATCTTTTATTGTTGTGATTTGTTCTTCTATGGCTGAGTAGTCTTTCAGCTAGGTTAAGGTTTTCAATGGTGATTTAGGATGTTAATGGCTGAGCGCAAATAAGTATTGGAATTTATAATGTCTTCGCCAATAGGGATTCTTAATGCTTAGATTAGCTTGATCACCTAGTCTATTGATTTTAGGTTAAACTTATTCACGACAGTGCTTTAGGTTGCTAGATAAATCATTGGTGAGCAATTGGTGCGTAACCAACGACAGTTGATTGTTGCGATTGATTGTGAACAGATTGAACCAGCTCGTTAATGCTTATCAACCTCGCTAGGTCCAAACAAGAGTTTCGGTATCTAAGTTGTTAGATAGAGTTGTCGATACATCACGACAGTGGGGCGATATTAATTTTATGTTTGAGTTCTAGACCGGTAGCTACTTAGCCCCTGAATAGTTGCTCAGCCTTGTCTCCGAATCACCGGCGAAACGCCTTAACCTAGTGCTTATTTTAATTGCTTTTACATCGTTTTTATTATTTCTTGCTTGTTCCAAAAATTACAAAACCCACATTTTTATCTTAGCTTTAAATTAAAATCTATAATTTCATAATGTAGTCTTGGTTTCTGTGGATTCGATACCCTATATACTACTGTGATTGTCTGTGCACTTGGAGAATTATTTTGGGTTAAAACTCTGTACATCACAATGCACGAAAATTATGAAATGAATATATATAATATCTTTATTATTGTATATTGTGACACAAAACTACATGTATCAACACAAACATAAATTGTTACAATAATAGTTTTAATTTGATCTACTAATCCTCCAGCGCGAGGTTATTGGTGTCAAGGTATGGAATCGAACCAAAAGGACTAAGATCACACAATGGATTTTCCGAGAGCGAGACTAGGGTTAATATATACTCACGAAGATAGCTACTGTTTTCTTGTGGTTAAGTACCCACACATAGTATTCCTAGGTATTTTGTTGCTATTTGGCCACAGAATAGTCAGGGAAACGTCGTGGCAAGATAGCCACTTATTTTTATGGCTAAGTGTATTGTCTAATATTCAAATATCAATATGTTTTATCTGAGGCTGAGGGTTGCATAGACTATATTCTCACTAGCCAGGGAGAAATCTCTGGTATGGCTTTGGTTGATTATAAAAATTTTCTTTAGTTTACACAATAGAAAGAAAAAGAAGGAATTTGAGCATATGACATGGAAAGATGCTATAAGAAGAAGTAATTTGGTTGAAAGAGATCATATAGGAGCTGGGATACCCTCAAGAATCATTAGAGGTATCATTATAACAGAAGCGAAAAAAACTCAAAAAGTGAAAGACATTCATTTGATTCTAAAAGGAATCTTGGCGGCACACTATTATCTCACGTGTGCTCTAACTTTTTGCATGTCGATAGCAATTAGATGCACCACACTTTGAGTGCTAAATAATTAACTTCGAGTTAATTAGAACATCCGAATGTTTCTAAACCCTATGATTTATATTAAATTTTAGTATTTACATGAATCCTAGAAATTAAAATTCTCAATAATTATTATTAACCGTTATAGATTGGTATAAACTCCAACAATCACGTGTGCAAGAGACATTTAGCTTCTCAGGTTTTTTTTTTTTTTTTTTGTGTCAAAAGCTTCTCAGGTTAAAAAGCCATTTCACAAGACCTATTGTGTGCAATATTACGTTGTAGGCACGTCTCTGCCTCTGGACATTTGCTTCGTCGTATATTGTGCTTGTCACGAGTCATTATCGTGGTCAGATGGAACTTTAATTAAAAGAACAACTTGTTGGTTCTAATATATATATTGTTTACACCATGGATATATTTATCATCACACCTCTGGAGACCACAACATGGATCTATTTATCATCGCACCTCCGGAGACTTGTCGAATTCGACGTTCTAAAGAGTTATATGCTTATCTTCAATCATTAAACTTCTTTTAGAACCTGTGTGGTATACTGAAAATGGACGGCCATCACGGACGAAAATGGGCCCTGATCATTTTCAGTTTTGTAGTTTTACCTCTTGTTCAAGCACAGGATCAACAAGGTATCCCATTCTACGTTAAGTACCTATCTTTGTTTTATTTTCATTTTGATACAACAAGATGAGAAAATATTTTTGGAAAATTTTCCCTTAATTAGATGTGGAGGACAAAACTCTTCCAGCTTGTATTGTGGTTTACCCCTAACAAGTCTGTTTTGTATGTATGTCAGGATTCATCAGCTTGGATTGTGGGTTAACCCCTAACAAGTCTCCTTATACTGAACCAACCACCAAACTAAAGTTCACATCTGACGATAAGTTCATCCAGACTGGAAAAGGTGGTAGAATAGCGGATGAAGGGGAGTATGACTATCAACAGTATAATTCTTTGAGATATTTTCCAGAAGGAACTCGAAACTGCTATAATATTAGTGTCAAGCAGGGCATCAATTATCTAATCAGAGCAGGGTTCGTTTATGGAAATTATGATGGCCGTAATATACATCCACGATTTGATATATATATTGGGGCTAATTATTGGAATTCGGTGCAAAGTAGCGCGTTCTTTTTCACTATCGGATACGACTTTGAGATCATTCACATGGCCAAGTCAAACTCCTTGCAGATTTGTCTTGTCAAGACAGGAACAACTACACCTTTCATATCAACGTTGGAACTACGGCCTTTAAGAAATGATTCTTATTCTACGCAATCAGGTTCCTTGAATCTCGTATATCGGCAATTCTATAAGCCCAGCTTCACCCTACGGTATGTTAAAGCATACCAATCTTGTCCTCTACTATATATATATTATTTAAAAGTAAGCATTTTGAAAAATTGTTAGAAATATCAAATATCTAAGGAAATGATATAATTTTTTTCAAATTAATTGAACAGTCTTTCCATTTTTATATCTTTATTAATTTCCTTAAATTCTTTTTTCCTTATCTTTGCAATTTCAACTAACCAGCTAACTGATTATAATACAAAAACAAATTTGTTTTATAAAAATAAAAGAAAATTGGAAATAAAGGAGTTCTAGCAATTTTTTTGTCCATATATACCTTTATTTGTAAATTATTACTTTTTCCTAAACTACCCATACTACTATATTAATACCATTAAAAAAACAGATACACATTTAAAAATACAACTTTAAAGAAGATTTGAAAAAGAAATTTTGCATTTAGGCAGTTTTTAGTAGATTTTTAGAGATTTTAAAGTCGTTTTGAAAATGTTAGAATATGTTTTCTAACATTCTGAAAATATTAGATTATGTATTCTAGCATTTGAACATGTTCTAAAAAGTTTAGAATATGTATTCTACCACTTATACATGTTCTAACAATTTTATGATCAAAAAATCTAGAATATGTGTTCTAAAAATTGTAGAAATCAAATTCTGAAAAATTTAGAATACATATTCTAGCATTTGTACATGTTCTGCAAAAATTAGAATATGCATTCTAACATTTTCTATGGTCTACCGTTTTTAGAATACATATTATGGAGATGTTAGATTATATATTCTAGAAAAATTTAGAATTTTGAAAAATATAGTAATTGAATCTAAAAATAAGAAAGCTAAATCTTTTAAATTTTGGAATATCGTATATATGATATTTATTTAAATCGGATTAAGTTATGGAAAAACTAAATTTACTAATTATGTACATTAATTTTTACTAATTAATATATTACGTATGTACATTAATTTTACATAATTATAAATGTATATAAAAAATATATTATACTATAGTTCGTTAATTTATAATTCATTAATGTATTTATACATTAATGATACATTAATTAATAATATGTATAAACAATTGTTATACTATAGTATAATAATTTTTTATACATTAATGTTTAACTTAATTATACAAATATACAGTAATAATATATTACAATAATATATGTTTTCAGGAGAAAATAAATATATATTATTATGTTATGTATAGTATAATAATATATATCCACTCTCAGTTATGTACATTAGTTATACGTGCAAAAGTGAACTATATTAGATAGTTATAATATAGAATACTACGTATGTATACATTAATTTAACATTTTTAACTAAGAATTTATCTTCAAATTATATATTTATATACATTTTTAAATATCTGATTTTATGAATATGTAAAATACAATATTTTTTAAAGGAATGACTCTTTATGAGTTAGAGTTTTTGGAATATGTAAAGAAATTTTGATTTGGTTGGAATTTTTTTGAAATTGAGGGTATCATGGAGTTTCATATATTATAAAGATTAGTAAACCAAACTTTAAGAAAAAAAAGTTTATATGGACAAATTATTTGAAAATTTTTCTTTATTTCCAATTCTCTCAAAAAATAAATTATTTTTAGTATTAAATAACTTTTTCTCATAAAAACAACATAATATGTAATTTAAATTTTGAAATGTCTATAATATATCTACTAAAAACGAATGGGTGAAAGTGTTTTTTGCTGCAAAAAAAAAAAGAAATATCATATTTAATATATAATTTTACAATAAATTTGAATTATACTACATAATGCCCATTATTTTCAATATTTTGATTATTCGTAGACTAACAATTTTAAAAACAAGAAAGTTATGAGTCTTATCTTAACCAAATCCGGAACAAATATCATTACTAATCTTAAATCATAAAATAAGAATTATATTATTTATTTACTACGTCAAAATGATAGTAATCTCACCCATAGCGTGGAACATCATCTAGTATGGTAAAATTTTCAATAATTTTTCTTTTTAAATGAAGTTTAAAAGACAATAACAATCACACAGGATGTAACAAGATCCGATTACTTGTTCATGGCCAACAAACTATTATTTGTGTCAGGTATCCTGATGATATCTACGATCGTCGATGGTCTTCACGAGGTTGGTATAACGACGATAAAGAAATAAACACCACCCTCACTGTGAATTCCTCTAATCCCTTTAGACGACCGGAAGTTATAACTAAGTCTGCTGCAACGCCCGGAAATGCCAGCGAACCATTGGAATTTTGGGAGGGTACAGATAACGACAGCGATGACGTTGTTATTTATCTTCACTTTGCCGAGATCCAAGACCTTGGAGCCAACGAAACCAGGGAATTCGACATTGTATGGAATGGAAACATTACAAATTCGGCGTATAGTCCAAAGAAGTTACAGATAGAAACAATATACAATACATCACCAAATAAATGTGGTGGGCAGTGCGACATGACGTTTGTGAGGACACAGAAGTCAACTCTTCCACCACTACTTAACGCTTTTGAAGTTTACAGCGTTATGGAATTTCCATATTCAGAAACTCATCCAGCTGATGGTACGTCAAGTTTGTCCAATTATTCCATATTTAAACATATATTTTTATTACTTTTATATTTATATAACTGTCTACATTGCGTCATAACCCACCATATAATATCGAAGAGATGGGTTACTCATTCACTGTACCTATCTACTATATATATATTAAAGGATTAACATTTTTTTTTAAAAATCTTTTAATATTTATTTACAACATTTTCATTCTAATTTTAATAGAAAAAATAATTTTAGTATGATTTGGTCAAAGCTTAATTTATCAAAAATATATATTTAGTGGTTACCTACAAGGCTACAACTAACCTTGCATCTTAATTCTTGTATATGCTATCATTAATTATTTTGGTTAAAAATAGACATATATTTGTTATACTTAAAAGATTTTTTTTTACTTAAAAGATTTACACTATATATCTTTTAATTTATAGATTAAAAAGTTTATAATTATTATCATTTTTATTGCTACGATTTATTATATGAAATACATTACATTACAAATAAATAGAATAATCAATTAGATAATCAATGTATAAATTTAAACCTGGTAAAGAAAACAAAAACACAAAGTCAAATCATTACTTGTGCAAGTTAAATCCGAAATTCTACTAATACATCTGTAATTTTATTATTTTGAAAGAAAAGTTTTAAAATATAATTATATTATATAACTACTACATAAACTAACTCTACCATCAATTCTCAATGCAATTGAGATTTGCACTGTTATGGAGCTCCCATATTCAGAAACAAATCCTGATGATGGTATGTTAGTACGTAACTCTTAGTGACTGTTTTGGTCGATATGAATTCTTGACTTCCTCAATCTCTATATCAGTTGCTGCTCTCAAGAATATCCAAACTACTTATGGACTGAGGATAAGCAGTTGGCAAGGAGATCCTTGCCTCCCTGAACTGCTGAAGTGGAAAGGTGTTGATTGCCGCAATACAAATAAATCTATTCCACCAAGAGTCATTTCCTTGTAAGATCACTCTCAAATCCCACTTTTACATGTGAATCGTCTGTCTTTTAAGTATATATATAAGTTTTTACTTGAAAATATTTTGCTCATGTAAACAGAGACTTATCGACACACCAGTTGAAAGGAAGCATAGCGCCTAGCTTACAAAACTTGACCGAGTTGCAGAAACTGTAAGGTTTCTCTTGTTTGTTGAAGCTTTAGTTTCTCAATAATTTATTATGATCAGAAAATAAAATAAACAGGTAATGATAACATGGTACTCATACCATCTAATATGGTGAGATTGTCTTCACTTATAAGTCATTCATGTTGTTTTATTGTAACTAGATTTCTTCTTTAACTGGTAAAACATTTATTATAACAAATAAAATAAACTGTTTTCCCAATTAAAAATAAAAATCCAATGACTTTTTAAACTTTCTACAATTGCAAGGGATTTATCAACTAATAGTTTGTCTGGAGGAGTGCCCGACTTTTTAGCCAACATGAAATTGTTGTTGAGCATGTAAGTTATTCCAAAAGAAGAACCAACCTTAATTTGCTCCATATTTTTTTACTCAGCTTGATTTAGTTACATGAACCGAGTTATCTGACTTATCTCCTTTGTGCAGTAACTTAAGTTGGAACAATCTTAAAGGTAGAATTCCACAGGCCCTTCTCGATAGACAAAAGAATGGGCTAAAGCTAATTATGTAAGAGTTTTCAAATATATGTTGTTTTCATGACTCTCCATATAATTTTTTTCATTCCTTTGTCCTTCCTTGCTACTTGCGCTTTGTAGTACGCAAGGAAACCCAAAGCTTTGTCTCCCTGATACATGCAAAAATAGCAACACACGATTCCTTGTACCGGTTGTTGCATCAAGTGCATCCATTATTACTATTGTAGCTGTGCTAGCTCTCATTTTTCTGGCCAAGAGGAAAAGACAGTTGAAAGGTACATTCAAGAGATGCTACAAGACCATAGCATACTAAAATCTCATGAAGTTTATTTATTAGTACTAATATATGATACCTCTAATACAGTTCTTCCTAGATCATCACTTACTAAGTCAGTAATTTTAACCAAAAAGAGAAGGTTTACATATTCGGAAGTGGAAGCAATGACAAATAACTTTGAAAGAGTTCTCGGAGAAGGAGGATTTGGAGTCGTTTATCATGGTTCTTTGAATGATACGGAACACGTAGCTGTTAAACTGCTCTCTCAATCATCAACACAAGGGTATAAGCAATTCAAAGCAGAGGTAATAGTACAAAAGGAATAACTTGCAAAATACTCAAAAACACTAAAATTATATAAGCTGGCTTTGTATATGAAATTTGTGTTTTTACATTCTTGACAAGGTGGAGTTGCTTTTAAGGGTTCACCACACAAATTTAGTATGTCTTGTTGGATATTGTAATGAAGAAGATCTCCTGGCCCTAGTCTATGAGTATGCATCCAACGGGGACTTAAAACAACATCTCTCAGGTTAATGTCCATTTCTACAAAATTATTAGCACAAAAGTAATCACTTGTTAGATTTGATATTTCTTATGCCGATCATAACATTTGAAGCTAAATAGAAGAATTTAACAATTCTGTCATGTGAAATACAGGAGAATCAGATGGAGTTGCTTTGAATTGGGAAAGTAGACTTAGAATCACTACCGAGACTGCACAAGGTAAATCCATAATTTCAGCATTCCTCAATTTAATATCTTTTTCCGTTTAATTTTAGACTAGACAGATGTTCACCTATTGTGCATTCCTTTACAAAAAGTCACTAGAAAGTGTTTTTCGTGTTGGTTGTTGAAAGGAATACTTTTGATAAATTAGGGTTAGAGTATTTACACACTGGATGTGAACCCCCAATGATCCACAGAGATGTCAAAACGACAAATATACTTCTTGGTGAGAACTACCAGGCGAAACTCGCTGATTTTGGACTTTCTAGATCTTTTCCAATTGGAGTTGAAACTCATGTGTCGACAAATGTTGCCGGTACTCCTGGATATCTTGACCCTGAGTAAGCATTAGTTCACCACATCAAATCAAACTATATATATTATGCATTCTTCTTTAATTAGTTAAGATTATAAATGGCTTCTTGTGCAGATATTATCGAACAAATTGGTTGTCCGAGAAGAGTGATGTATACAGCTTGGGGATAGTACTGTTGGAGATGATCACAAGCCAGCCTGTGATTCAGAAATCCCGTGAAAAACCTCACATAGCAGAATGGGTAGGGTTTATGCTTAGCAAAGGAGATATTGAGAACATTATGGATCCAAATCTCAATGGAGATTATGACTCAGGTTCTGTTTGGAAAGCTCTTGAGCTAGCTATGTCCTGCGTCAATCCCTCTTCATCAGGAAGACCAAGTATGTCTCAAGTTGTTATAGAATTAAAGGAGTGTCTCGTGTATGAAAATTCAAGGAAAGGAGGAAAATCAGATATGGATTCAAAGAGTTCCATTGAACTAAGTACTAGCATCACTGCCGAATTTACCCCTGATGCTCGGTAATCTTTACAAATAAAAACACCATTAATTAATACTTCATCTCAAATTATTTATTCCTTTTTGCAAATCTTGAAATCATTGTCAGCTCTATACAATGTCAAAGGTTTTAACATTTTTTGTAAAATCTCTTTCATTGATACCAAGAGTGTCTAAATACAACAGTCAAAGTGTCACCTCATTAACTTTGTTTAAAATACCCAGTTCTGGTCAGAAGGCCGAAATTATTTGATTTTCTTCGATATATAGGGTTGGACTGATGTGTTGACCAAAAAAAAGGGGGGGGGGGTGACTGATGAACCAAAAGTAGAAAAAAATTGTCTATACTAATTTTTTCTAGGTCTACTAGTAAAATATAATTATTCTTTTTGTTTTCAAAAGAAAAAAAATTTCGTAAAAAGAAAAGCTCCGACCTGTAAATGGATAGAGAAAAAATTACTGTATATTTGTGGATTCTAAAAAGTTATCAGTAGAATTTTTTTTTTGCACACCTATAACATATTGATAAAAGATGATTTTTCATAAATCCATGACAACAACCTATGCCCATTTTTCTAACTTTGCCCTATCGAACATTGAGGCGGACCTGCTAAGATATAGAGGCTCCTGTGTAATTTTCATTCTGATGTATCTATGACAACTAATATAATGATTTAGCCCTTAGATAATTATGTGAAAACTAGGAAAGACGGTCAATTCATACCTCAAGAGTTCAAATAAGTCGAATTTATACCTAAACTATATGGTTGTGCTAATTTATATATGTACAAATAATTTCAGCTAATATATACGTAAACAATACAAATTACGCCAATTTAACGATGTTTAAATCACTGTTAACGGTGCTTAGTTGGATGACACATAATTTAATGACATGCACGATAATCACCATTTACAAGAAAATAATGAATTTAAAAATCTCATTGACAAGACACAAATCTCTTCTTTTCTTCTTTTTATTCTTCTAAATCAAGTTTCGAGCTCGAGACCAAATAAAATTGCCGATTAGGGTTTATCCACCACGGGAAACTGGAAAGCAGAAAATCTAGTAGCTCTCTTGACCCAACAAGGAATGTCTTCATCAGCTTCTTCAAGTATGATCTCAATTCGATTCAGATTTTAGCTTCAATTCATGTATTCCAATTTTCATCTACAATTCGCTTGTAGTCGGTGAAATGGTTGGACGACAAGAACTCATGCTATTTTCCCTTCACTTCCAGTGGACCATGGAAACAGTTTTATGTATACTCGCTCGAGTAATATATAAATGTATGTAAAACTTGAAAACCACTAAATAAAATCTCCAATTAATCTCATTATAATCACCTGAAAGACACAAAGTTTGATTTAAATAAAATCTCCAATTAAAACTAGAAAACCCCTAAAACATATCTCCAATTAATCTCATTATAATCACCGAAAGAAGCAAACTTAATCGACTCAATGAGTAAGTCAAGTCTAGTTTTGTACAATTTGTAATGTACATGAGGCTTCCAACTATTTGATTGGATTCACTGGGACACACTTTCTCCCTCATTCTTTGAAAGCTTGTACATTGGATCATACCGAGTAACTACCGGTCTATCATCAAAGTGACAAAATTTCTGTAGAACTTTCTCCACGTAATGAGATTGAGTAAGTGAGTAAGCATTTGGCTCTTGTTTAATTCTATTTCCAAGAATTACGTCAGCCATTCCCATGTCTTTCATTTCGAAATTATCACTCAACATCTTATTTGTGGCATTGATAATGTCTTTACTTGTTCCATATATATATTTTCATCTAATTCACCATTTAAAATGCTGTTTTGACATCCATATGGCAACAATTGCTATTAGCATTCTACTAGAAGTAATTCTCGTTACCGTAGAATATGTATCAAAGAAATCAAAACCTTCATTTTGACGAAATCCTTTCGCCACTAGTCTTGCTTTATATTTTTCAATTGTTCCATCCGGCCTTAACTTCTTTGTAAATATCCATTTATATTTACTTGATTTATTTCCAGGTGATAAATCAACAAATTTCCATGTATAATTATTCATAATGGATTCCTCTTCGCTTTGAATAGCCTCTCTCCAATAAGGTGCTTCTGAAGATTCAATTGTAGTCTTATAAGTTTGCGGCTCATATTCACTCATGAACGTCATAAAATCCATACCAAAATCTTTAGAGATTCTTTCCCTTTTACTTATTCTTGGTTCATTTTTCTTCTTCTTGAACCTTTGAGGTAATTTGATCAACCTCACGTACTCATTTAGTACTCGTATTTCTTGGCTCTTTGTATGGAAATACATCTTCAAAGAACTCAGCCTCATTTGATTCAGTAATTATATTTACTTTGACTTCAGCATTATCAGATTTATGAACCAAAAATCTATAAGCAGCATTGTTTTATGCAGGACCGATGTAAACACAATCTACCATTTTCGGTCATATAACATTTATCTTTGGTAAAAATACCTGAACCTTTGCTAGACAACCCCACAATTTAACATTTTTATAGAAAGGGGTCCTATTTCTCCACAATTCATATGGGGTTTTATCACTCTTTTTCTGAGGAGCTTTATTCAAAATTAAATTTGCTGTGAGAATAACTTCACCCCATAAGCTAATAACTTCACCCCATAAGCTAAGTGGTGCACCAGAATTGTTTAACATGGAATTTATTATTTTCTTAAGTGTTTCTTTTTCGTTTCGGCAACTCCGTTTTGCATTGGAGTGTAAGATGTCGTAGTTTGATGAATAATTCCATGTGTAGAAAAAACATCTGAGAATTCATTTGATTTGACTCTCCACCACGATCATATCTAAGAATCTTTATTCTCTTATCTAATTGATTTTCAACTTCTTCTTTGAATTTCTTAAAACGTATTCAAAGCCTCATCTTACGTATCAATCAAATAGGTATGGCAAAACTTACTATAATCATCAATAAAAAATATATAATAATCCTTTCTTCCACGACCTAGAGTTGATTGAAAATCACATACATCACTATGTATCAATCCAAGTAACTCGTTTGATTTTTACACAGATTTGTAAGAATGCCTTGAATATTTTGATTCTATGCAGACTTCACATTTACTTCTTTTACTATTATTAAGATTGTGTTTTGGTAACAATCATAAATTCATCATATTCTATAAAAAGAACGATAATTGGCATGTCCCATTCTTACATGCCATAAATTACTTGAGTCAAGAAAATAAATTGAAGCATAGCTATTGGCTGCGTTTTTATTAATGACTGATTCAACATTCAGTTTGAAAAGACCATCGCTTAGATATATTTTTCTGACATACATCCTACCTTCAGTGAGTATGACCTTATCAGATTCAATTACAATCTTAAAGCCTTTGTTGCTAAGAAGAGAACCTGAAATTAGATTCTTTCGAATCTTAGGGATATGTAGCACATTTGTAAGTGCAAGTTCCTTTCCAGAAGTGAGTTTTAAGACCACTTTTCCTTTCCCTTCAATTGTAGCAGTGCTAGCATTTCTCATATAGAGCTTTTCTCCACCTGAACCTTGATCATATGTTGAGAACATATTCAAGTCAGAGCAGACATGTTTCTTAGCACCAGTTTCATCCCACCAGTCATTGGAGTTTGTCACCATATTTGCCTCTAAAAAAACAGCAACAAAATGATTTTTGGCAACGTTTGCGTTACTAACATCTCCAACAGATGTTCCTTCCTTTTTATGGTGGCAGTCCTTGGCCCTACGTCCAGGCTTTCCACACACCCAACAAGCACTTTGCGATTTTTTCGTGAAGTTAGAGGCGCCCTTTGGTGGAATGAACGTTTTCTTATCGTTCTTCTTATTATTCTTAAAGACCTTGAATTTGGAGTCCCTCGATTACATTGGCCTTTGCTTCCATAAAAGAAAATCCAGACCTCTCGTTCTTACAGTTTTCTTCTTCAACACAAACCTTGGGAATTATTTGCTTGAAAATTCACTTATTTTAAACTGATGTCAAAATGTTCTTTTGGTATATAATTTTCACAATTTATCAAAAAAGTATATATATATATATATATGTATAATTGTCGGTCGTTAGTCAAACAGAAAATAACAGAAAAGCAAATGATGAAAAAAATTCATTGGGTTGATTTATTTAATAATTAAAACTTAAAATAAAATAAAACTAATCAATATATATATATATATGTGTGTGTGTGTGTGTGTGTTCTAAACATAAACCACTTAATCATAATAAAATCAAAATAAATTAGAAAATTTCGATATATACAAGACATAACTAAATAATATGAAATATAGTAATAAGTAATTATAGTACATATTAAAAACTTACGACTAAATTCGTGTGTATTATTCTATATTTCTAATTTTCTATTACTATGGAATATACGAGTATACATATAATTATATATATAATATTATTTAGAGATTATAATTTGTCCCAAATAAAATTTTGGGAATTTCTATTTTTGATCCATTCGATCTTGTTCTCAGACGGGAATGAGAAACTTCTTTTTTCCGATGGGAATTAGAATTTTTTACCATAAAAAATAATTTTCCATATATAGAATGAGAACTCGAGATTGAGAATAGGAGAGAACAAGACAGGACAGAAATTATGACCACCTCCTAATTATAGGTACTTGGCTCCTCTATCAAACAACGTGCAAAATATATTAGGTGAATTTAAAGACATTTTTTGTGTTTGCATTTCTGTTTACACACACCAGTACTCGAGACGTGCTCGCACTTTAGACTTACTCATTTATATTGGAGAACTTTCCACAATCCTACCTGTTGGGTATCTGTTATAAATGCTAATTTTATCCCATTTTGGCCTCTTTAAAAGAATTTAATATCATTTTCAACCCTTTTTATTCGTTCATATGCTTCTTTTCCGCCTGATACATTTCTTGAGGTCTAGCTGACCATATCTCTTTCATTTCTCTGAGTTAGTTCATATACATAAGCACATTCTCAGGCAGCTTTATCTTCAAAAATGAATGGTCATCTAGGATTATTCTTGGCACTGATAGTCAACACTTTTTCCATTGTACATGCTCAAAATCCAGAAGGTAATATCTGCATATTTTGTATTGGTTATCCATACAATTTTGTTTTTATCATATGTTTTCCGAAAATCAACATGATGCAGATCTCAAATTTCTAATACTTTGGCTCTCTTCCTTTAGACTTGTTATGTCAGTTTTGATTCCTTTAAACAAACAAAAAAAGAAAAGAAAAACTCCTCTCACAATTGTCTCTTCGTATATATATTATGGCTTTACAGGATTCATCAGCTTGGACTGTGGTTTACCCGCTAATGAGTTTCCTTACACCGAAAAAGAAACAGGATTGATATTCTCCTCTGATGCAGAATTTATCTCAAGTGGGGAAAGTGGTAAAGTCAAAACAGATTATGCAGTGGACTACAAGCCTCGTCAGTTCTTAAGATATTTTCCGGAGGGAGTACGAAATTGCTATAATATAAGAGTGAAGCAAGGCACTAAGTATCTTATCAGAGCTGGGTTCGAATATGGAAATTATGATGGCCATAATGTTGGGCCCAGATTTGATCTGTATATAGGGCCTAATATATGGACTGTGGTGGACTCGTCATACTACGGAGAGGGAGAAATCATTCACACCACGAAGTCAAGCTCTTTACAGATTTGTCTTGTCAAAACAGGACCAACCACACCTTTCATATCAAGCTTGGAGCTACGGCCTTTGAGAAATGATATATATATATTACTCAATCTGGTTCCTTGAACCGCATATATCGGTTTGGTATGGCCAAGAGTTTTGACAGTACCATACGGTAAGTCAACTGAATCTCTTTAGTCATTATTTGCAAAAAGAAAAAAAACAATCAGATATATATTTCTTTAGTCTAATCCAGAGAATGTTCCAGGTATCCTGATGATGTTTATGATCGTTCCTGGGATATGGATGGTTTGCTCAACTTGCGCACAAAAGGAATAAAGACAGCTCTTAGTGTGAATTCTTCTGATCAATATGACCTACCACAAGTCATAATAACGTTGGCCGCTACGTCTATAAATACCAGCGAACCATTACGCATTTACTATAGTGCAGATAACATTGACCAAGTCTATATGTATCTCCATTTTGCCGAGATCCAAACCGTACAAGCCAACGAAAGCAGGGAATTCAACATTATATGGCCTGGAAACATCCCAGATCTAGCTTATAAGCCGAAGATGTTACAAACTGATACTTTTTTCAAGGCATTACCAAATATATGCGAGGGTGGAACATGCTATGTGGAGCTAGTGAGAACTAAAAGATCAAATCTTCCACCACTGCTTAACGCTTATGAGGTTTACGCGGTCCTTGAGTTCCCATATTCAGAAACATTTTCGGATGATGGTACATTTCCCAACCTAATGAGTATTTATTTTTGAGGCACTATTATAATGTTTCATATGTACATATGTATATGTTACTTCTACGCCAGTTGTTGCTATCAAGAATATCGAAGCTGCATATCGATTAAACATAATCAGCTGGCAAGGAGATCCATGTGTTCCTCCAGAGTATAAGTGGGATTATATAGAATGCATCTATAGTACCAATATATCTATTCCCCCAAGAATCATTTCCTTGTAAGATCACTTTATCTAATAAGACTTTGCAGCTGAAACAAATGTCTCTTAAAGCATCTTCTATTTGTAAACAGACTCTTATCAGATCGTGGCTTAAAAGGGATCATAGCGCCCGCCTTTCAAAACTTGACCCAGCTTCAAAAACTATAAGTGTCTCCTCTTATAGATGTATTTGAAAGGCTTCTTTTTTAGTCTTAACTCATTTTGTATGTTTACCTATATTTTAGTGAATAACCCTTTAACAAAAAAAATATACTATATTTTAGTGAAAATATAGATAAAACTTTGTTGAAAGTACTTTGTGTTAGGATTTCACATTGAAAGTGTGAAGGATCAATACTAGTATATAAATAACTTGGACTATTCCATTCATTGTGAATTGGCTTTGAGTTTGAAACCCATGATACCTCACACTTAGCAAAAATTTTGTATCTTTGAACAATGCCGTATATTATGTGTCATGACCTTTCTTTGTTCTGTTACTAGTGGCAAAAATATATTATGTATTTAAAGTTGTTTTGTCCTAATACGTATCAAATAAATTTTACAAACGCGAGGGACTTCTCAAGTAACAGTTTATCCGGAGAAATACCTGATTTTTTGGCCAACATGAAATCATTGTCAACCATGTAAGTTGTTTCTTGAATGAGATAATTGACATTTATTTGCTTCATAACTTTTACAAGTTTCGTCTAAGTTTAGTTACATGTACTTTAAATCTGCCTTGATAGAAACTTAGGTGGGAACAATTTAACAGGTCTGATTCCTCAAGCCCTTCGTGATAAAGCGAAGAATAATGAGCTAAAGCTATAGTAAGTATTTCATATTTCATGTTTACACTTGAACCTCCATCCCATCATTTCTACTAATTTCAGTATTTATCGATGAAACTTGTGCTTTGTATTGGACTTAGTACTGAAGGAAATCCACAGCTATGTCATGCTGATAAATGCAAAAGTAGCAATAGGAAATTCCTTGTACCAGTTTTTGCGTCAATTGCTGCAATGCTCCTTATTGTAGTAGTTCTACTTATTATTTTGGGTTACAAAAAGAAAAAGGCGTCAAAAGGTACTTACAAGAGACTCAACAATACATATATAATGGACTTTAGTTACTGTGTCTAATTTTTTACAATACAATTCGTCGCAGATCACCAATTACTAAATCAACAATTTTAACCAAAAAGAGAAGGTTTACATATTCAGAAGTTGAAGCAGTGACAAATAACTTTGAAAGAGTTATAGGAGGAGGGTTTGGAGTTGTGTATCATGGCCTTTTGAATGATACCGAACAAGTAGCTGTTAAAGTACTCTCTCATTCATCAACTCAAGGTTATAAGCAATTTAAGGCAGAGGTACTAAGCTTTCTTTGGAACAAAAAAGAAAAATATATGTATTTGATAAAATGTGAATTAATATAACAAAGGAACAATACAAATGTGAATTATTTTTTGCGTTGTTTTTTTTTTTTTTTTGCGTTGTTCCAATACAAATTAAACCAAGTGGCCATGATAAAGATTGTTACATGGTTGATCAGGTAGAGCTGCTTTTGAGAGTTCATCATACAAATTTGGTAAATCTTGTTGGATATTGTAATGAAGAAGAGCACTTGGCCCTTGTCTATGAGTATGCAGCTAACGGGGACTTAAAACAACATCTTTCAGGTAAATATATATTCAACAAACAGTTTTTGCTAAAGACAATGATCCCCTTGTCAGATTTTGATGGTCTCTAGATATTTTTATATAACATTCAAAAACTTTACAACAATTTGACATTAATAATATTGTGGAAAATACAGGAGAATTAAATGGAGCTGCTTTAAGTTGGGCAAGCAGACTTGGAATCGCTATAGAGACTGCACAAGGTATATGCTATATACTTTCAAGTAACTCCTCAAAAATATATTATTTTTACCTCTTACTTTTATTCCAAACGCAAATTGATAAATTGATTTTCTATTGCATTTGCTACAAGTATAACACATGAATGGATTTTGATACCACAGGATTAGAGTACTTACACGTTGGATGTGAACCCCCAATGATTCACAGAGATGTTAAAACGACAAATATACTTATGGACGAACACTTCCACGCGAAACTTGCTGATTTTGGATTTTCAAGATCTTTTCCAATTGGAGTTGAATCTCATGTGTCGACAAATGTTGCTGGCACTCTTGGATATCTTGATCCTGAATAAGAAAACTTGATTTTCCACACTAAAAGTTTATTATTTCTTCAATGATTATGATAGTTAACTGAAAAGAGTGATGTATACAGTATGGGGATTGTCTTATTAGAGATTATCACAAACCAGCCGGTGATTCAGCAACTTCGTGAAAAACCTCATATAGCAGAATGGGTGGGGTTGATGCTTACCAAGGGAGATATCAAAAGCATCATGGACCCCAACCTGGATGGGGATTATGACTCAACTTCTGTTTGGAAGGCTCTTGAGCTAGCTATGTCATGTGTGAACCCCTCTTCAGCTGGACGACCAAACATGTCTCAGATTATAAGTGAACTTAAGGAATGTCTCATATATGAGAACTCAAAGAAGGAAGGAAGATCTGAGTTGGATTCAAAGAGCTCCCTCGAACCAAGCACCAGTGTCACCGCTGAAGTGACCCCTGGTGCACGGTAATCTCTAATAAGAAAAACAATAATATTTCTTGTATTAAATTTTGAAAAAAAACTCAAAGATCCAAACAATGTAAAAGGGTAAAATATTGATCAGAAGCTATTTTTTGTTTATACTCAATTAAGGTTTCTAATTACAAAAGTTACATTGCCACACCTAAAATTCCGTTTCATACTGCGGTTATCTGTTTAATGCTGAAAGAGTAGGTTCTATGAAAACTTAGGAACCAAAGATTCTATATATATATTCTTCTCCTTTCTTCTGTAGAGTGCCTACTTCATTCTCGATACGCATCTAGATAAATAGAAAATGTATCTACTTCATTTTATAACATCATATTGTCTCAAGTGCACTATAATTCATTATAATGTGCTAATTCAGCCAGCTTCTCGTTGCATATTGAGCTTATACTTTCTCTATATATTTATGTTTAACAAGGTACTCTTTTTTTGTGGTTATAATAATAATGCATCGCTTGTATCCTTTTATGTTCCAATTTTAAGCTGTTATGTCTTTCCATATCAAATAATCATAATATTGTAACTAATTAAATAACGCATAAAGCAATCAATGTTGTAAGCAAAAGACATCAGGTGACTTTTAAGACCAAGATTTTTTTGTGTTTGCATTTCTGTTTACACACCACTAGAGACGTGCTCGCATCTTTATAGAGTTGGACATTTATATGGGAGAACTTTCCACAATCCTACCTGTTGGCAGTATATGCTTTAAATTCTTTTTATTCGTTCATATGCTTCCTTCCCGCCTGTTACATTTCTTGAGGTTGACCTAACCATATCTCTTTCATTTATCTAAAATTGTTCATATACTTTTTCTTTTCCTTTTTTTTTTTGATTTTTGATCAAATTTCGATAAACACATTCATTGGCAGATTCGTTTTGAAAATGAAGGGTCATCGAGGATTATTGTTGGTATTGATACTCAACACTTTTTCCATTGTACACCTTGTTCATGCTCAGAATCCAGAAGGTAATATCTACATTAATTGTAGTGTTTGTGCATACAATTCTGTTTATATCATTTTATTTTAAGAAAATTAACAATGCAAATTTCAAAATTTTAACACTTTGGTTCTCTTCAAGGCTTTTCATATTAGCTTTGAACAGACAAACCAAAAATTCTCACAGTTGTCTCCTATTGTGACTTAGCAGGATTTATCAGCTTGGATTGTGGTTTACCCATCACAGAGTCTCCTTATACCGAAAAAGAAACAGGATTGGTATTCTCCTCTGATCTAGAATTTATCTCAAGTGGGGGAAGTGCAAGAGTCCAAATAGATAATGACTACAAGCCATATAATTCCTTAAGATATTTTCCTGAAGGAGCACGAAATTGCTATGATATAAGAGTGAACCAGGATACTAAGTATCTTATCAGAGCTGGCTTCGTATATGGAAATTATGATGGCTTTAATGTTGTGCCCAGATTTTATCTGTATATAGGGACTAATATATGGACTCTGGTGGACTCCTCGGACGACCAAAAGGAAGAGATCATTCACATTTCAAAGTCAAACTCTTTGCAGATTTGTCTTGTCAAGAACGGATCAACTACACCTTTCATATCAAGCTTAGAGCTACGGCCTTTGAGAAATGATACCTATATTACTCAATCTGGTTCTTTGAAGCTCATACGGCGGTTGGGTATGGCGACTTCTGGCATAATAAGGTAAGCCAACTGAATCTGTTATATTATTGGGAGAGTTCGATAACTAACCTATATTTATTAAGAATTTTGAAAATTATACCTAATTTTAAATAGTTTGAAAAATATATTTTTAACATAATTAAAAGACTAAATTACCTTTGTTTATTATTTATTTAAATAATTTGACTTATTATTTTTCTGTTCATGAAATTAGTTTTAAATAATTAATTTTAAATTAAGAAAAAGTAATTATAATTTTTAAAACTAATTTTATGTAAAAACTTAAGTAAATTATAAAATTCATAATATTATTTTGATCATATAGTTTAAATTCGTAATTAATTAAATATTAATTATGTTGACTAGAAAATATATCTAATATAATTTTCTATTAATAATTTCATTTGATTTTAAAATACTTTTTATTTTTTAATTTTTAGTTTATAATTTATTCTTTCATGTATTATTTATCTTTTATATAAGCTAGATATCATTATCTAAAATCTTATAAAAATCTATAAAAAAATCTAAAATATTGTTATGATTATATAATTGAAATTTATAATTAATTTGTAAAACAATATCTGGACTAAATAAAAATAATTATTTTACTAAAAAAATAAGTATCTTAATAAAATACTATACATTTATTATTGTGCATAAAAACTATTTAGTTTTGGTATTATTATTTCATAATTAATTTAAAATATAACTATCTTAAAATATAACTAAATTACATAATATTAGTTATTAAATATTAATTAAAAATAATATATCTATATATACATCATCTAAACTCTCATCTAAATCCAACAAAATCTAAAATAATATTATATTTTGAAATTCGAATTAATTTTCAAATTAAAATTAATGTTTAATTTATTATATTTAAATTAATTATTTTTAACTATTTATAAAAATTAAATAATCAAAACAATTTATTTTTATTTTTAAATTTTAAGTTATTAACTAAGGACAAAAATGTTATTTTATTTTAACATAAAAGATATATTTCTAATCTTGTAAATTATGGTGTAGTTTGCAAAAGTTTAACAAAATTTGAGGTAGTCTAGCAAATAATCTCTATATGTTGCTACAAGAAAAAAAAACAAAGATATATTTCTTCAGTCATATCATATAGTTCATCTCCTTGTTCAACATACAACCACCGCGATTATGGTCAAATCCGACCAATTTATCGCTGGCCAAGTAACTGGCCAACTATATAACAGATTTGTTTACTTCTATTACTATTACTAGCCATTTTCATCTTCTTGATATTTTGGTTTTTATACTATAAACTTTAATTTAGAATACTACATTTATATACTAATAGACTATTATGTAGTAATGATACAAATAATTTTTTATAGATAATACTAATACAACATATTTTTCTTCTTGATCAATTTTGTAAAAATAAGATTATATACATATACATAATTAAATTTAACATTAAGTTAAATAAAATAATACTTGAAAATAATTCGATATACATATTTGATATAATATATTTAATATTTAACAATAAATTTAATTAAATAGTTTATAAAACTAAGTCCGATTAATCCTCCATTAATCTCTGAGTTATTAGCTAATGTCTAGCTAATTTTTGAACATGAGTTAATCCAAAGAATTTGCCAGGTATCCTAATGATGTCTATGATCGTTCCTGGTCATCTGAACCTGCCAACTCATTACCAATAACAACAGCTCCTAATGTGAATATTTCTAATCAATATGAACTACCAGAAGTCATAATTACGTCGGCAGCTACTCCCGGAAGTAACGTAAGTTCAGGGAATTCTATTTACTGTGGTGGAGGTAACTCTAGTTATCACCAAGTCTATTTGTATCTACATTTTGCCGAAATCCGAATCCTAAAAGCCAACGAGAGCAGGGAGTTCGACATTATATGGCCTGGAAACATTTCAAATCTGGCTTATAGACCTAAGATGTTACAAACCGATACCATATTCAACGCATTACCAGTTGAATGTGTGGGTGAATCTGCCTTTGTGAAGCTAGTGAGCACTAAAAGATCAACTCTTCCACCACTACTTAACGCCTTTGAGGTTTACACTGTTATCGAGTTCCCATACTCGGAAACGTTTTCTGACGATGGTATATATATTCCTCAACCTAATGAGTATTTATTTTTAAATTGATTAATGTCTCCCTCTCCCTAATGTCCTAGTCTTACTATAACGTTGCATATCTACATATGTTACTTCTACGCCAGTCGTTGCTATCAAGAATATCGATGCCGCTTATGGATTGAACATAATAAGTTGGCAAGGAGATCCTTGCCTTCCTGAAGAGTATAGGTGGTTTAATATTGAATGCAGCTATGCCAATAACTCTATTCCCCCAAGAATCATTGCCTTGTAAGTTCAATCTCTCTAATAAGCTTTGCAGCTGAAACCAATGTATCTTAAAGTATATTCTATTTGTAAACAGAGACTTATCAGGCTGCGGGTTACAAGGGATTATAGCGCCTTTTTTTCAAAATTTGACCCAGCTTCAAAAACTGTAAGTTTCTCATTTTATAGATGTATTTGAAAGGCTTCTTTTTGTCATATGTTATGACACTCATTTCGTATGTTTAACTATATTTTGGTGAAAGTTTAGATATATGAAAACTTTCTTGAAAGTAAGTACTTGGTGTAATTAGGATCTCACATCAAAAGTGTGAAGGGATAAATACTAGTATATAAAGAACATGGACTACTCCATTCCTTGTGAATTGGTTTTGCGTCTAAACCCCATCATACCTCACACTTAGCGAATATTTGTCTATCTTTGAATAATGTCGTATCTTATGTAACACTACCTTTATTTATTCTGTTACTAGTAGAAAATATGGTTTGCACTTAAAGTTGTTTTATCCTAATACAATCAAACTAACTTTTCTAATAAATTTTACAAACGCTAGGGACTTATCAAGGAACAATTTATCCGGAGAAATACCTGAATTTTTTGCCAACATGAAATATTTGTCGACCATGTAAGTTGTTTCTTGAATGAGATTATTGACATTTATTTGCTTCATAACTTTTACAAGTTTCGACTAAGTTAAGCTACACTTACATGTACTTTATATCTGCCTCGATAGAAACTTAGGTCTAAATAATTTAGAAGGTCTGATTCCTCAAGCCCTTCGTGATAAAGTGCAGAATAATCGGCTAAAGCTAAAGTAAGTATTTCAAATTTCACGTTTACACATGAACCTCCATCCCATCATTTCTACTAATTTCAGTATTTATCCATGAAACTTGTGCTTTGTATTGTACGTAGTACTGAAGGAAATCCAAAGCTATGTCTTGAATGCAAAAGTAGCAATACGAAATTCCGTGTAGCAGTTGTTGCATCGGTTGCTGCATCGGTTGCTGCTATACTCATTATAGTTGCGCTACTTCTTTTCATTTACAAAAAGAAAAAGGCGTCAAAAGGTACTTACAAGAGATTCAACTATAATATAATGGATTTTTAGTTATTGTATCTAAATTTTCCAATATAGTTCGTTGCAGATCACCAACTACTAAATCAGAAATTTTAACCAAAAGTAGAAGGTTTACATATTCGGAGATCGAAGCAATGACAAATAACTTTGAAAGAGCTATAGGAGAAGGAGGGTTTGGAGTTGTGTATCATGGTTTTTTGAATGATACCGAACAAGTAGCTGTTAAAGTTCTATCTCATTCATCAACTCAAGGCTATAAGCAATTTAAGGCGGAGGTACTAAGCTTTGTTTGGAAAAAATAGAAAAATATATGTATTTTGCATTTTTTTTTAACAAATTAACTTTAAGCATGACATGTCAATAAAAAACTTAAACCAAGGGCCCATTATAAGTATTGTTATATGGTTGATCAGGTAGAGCTGCTTTTAAGAGTTCACCATACAAATTTGGTATCCCTTGTTGGATACTGTAATGAAGAAGAGCACTTGGCCCTTGTTTATGAGTATGCAGCTAACGGGGACTTAAAACATCATCTTTTAGGTAATGTATATGTATTCAACCAAAAGTGTTTATTATAAAAAAAAAAAAAAAAGTGTTTACTAAAGACAATGATCCCTTATATGATTTTGATGTTCCCTGGATATTTATCATATAACAATCAAAACCTTTAGAAGAACTTGACATTTCTATTGTGAAAATATAGGAGAATCAAATTTCGCTATTTTAAATTGGAAAAGAAGACTTGGAATTGCAATAGAAATTGCACAAGGTATGTTCAAGTAGTCCTTAATATATATATTTTGATTCTAAACGCAAATTGATACTATATAGTTTTCATCTATTGCATTCGTTTCAAGTATAACACATTAATGGACTTTTGACTGTTCGTCATATCAGGATTAGAGTACTTACACATTGGATGCAAACCCCCAATGATTCACAGAGATGTTAAAACGACGAATATACTTTTGGACGAGCACTTCCAAGCAAAACTTGCTGATTTTGGACTTTCAAGATCTTTTCCAGTTGGAGTTGAATCTCACGTCTCGACAAATGTTGCTGGCACTCCAGGATATCTTGATCCTGAGTAAGCAATTTTTATTTTCCTCTTTAAAACTTCATTCATCATTAATTATGATAAATAATATGCGACTTGTTGTGCAGATATTATCGAACAAATTGGTTTACTGAGAAAAGTGATGTATACAGTTTGGGGATTGTTCTTTTAGAAATTATTTCAAACCGGCCTGTGATTCAGCAAACCCGTGAAAAGCCTCATATAGCAGAATGGGTGGGTTTGATGCTTACCAAGGGAGATATTAAGAGCATTATGGATCCAAACCTGAATGGGGACTATGACTCCAATTCCGTTTGGAAGGCTCTTGAACTAGCTATGATATGTGTGAATCCTTCTTCAGCAGGAAGACCAGACATGTCTCACATTATTAGCGCACTTAGAGAATGTCTCATATATGAGAACTCAAAGAAGGAAGGAAGATCAGACATAGAATCAAAGAGTTCGATCGAACTGAGCACCAGCTTCACCACTGAAGTGACCCCTGATGCACGGTAATCTCCACCTATAATCACATTCATAACACCTCACATGAGTTTAGTTATTTCTTGTATCAAATGTTGAATTATTTTTTCAGATCCAAACAATGTAAAAGGTCTAAATTTTGACCATAAGTGATTTTATTAAAACTCAATGTTTCTATGTATAACAGTTACATGGCCACCTAAAAACTCTGTTTAAAACAAAAGTTTCATGTACTATGAGTCTGTGAGAGAGTATTTAAAGTGTGTCCCTTTACTTTTGCACTATAATTCATAATAGTGTTAATTCAGCCAGCTTCTGGTTGGAGATAACACATTTTCTCATATTGAGCTTACATATACTATACTTTTCTCTATTTATATATAGATCTTAAATAAGGTACTCCTCCTTATGATGGTTATAATACATCACTCATGTCCATTGATGTTCCAATTTTCTGATATTGTTTCTTTCCACCTTAATCAATCAAATTATTGCAATCAATCAACCATAAAGGAATAAAGGTTATTGTAAGCACGTTGTAGTCATGGTGACCAATTATCCCGGTTGTTTCTGTTCTGTCACAATCTTTTCATAATCATAAGTCAATAGTCAACGATCAACCTTAATCTTGACTTAAAAATGAACAAGGAATATATCAGACAGGCGATATCTGTTTTCTTGTCATAAACTCCTCAAAAAATGGAGAGTCTTCAAGAATTTTTGCTAACTCTGATCATTGTGGCTTTTGCCACTACCACTCATCTAATTCAAGCTCAGCCTGATCCAAAAGGTACACTCTCTTAAACACTTAGATCTTAAAAAATCTTAAAATTTACATTTTGTTTCTTCTATATATTTGACATCCATCTCTATATTGTCTCTTACCAGAATTTATCAGCTTAGATTGCGGTTTACACACCGCGATATCTCCTTATGCCGAACCATTAACCTGATTAACTTACACATCCGACGCCAACTTCACTCAAGGTGGTCAAAGTGGTAGAGTCCAAAAGGTTTGGGAAGAAGCTTATAAGCCATTCACAGTTCTAAGATATTTTCCAGACGGAATACGAAACTGCTACAATCTAAAAGTCACTTCAAGCGCAAAATATCTTGTCAAAGCTCTTCCTCTATGGAAACTACGACGGGCTTAATGATGGCCGGAAATTTGATCTTTATCTAGGTCCTAATATATGGACAACGGTCGATTTAAAAAGCTCTTTAGTTTCTCGAACGGAAGAGATCATACACATCACAAAGTCAAGCTCTTTGCAGATTTGTCTTGTTAAAACAGGGAAGAGTACACCAATCATTTCAGCCTTGGAACTAAGACCTTTGAGAGATGACACTTACATCACTACAAATGGTTCCTTGAAGCTCTTAAAACGCTATTATGCTAGCGATATTTTCGGTCCTAATATTCGGTAATTTTTAATTTTGCTTACTTTACAAGAAACAGAGTTTTGTAAAAAGCAAATAACCATTTTGATAATTGTTGTTTAATGTGTAGGTATCCTGAAGATGTATATGATCGTGAATGGAAGCCAATAAGTCTTTCTTTTGGGTTGAATTTTATAAACATAAGTCTCAATGTAAACACTTCTACTCCTTATGAATTACCACAAGAAGTAATTTCAAAGGCAGTCAGTAGCAAAAACGTGACTGAGAAGTTATCTTTCGACTTTTATGTCGATAACCGCGAGGATCAAGCTCTCATATACCTTCATTTCGCTGAGATTCAAACACTTAAAGGCAACAACAAACGAGAGTTCAACATTATATGGAAAGGAAACGATGGAAACATTACAATTTCAGCTTATCGTCCTCCTAAGTTTCAGCTAGAGACTCTATCCAACACATCACCTATGAAATGTAGGTTTATGGATTGTACAGTGGATCTGGCTATGGCTCAGGGCTCAATTCTCCCACCAATGATCAATGCTATGGAAGCTTACCAGATGATTGAGTTCCCAGATGCAGAAACTAATCCAGAGGATGGTTAGTCAAATCATTCATCACTATAGTATCGAATTTTTGCGATATTTATATATGTTTCTGTAGATTAATTTCGTTTTTTTGGCAGTTTCTGCAGTCCAAAATGTTCGAGCTACTTATGAATTGAGTAGAATCGACTGGCAAGGCGATCCGTGCATGCCACGACTGTTCAAATGGGAGGGTACAAATTGCAGCTACACAAATGCTTCTCTTCCACCAAGAATCATTTCCTTGTAAGATTGTTTAATCACAGATTTCATGAAATCTAAATTTTTTTAATCTCTAAAAATGTGTGTTCTATTCTTATAACCAGAGACTTATCATCAAGTGGACTAAAAGGGGTCATAGCACCTAGCATACAAAATCTAATCCAACTACAAGAACTGTGAGATAACTATATCAATAAAACTGCATTAATGTTGTTAGAAGCTTTTAGATTTCTTCTTGATTTTTTCATCGTAATCGACTGCTAGGGACTTATCGAATAACAATCTGACCGGAGGAGTGCCTGAATTTCTAGCCAACATGGAATCATTATTGATCATGTGAGTATATTTCTTGGTAGACAATAAGTGATCATATATTTTCACCAGATACAAAGATGATGTGTATATTTATATAATAATGTTCATCTCTGTTTTGACAGAAACTTAGGGTGGAATAGCTTAACTGGTCCAATTCCTCAAGCCCTTCGCAATAGAAAAAAGAAAGGGCTAAAATTAGTGTAAGTTTCACTTAACAGTTTCTTGTTGCTGATGACTTTGGGTATTCAGTAACGTTCGTGTTCTATAGTGTTCAAGGAAACCCAAATCTATGTCTCTCCGACTCATGCAACAACAGGAAAATCCTAGTACCGGTTGTTGCATCGGTTGCTTCACTTGCGGCTCTTATTATCTTATTGGTTTTCATTTTTGTTTTAAGAAAGAAAAAGCCCTTATCAAAAGGTAAATAGATTAATAGATTCACTGATCAAGAAACACACAAAGGCTTAATAAAGTATTAAGTTTCATGGTGTATATAAAAATGGCATTGCTTATTATCTTTGCCTTTACAGTTGCTACACGCGAGTTGCCAAGAAAGTCATCAATCTTTGCCAAAAAGAAAAAGTTCACTTATTCAGAAGTCGTGGAGCTTACAAATAACTTTAAAAGAGTTCTTGGAGAAGGAGGGTTCGGAGTTTTCTACCATGGTTCTTTGAGTGATACCGAACCAGTAGCTGTTAAAGTTCTCTCTGAGTCATCAGTTCAAGGCTATAAGGAATTTAAGGCAGAGGTATGTTAACATTTTTGCACTTGTTTAATCGAAAAAACTTGTTTTATGTCTTAGCTGAGAGTTTCCTTTATATGAAATGGACCCAAAAGGTGGAGCTTCTTCTAAGAGTTCATCACATAAACTTGGTAAGCCTTGTTGGCTACTGTGATGAAGGAGGCCATTTGGCACTTATCTATGAGTACATGGCTAATGGAGACCTTAAACAACATTTATCAGGTAATTAAAACATTCATACAAGACATATATATTTTTATTCATCTCTTATTCAATAAAATTTTAGCTTTAACTTATAAGGATTTAGCATTTTCATTTACAGGAGAACCCTCTGGATCTACTTTAAAATGGGCTAGTAGACTAAAAATTGCTGTTGAGGCGGCACAAGGTTAATTCATGCTAACTTTAACATTTTCAGTCACCTTTATATAACATTGCAAAGACACTATAAAGTACGTAAACTTCATATATTCTTACCAACTTTACAATAATCACTCAACTTGAATATGGTTTTGTGTCCTTAGGTTTAGAGCACTTGCACGTTGGGTGTGAGCCGCCAATGGTTCATAGAGATGTCAAAAGTACAAACATACTGTTAGACGATCGTTTCGAGGCAAAACTCGCCGATTTTGGACTTTCAAGATCATTTTCCGTCGGAGGTGAAACTCAAATGGCCACAGTTGTTGCAGGAACACCTGGATACCTTGATCCTGAGTGAGTTCTCTAACTCATGTATAGACCACTAACTTCAACCTTTTTTTTTCCTTCATTAAGTTCCATAAACTATTTATTTTGCAGATATTACCTAACAAATTGGTTAAACGAGAAGAGTGATGTCTACAGTTTTGGTATAGTACTACTAGAAATCATCACAACCCGATCAGTGATTGAGCTAACAAGAGCAAAAGCTCATATAGCAGAATGGGTAAAGATTCTTATAAGTAGAGGAGATATTGAAAAAATAGTTGACCCAAACCTTGGTGGAGATTATGACTCTAATACAGTTTGGAAGATTCTTGAACTAGCAATGTCTTGCGTGAGTCATTCTTCATCTGATAGACCAAACATGTCCAAAGTTGTTAATGTGCTTAAAGAGTGTTTAATATCTGAGAATTCAAGGACAAGACAGATTCTTCCAGATGATGACTCAAAGAACTCCTTAGAATTGACTATAAACTTCGGAACTGAAGTAACCCCTGATGCACGCTAGTCTCTGACACAAGTACTCTGCTTGGTTTCTTTGATGTTTCTTGTTTTCGATAATTCTCAAATTTGTTGAATGTTACAGATTTTTTGTTATCATCATATGATTCACTTTCTTGTTTGTCTAATTCCAAATTTTGAACGGATAGCATAAAACTCTAAAAGGAAAAGGTTTTTTTGGATTTTTGTTGTATTGTTATTTTTTTTCCCAGCTCCATTATTGTCACGTGCGTGGCACAGAAACTATATACATTTTTATTTTTATTTTAAGGGATTAAAAACAAAAATAAAATATTGTTTTTTTCCGGTGGTGGTAGATCTGAATCAGAATTCAGAACTCATAAGCAAAATCCAAACCAAAAAGAAGAAAACTTAGAAATCGGTAAGAAGCAAGAACCCTAGATTCGGTTCTACTCTCATCAGTCGAATCGGAGTAGGGTTTTTGACACTCAATCCGAATCTTGTGAACTGGGTTTTGCATCGGATCGGAAAATATGAAAGAAGGCAAATCTGCAAAGTCGAATCATCAAGAGCAACATGAACAGATTTATCACCAAAACGGTCACTTGGGTTCTTTCAAATTCGCCAAATTTTTTGATTCTGAAGCTTCATGGGACAAGGTATAGTCACTGTGATTTCTAGGTTTATAGAACTGATCTCGGAATCTGTTAACTTTGAGCTCGTTGGTTAGTTCTTTGATTCCTCAATCCATAAAATTTGGTATATAGTCAACTGTAGCAGAGACGAGTACTTAAAGTTGATATCT
Organism: Cardamine occulta; assembly: GCA_028015245.1. NCBI lineage: Eukaryota > Viridiplantae > Streptophyta > Magnoliopsida > Brassicales > Brassicaceae > Cardamine > Cardamine occulta. The sequence goes on along the minus strand of CM051376.1, from coordinate 10,510,000 downwards.
TTATCATGTATGGCTTACACTGAATTTTGTAGCTTAACTGTATAGCTCTGCCTATAAGAACAATGAATATGTTTCCATATTGGGGATTAGCTTAAATTCTGATTGATTGCTACTACTTTGGAGAATAAAGCAATATCGCTGCTTGGTTTATACTACTGTAATGGTTTTTGACGTCTGTGGTTGTTGTTGTTATAGGATCAATTGGGAGATGTATTGCATTGGATTAGGCAAGTAGTTGGATTACTCTGCGGATTGGTGTGGGGTGCAATACCTTTGGTTGGAGGCATTTGGCTACTTCTGTAAGTTCTGTCACTTATTTACTTACAATATATACAGTATAACTAGAAAGAGTTGGAACCTAAATTAGAATTACGGTTTTGTAGAAATCTGTTGTGCTTGATGCACAAAGTCGAATCATCGTTTAGTTTCCCTGGCTTTGGTTCTGTATTGATGATAAAAGGCATCACATTTTAGACTAATAAGCTACATCAATTACCATTTGTCCTTATCTATCTATTTTTAGTGAAAGTTGCTCGAGTTAAGCCTCAAAAATGTGTACCTGTTTGCAAGAAAAGACTCCACCGTAACATCTAGGTGGAATTTGTTTGTGATAAGTGAGGAACCGAGTGATGGGTTACCATTAGACCTCCAATGTTCAATATTAGTTTTTGTTGCATTGAGTAGTTAAGAGTCTTTGCTTTGAGCTAATACAATCACACTACATAGCAGGTCTTTCGTATTGAGTTGGTTTGTCTTAACAAGTAACATCTTTTGACTGTAAAAATTTGGCAGATTTCTGGTAATCTCCTCCGGCATAGTATACGGTTACTATGCATTGATTCTAAAGATCGATGAAGAAGACTTTGGTGGTCACGCAGCTTTGCTCCAGGACGGTCTATTTGCTTCTCTAAGCTTATTCCTGGTATGTAGATTTTCTCTCTCTCTCCCTACAATTCTCCAAGGTTACGATAATCTTTAGATTTTCTTCGATCTTGAAAGTTGATTTGGTTGTGATGGCATTACGTTTCAGCTTGCGTGGATTCTGGTGTATAGCTTGTCTAGCTTCTGATAGAGAGACTCAGACGAAGTTTAGCAAAACGTACCTTTCATGATTTCTCAGATTACATTCTTCTTCACGTTTTACACTTCATGCTTTTATTTTCTGAAGATGGGAACTAGCATTTGGTAGATTTTCAAATTTTCAATGGAACTTCGGGTTTCCTTTAGTTTTTTCAACTATTATCTTTTTGTTTTTCTTGTAATAAACTAAAGAATGTGTTTATTCTCAAATATGGTAAAGTTTTCCAGTTTTATCAAAATTTGGAACAATAAAGCTTCTATAAAATAAAGTTCTGATGAAGAAGTCAAAAGTAAAAAAATTGCGTCTGCCGGGAGTCGAACCCGGGTCTATTGCTTGGAAGGCAATTATCCTAACCGTTGGACTACAAACGCTTTAATGCTAACCTGAAACACAGTTAAATTTTAATTCATGTAATAGAAGCAAAATACAACCAAACTTCTATAAATTAATAACATTAGGATCAATGTATTTTACAAAATTTTATTAATTTATCATAATTGTTAATTTATAGAGGTGATATTTGGACTAAAATATCAATTTGGGACCAGAAAAAATTATAAATTTATTGAATATTAATTTATAGAGGTTTCACTTTTACAACCTCTCACATAATCATCGTTTCATAGTTCAAATTTAAAACTATAACACATCCAGGGATGGATCAAAGTCATCATGAGACCTGTGCTATATAAAAAAGACGTTTATTATATTCACTTAATTAAAATGTTAACTTATGTGACTAAAAGTTTGTTCACCAATCGCAATGGTTTCAAGAAAACAATGCTTTAGATCCATAAGTTATTTTATTTTATTTTTTGACTTTTTTGTGAAAGAAAACAAAAATTCACATGTTTATGTGACCTTTTTTTTAACTCAGGTGACCTTTTAAAAATTCACATATTTATTTTTGTCTTCGTTCACAAAACCTGTTTTTTTTTGTTCCCTAATAGTCTTCCTCTAAATGTTTTTCATAAACATAACATCTAAAATTGTTGGGTCTTTATTAATAAGGAAAAAATAATTTTGGTCATGTTCAACTATGCTACTCGTCCACCCTCATACCCCTAGACTTATCATCAACTCATTAAAATTTATAATCTTAAATTATAAAATCCATTATACTCATTTGTAATGACAGTCTTCTATTCATTTCTAAAGAGAGTTCATCAGAATTTCTAACAATTCATCTTATAGGAGAATATCAAACTTGACTAAATCCATGTATTATCATAAGAAAAGAGAAAAATTTACCTCATATTAATATATATATATATATATGTATATAGATGCTAATATTAGGTTTTCGTTAATAGTTCAATTTTTTTGTTTACTTAACATCTCAAATATAGTTCATCATATTTTGATGTAAACATGTAGTATAATACTAAATTTCCTTAAGTAACTTTTTTTTTTGCATAACTATAATTTATATGTCTCTCTATATAGTTTTTTAAAAAAAATTATTATAAGTTCTCTCATCACAAAAAATATTATTATTATTATTACTTGACTTATATAGACAAACAAAAAAAGTACAAAACATATCTACTAGTTAAAATAAAATAAACTGAATGTGCAAAGCTTGCACACCAGACATAAAACTATCTAGTATATAATCTAAAAGCAATAAAATCATTAATTACATAAAACTGTCACAAAACTTTAAACATGGTTGACCAAAATATTTTTTTATTTATATTCTCAGAAGCGTTATAGTGTTATGGGACTGCAAACGAAAAAAGATGAGCAAATGGTGACTGTTCTGGCTAGATGAGCATCTAGAACAACACATTCTTGAAGTTTCAACAACATGTTACATAATGTTTTTTTTGCATTTGTCAAACAAACCTCTCCAAATTATAATTGATATGATCTTGTTAATAACAACACTTTTACTAATCGAGAATTTTGGGATGGCCTAGAATACATAATCTCGCTTGCAATGGATGTCGTCTTGCTTATATTCTTAGTTAAATAATTCGCCTTAATTAATATTAGTTCATGATGAAATTGATGGTGGAGAAAACAAAATAGAGATAGGAAAGTATAAAGTTTCTACATTTAATTAAGTTTTTTTTCATTACAAGGTGCCTACCTACATCTTTGAATCTTCAAATATAGAAAATCACAGATAGGAAAAAAAAATCATGATTAAGAGAATCATAGATGCGAGGCTAAAATCCAAGAATTTTTGTAGATGATCTTCTAGGAATCATGTTAAAAGCTACAACATCTGAAGTTTTGAGAAAAATATAAACATAGATGAGAATCATGAGATCATAGAAGAATACAAGACTTTCTTTTTCTGAGGACACGTCTTGGAACTACTACTATTACATTGACATGGACTACAATATGGCTTAGCTTACACCAAGATTGGCAAGAGAGAAACTCATAGAAGAGGTCATTACAATTATAATTTATAGCCACAATTAATAAATAAATTTGAAGGTAATGAATCATGTTTGTTTATATATGAACTTAATAAAAATCATTATTCACTCGAAAATATGATCGGTATAGACTTAGCTTCATCATCAAACCCAAACCATTTATATCATATCTAGCCTTCTTGTATAGCTTGAGCTTCTTTGCACACTATGATTTCCTTTCCATCAAAACCGGGTTCTTGTCTAGTAATTGCATCAATCGTTTCCCTGTGAAAAGAACCACACCCAATCCTCAAAACCCAAGAAACTAATCAAACCAATCCACAAAAAAAAAAAAACAAATTTAGCAACTTAAGCAAACTGATTTGACCGAAGTAGAGACACACCTGACTCTGACTGATCTGTGATGTGCGTACGTATAAGTAATTGAGCAAAGAGAGTTTTGCCTGTCTAAAACCATCTTGATGTAAGTAGCTACATTTGAAGCTATCATTCTGAAATGTCCTTCACCATATTACTCTGTTTTTGGTGAAGAAAGATGTGGTGGCTTTCTACATGAAGCTTACGAAAGAACTTAACTGTTAGATATGGCAATTCCATGTCGACTAATCTAAAAAACAACTTCATGCTTTCTTCACGAAACTTGTAACACATATTTCAATTTGACCATATGTAATTAGATAGTCAAATTCTACTTCTTATTTGAAGAAAAGAGAAATTGCAAAATGGTAATCACTTGAGTTTTTTTCTTCTATTTGTAACATTAGCGTTTTAAATATAACATCTTATTTCATATGATATCACGTTATTATTTAAAATAAGGCAAAAATACACCCGATAGCTTTATCACCAGATTCACCACATTTGTTTTTGCCAATTTTGACAAAAAAAAAAACGTAGGAAACCTTTTAATTTCCCCTGAAATTGTGTGAATCAAACAAAACCAACAAAGAAAATAGGCCTCGTAACTTTTTTCTACCATCAAAATCACAACTACATTCACTTCTCTCCCAGTAATTAAAAACACACTTCAAAGACAATCTTATACTCAAATCAATCAAGGCCTATCGAAGTAAGAATCCCACTCATGCCTCTCAACATTTCCAAACACATTATATTTCCAAGAAAACTGCTCTGGAAAATCAAAAAGCTCCTCATTCCCTTCCTCAATCCTCTTCCTTAATCCTTCCACTCTCTGCAACACTCCTTGCACTGCGACATCAAAAGCATCTTCAAACCTTCCCGCATCATCTCTCTTACCTGATGGGTTAAAATACATCAACCTCGGTATCAGTTTTATCACTTCTTCTCTCATTGCAACAACTTTCGCCCGCGTGATCCTACTCAAAGCCTTCTCTATACTAGCTTTACCTTCCTTCACATCCTTCCCCGGTATAAAAACAGAGTATTTAGCGATATCTTTCGGTAAATGCCAAATGTACTGCGCGTAAGCTGATCCTGGATGGAAGAAAACAGGTATGCAACCCGCTAATATCGAGTCAAACGTAGAGCGGCGCGTGTAGGAGTCCCCAGGAGGTTGGAGACAGAACGTTGAACTCAAAAAAAAATTCATGATCTGATCGGGTTTATAGCATTTTTGAGAACCCGAAACGCATTCTAGAAGCTTGCATTTTCTTCTGGAAGCTTTGCATTGATCCATGATCTCGGTTCTTATGCTGTCACCAAGGTTTGGACGCGGTGCACCAACAAAAGAGAATAGGTAACGACGTTTGATTCTTCTCATTCGCATCTGCCATTGGATGATCTCTGCACTGTTTGCAGGGTGGAAATAGGTCGGATAAGGAACTGCGAATCCGTGATAGTTCCATGGGCTTGATTCGATTAGTAGCATGGTCATGTTTCTAATTTCCGGTAAGATCATTAACCTGGCTAGGCAGAGAGAGAACGAACAATGAGAAAAGAATTACTTTGCAAGATTAATCTCAAAACAATAAAATAATCATTTTCATTCCGTAACCTTTTAGTTAAATCACTTAACCATTTGTAATTTCATTCTATACATTGTTTCAATCTATACTATGCTTTATCCATCCCACAATGTTAACAATTGGAATCTTCATAATGATAAATATTGTACCACTTTTTCATATTTTTAACATTTTGAAAACATGATTATATGCAACTATTTTACGCTTTGAAGAGCTATATAATAACTAGTAAAAGCGATACATTATCGATCTTTTAAAACTAGTTTTAGCGATTCTTGATTAGCTTATTCAGCTCTCATGTTTCATAACTATACTATTCCGCTATTCTACTATTCATTTATTATTAATTCAATCATCAAATAGGATTAGCGACGTACCTATTTCCCCAATCAGATTCATTCTCAGGTGTACGCATAAAGTCCCAAGTAGTACGACCAGCCACCATAAAATGATCTCGACCATCCATTCTCTTCCATTCAGGACTCTCCCTCAACCACTTCATCAAATCAAGCGCCGCAGCATCTCTCATATAAGGAAACGGTCCCCACAAAAACCGCATCAAGTCTAAACCAGGATAGTAAGGAACATACACCGCAGAAGCCAAAGACGAGTCTTTAGTCAAGCACTTGTATTGTTTCATCCTATTGTGAAATATTACTTCCAATGTAAATTGGTTTGTAGCAAACCAACCAGAAACTCCTTCCATGTTTGGTAAACGAGGGCCTAACCCGAAATTCGATGTTAACTCACACATATCAGTCCACCTACTCAATGTCCAACAATTCTTGAGAAGCTCTTCGTTAAACAAAGCTGGAACTTCATGCATATAAACGTATTTTCCTCTACAGGGATCGTTACGCCGTGCTTCTCTTGGCCATACCATAACTTTATGGACTCTCCTAGGTCGAGTAATCTTGGAATTTACTTTGTTTTTAGCCTCGGAAATGTTACTTCTCGATGTGTAACCTCTCAGAGTTTTTGCTTCACCTTTCGGCAATTCCTTGTCATCGTCATTATCATCAACTTGCTCTTTCTTTGGCTCCACATCCTTCTTAGACTCGAAATAGTTTGGTTCTTTATCACTATTGTCCACATTGCTCTCATCATCATCATTACGTCGAACCCTTTTCTTATCTGCTTCCAATCTACCTGAAGATCTTGTCTTACGTGACTCTCGATGTCCTCTCCTCGCTCTCGAAGACCGACCACTCAAAACCGTATCACCTCTCTTCTTCTCATTCTCAACCTTTTCTTTCTCAAGTTCCTCAACGAGATCAGTCACAACCTTCTTGTCTTCTGACACCTGATCATCCATAGACGAATCATCGGAAACAGGAAGAGAGCTGTTATCAACGGAAATGTCCTCGGAGACAACGACAGGAACTTGATCAGATTCTTCGTGTTGTGGAACGTTTCGGACAGGGAGATCGATGACATTTTCTTGTCGGAACAATCTCGCATGGTTATGAACCGTTGTTGCGGAAGAATTGAAAAGGTAAAGCAAGCAAAGCCATAAGAGGAAAGAGGCCATTGCTACGTACCAGAACTGGGTTCTGTACTTTGAGCTTGACTTCTCCATTGCCATTGTTCCTCCTCTTCTTTGTGGGTTTCTCATGCATTAATTTAACCAAATCTCACCTCCAATACCTGATTTATTGCTTGTGACACAAGGAAACGTGAAAGATTATGTTGAATTCTTGGGTCTAGATGATAGATTTAGGCAAAAATGGATGGATCTTTCTCAGATTCAGAAAATGAATAGACGCTGTGAGAGAGATGGTGAGATTTTGAGGGTGTTGAAGCGTTCAAAGGTAAATAGGTTTTTGTTAGTGATTTAATGAAAAGATGTATTTTCAACAAAGCGTTAATTAATTACACTTGGGGCGATGTAACTAATTAAGATTCTCTCGTATTTGTGTCCTTAATATGTGTCCATGCACCTAAATTAAAGTTTTTTTTTAATAAAAAAAACAAATTAATGTGTAGTACTTGATTTTTTTTGGTGTAAAAATCTGGTTAACTGGTCCGTTAACTCAAAGACAAAATCTCTTGACACGTTTATATATAATTGATGCAGCCCTTAGAACTAAATTTGATCGAGACTGCGTTGGTGACAAATCGAATTGTCTCTGGTTTTTACAGGTTTTTTGGTGATATTGGGACTGAGGATGAGGAATGATTTTGAAGCTTGACTGGTTGTAAACGTTAAATGTAATTTTTTTTTTTTTTTTGCAATGATGTACTCATATTGATCATACTGATTAATATAATTACATCAAACACGCATTTAAACGTACACACAAAACCACAAACTCTGAAAAATGCATCAAACACGCAACTTAGACGCACAAACTTAATGCATACTCTCGAAACCACAAATTTCTCAACAATTTATAGTTTCTTACCACTCTTCTTTAATCATATATTGTCAAAGGGGGGACATTTTTCACTAAAGAACCGAGCAAGAACCTTGTCTTCAAGAACTGCTAAAGCCTCAGAAGATTCTATACCTGTGTAAACCTAGCAAAATAATGAAAAACAAAATTAGTTCTGATGAGTTGAGAAAACAAAAGATGTTTTATACTTCTATTATCCCAAAATGGCTGTTGTAATCCAACTACGTTTTTTGATTAGGTTAAGTAACTTTATGTGGAAGTAACTTCAACAAAACAAAACATTGAAACAGTCAAACGAGTTGGTTAATGCGACCTTGGTTCATATTTTAATTTGGAATTGGGTTTTCCATTTGAATTTACGAGACAAAAATAAGGCAATAAATAAAATTAGGTCTCTCAATCACTAAAGAAAAAGGAAATAAGGTCGGTTTCTACGTCCATCCTCTATATAAAACACATGCACACACACATAATTCAAATCACAAAAACATCTCTCGATCTTCTTCTACACAGAAAAAAAAAAGAACCCCCACCTTAGCCTTATCTACAACAATTATGTCCACTCGATTGGGAGAAATCAGCTTTTTCTTCATTGTCTTCTTCGTCTTGCTTTTTGTGGGAGCTTCAGAGGCTCGCAATGTTTAGATAGTCCCAGTCGTCATTCGTGATCAAGTCCAAATAAATCATATGAAATTAAGGAATATGATCCAATCAGCGAGAATGCCAAATCGCTATATTTTGGTGGCCTAATCAACGAGATTAATACAAATTCGGCAAACTTTTGTTACCTAATCAAAGAGAATGTCAAATCCACGTACTATGCTTACTTGCATACCAAGCATCTAAACATATACGGCAACGATTGGCTATGGAGGATTGATTTTCTTTTCATTCTTTTTTGTTTCTCTTTATTTTTGACCAATTTATCTTTTAAGGTCTTCTTTTGTATCACAAGCAGATGTTTAGCTAGGGTTTCAAAATCTTATAAGACTCAGAGATTGTTACCTTATTAATATATATATATTGGATTATTCAAATCATTGTTGCTCCAATTCTTTGAACAATCAACATATCCAAGAGATGTGATTCTTGTGTAAAAATCTTATCACCGTTGTACGTACGCACAAACTCTCTGTCCGCAAACTTATCGTCCATAAAAATTTTGATCTCTTTCACCAGAAACCCTAACGACTCTCTGTCTCTATCTCTTTTGATTCACAAACTATGGTTAAAGCTTCAGCAGCAAGCCAACAACAGTTATCATACTTTTTCTCTTGTTTAGTTCTTTGGCTTTTGCGGCACGTGTTCGTTTTACTAGTCCTGATCGTATGTCTGATGAAACCAATCACAAAGACCAGAAACATCAACAACAAAAACGTCTCCTGATGAGATCTGATCCTCACACGATTGAAGCACATGTCAATTTCATGGAGCCTTATGAAATCTGGTTAATTATATACTCCAACACATGGTTTAGTGGTCCACTTATCCGTTTAAACAACATTGAATCTTGACACCATAGATAGTTTTTGTCTTTCGACTCGTAAGGCAGTGACATGAACAACTAGAGCTTCAGTGTAGAGGATGTGACGTGGACACTATTTTGACCAACGTCAAACCAAATTGGGAATCTAATTGAACCAAACTTTAAACCTTTTTATTTTGTAACTTAGTCTATTAAATACACAATTGTGTCCTTTCATTTTTTATTTTTTTTAAAGGCGAAAGAGGAACAGCTACAGACATGACCTTTGATACCAAAACTAGGCATGGGCATAAAATCCGAAACACGAAAACCGAACCAAAATCGAATCAAAAATCCAGTTTTAAAATCGAATCATAGCCATATAACTCGCACAAATTCTAAAATGTTTTTATCCAAATTATCCGAACTTAACCAAAAACCGAATAGTATATCTTTAAGAAAATAAATAAAATTATATATGCAAAAATATTAGGTATATTTAGTTATAATTTTATATTCAAAAATACTAAATAACAAAAATATATGAAATTACCTAAATATCTGAAAATCCTGATTTGTATTTGTCAAAAATATACAATTTTTTTTTTGCAAATTCAACCAAGTTTTATTAAAATTGAAAAAAAAATAGTTTTTGTTTCCTGGAAAATTGAACCAAAATCAATCCAAACATAACACCTATCCGAACCGAAACCGAACCGAATAGCCATAAACCCCAAACAGATACTAAACTCTCCAATCCAAATTATCCAAAATCTAAACAAATTCGAATCGAATCCGATCCAAATACCGAATAGATTTGCGGCCGTGGTTAGTTTAAAATTTTTTTTTTTATTTTAATCTATAATACTAATAAAAATTATAAAAAATTAGAACAAACTTTTATTTTCTCTTATAAAATATTATCATATTAAATTCTTAAACGGTTTATATATATATATTCTAAACTAAAATGTATTTAAGTATAAAATATTATTTTATATAAAAAATGTTTGAAATCACTTAAAATAAATAAATTTAATTAGTATTCTATAATTTATTAAAAATTAGATTAAAATTTTTTATTATATTAAAACATTTTTTGTGTTTCTATAGAAATTATATATTATAATTATATTTGATATTTTTTATGTTAACCGGCTACTGTAATCGTTGTCAATCAGTCAAAAAAATTTCATAAGCAAACACATCCATTTCTAATTATTAAATCAGTTGTATAAATTACTTAATAACGCTTATAACCACAAACACTCGGTTCACAACTTTTTTGGATATTTTATTCGCAACTACAACTATTGCATATTTTATTCTAGAACTTTTTTGGATCCAATTATTAATACTAAGCAAAATGAAATTATTGATAAGATATCTCTACCGTTTCAAGATCTTGTCTATAATAATTATATGCATAATATTAACGTGTTTGACGGTTTTAGAAGCTAACAGTCAAATTAATAAATCATATTGATTCCATAATCCAAGGTAAAGAACATATTTTCTAAGATTTAGAAGAAACAGAAAGGAATATTTTCAATATTTCAACTCTTAGTCTTTACTATATCACACAACTAGATTAATATATTGTTTGATCATCATGTGATTAATGAAGCTACTGTTTCCGAAATTAATATTCGAATCTTTTAAACTCTTAACATGTGATTTAATTTAACCAATTGTTTTTTAAAAAACTATATATTATAAAATTAAAAATTTATTTCCTAACATATTTAGTCTCTTAAATTAAATTTTAATTAACTTGTTCACAAGGAAATGCCCTCAAAAGAGGAAAGACGATTGATTCATCTTACCCTTCCTTCTTCGTCTCTCTGTAGAAGAACAATGTCGTGAAGCTTAATCCTTTCTTTTGGCTCTGTTCTTCGATTCGAAGGAGAAAGAGAGAGAGAGAGATTTGTTAGCTTTCGTAATGGCTCGAGATCGGCGAGAAGGTCTAGAGATCAAAGTGGTGAATCCACCGGTTACAAACAATGTGACCGTACAAACTTCTCCGGCGAATCGTCGGCGGAGAGAGAGAGCTTCATTCGCAGAGTTTAGACCGTTTAAGCTTTGGTTTCCATGGCTTGTTCCAGCTATTGTGGTGGCTAACATTGTTCTTTTCGCCGTTTCGATGTTTATTAACAATTGTCCTCAGAATTCGGCTAATTGCTCAGCTAGGTTTCTTGGGAGATTTGCTTTTCAACCTATGAAAGAGAATCCTCTCTTGGGTCCTTCTTCTTTGACGTAAAGCTCTTAGCTTTGATTGGGAAAATATTTGATATTTGATTGAGATTTGTGTTCTGTGTTTGAAATGTTTTGAAATTTTTTGTTTTTGATTGAATTGGATTTGTTAATTAGTGATTTGGGTTCGTAAAAAGTTCATTACTTTGTACAATTTTAATTAACTTTGGATGTTGTCAACTTCTCCTGCTGAAAAATGTTACTCTTTTCTAGATCTTTGAGTGTGAGGCTGAATATGAAATTTGGTGAATAAATTGGCAAATTCCATACAGAAATTGTGAGGTAAAGTTGTGGCATTGCATTTTAGCATCCTTTGTAATTAGTTCCAAGAGTTTCTGAGTTAATGGCAGCATTTGAAGTATCAATGTTTTATGTATATGTTTGCTCAGACTTGTTTTGTGGACGAATGTTTCAGCAAATGGAGACTAGTGACTTAGTAGTGAAGAGATTTTTTTTTTGGTCCTAAAGTGTTACAATTATGTTTTGTTTGCTACCAGATTGGAGAAGATGGGGGCGTTAGATGTATCAAGGGTGGTTCATAAGCACCAGGTGTGGCGTTTGTTCACTTGTATATGGCTACATGCTGGGGTTTTTCATGTTCTTGCTAACATGTTGAGTCTTATCTTTATTGGCATTCGACTCGAGCAAGAATTTGGATTTGGTATGCATCTTTCTCAATTCATTGAGGATTAAATTGTAACTCTCAATATGGGCTCTTTGTCTCTTGTAAAGGAAGTCTTGAACTTCTGCGAGATTGCTGGGTCATGAGTTGATTTATGTGCCAAAATGTGTATGTTTGATGTTGAAGACTCACCCTTTATTGATTTTTGCATTCACGTTTATAAAAATTATCATCTTGTTTTGATTCCCTTTTCTTTGACAGTTCGCATTGGATTGCTCTATATGATATCTGGATTTGGTGGAAGTTTGTTATCTTCTCTCTTTAACCGAGCTGGAATATCCGTTGGTGCCTCTGGAGCATTATTTGGTTTGCTTGGTGCTATGCTTTCAGAGCTTCTCACTAACTGGACTATTTACGCAAACAAGGTAGCCAAGTTTATTATCTTCTTACTCCCATTTCCATGAATTATTTATCTAAAAGCTTCATCGGTTTTCTTCATTTGCAGTTTGCAGCTCTTTTGACTCTTATCTTCATCATAGCCATTAATTTAGCAGTAGGTATTCTTCCACATGTAGACAACTTTGCCCATCTTGGAGGATTCACATCCGGGTTTCTTCTAGGCTTTGTTTTCTTGATCCGTCCTCAGTATGGATACTTTAATCAGAGGAACAATCCTCGAGGTTATGCTGCACCGTCTGCTAAATCCAAACACAAGCCATACCAATACGTTCTCTGGATCACCTCTTTAATACTTTTGATAGCTGGGTATGCTTCTACTTTTTCACCATGCATAGATTACAAAACAAAGTATAAAATTCCAGTCAAAACTTTGATAAAAATTTATGAAATATGCTGTCAGATACACCACTGGACTCGTAGTGCTTTTTCGAGGAATGGATTTGAACAAGCATTGTTCATGGTGCCATTATCTCAGCTGTATTCCTACATCGCTATGGAGCTGTAAATCTCAAAATGTTTACTGTGAGGTAAAAACTTCTTATGCTCTTTATTTAGCATATCTAATCATCTTTTTGAGCTGCATAGTTTAGTGATAATACTTAGAAGAACACACCGATGTTTATGTGTGACAATCGAAACCGGGTTTTGGACTAGTAAGAAACCATGTCAATAGAAGAAGATAGAATAGATATAATACATTTCATGTTTTCGATCTTTTTGCGTATTCGAGTTTATAAAGCTGAGAGTAATTGTGGAATTGGTGCAGTCAAGCCAAATTGGGAAGCAAATGAACTTGACATGTATCGCGAATGGGAGAACAGAGATGTATAAGCTCTCTAACGATAGCCCGTCGAAGATTCAGCAGTTGTGTTCCCAATTATGCCGCTAATATCACTAAAACCTCTAATTTTTTTACTCTCTAGAAAGTAGGAATGTCTTTGGGGAAGAGAAAGATAGTTCATTTGATTTGATCATGCTCTTCTGATTCTTCTTTCTTGATCATTAATGTCTTGTTCCATTTCTTGTTTTACTGCATATGTATGACAATTATTCATATAATGAAGAGAAAGTTGAATTAAATTTTTGTTGTAAAACATTTTAATTACAAATTAATGTCTTTTTTTCTTACATATTCAAATAAATTAAATAATAATGAAAATATTAAGTAGTTGTGTATCAAATCATTTATATAATCACATTAAGATAAATTTGAATAAAACCTCAATGGAAAGAATTTGAATAAAACCTTGTAAAGCTAAGGTTGATAAATGCTAATTGTGTTCTTTTTCATCGGGTAGTTTGATAATCTAGTTGCAATTGTCTCTTTAGTATATACTATGTTTGTTAGTTTTAAGTAATAATCATATCTTAGTGGGAATTCAAAAGTCGAAATTGATTACTTAAAAGTATCTAATCATATCTTTAGGGTCTTACATGGTTAAGTGCATATTTGATAATCCCACTAGGGGCACCACCATGACATTTCAAGCAGTGGATAACAAGATTTGAGTTTATCATCTTTATAAGTTTTTGTGACCTTATAATATAATTCATGGATCCTAGAATTTTTTTATAGAACATTAAACTCATATATCGGTTTAACTTTAACGACAACTTTATCACAATCTATCATCTTTATTTTTTTAGGTCTCCACCCATTTTAATGTTAGGTCCATCGGTGGATTCTATTGTTGTTTTTATCCATCGGTTATTACTCTACAAATTTCACAAATCTTTATTTGAATCAAGATTTCATAATAATCATGGGTTTGGTAGCGTTATTATCATTTGGTGTTAATTATAAAATCAAAATTTAACTCTAATTTTACAAAACCGAATGGCGCCAAATTGCAGAATTGCATGAATGTGTACTTGTTATAATCTTGTACTAATTAGTAATTACTCCATTTTAAAAAAAACTTGACCGAAGTGGATTTCTGATTCATATAAAGAAGACAAAATACTGACAAAATGTTCCATTAAATAATTCGAAAATTGTATCTATCATTCATTTATTCTTCTCTATAGTTTATACATAAAAAAAAAACAAATACATATGTCTCCACCACTAGTACACAGACAATTTCCTCATACACGAAGGTTTCTTCCATTAGCTATCTGAATCGTTTGCATCATTTTAATCCCAACAGGTTTGCTTCTAATTTGAATCTTACCAAAACCAAAATTCATTTTTTCCTTTGAGATTAAAAAGCTTTCACCCTTTTTGTTATTAGATTCTCTGTTCTTGATCAGGAAGAAAGAAAGATTCAACCTTTAAAAACTGGTTTTATCTGTCGGAGACTAGGAAGATAACAAGATTTGCGTTTACTTGTGGAACAATTTCTAGGGTTTATTAGGGTTCTTGATTTCATCAATGGGTTCTTACTCAGCTGGATTCTCTGATTCCTTGGACAGCTTCGATTTCAATTATCCCGGTTTAGGAAATGGATTCTATCTAAATGATCAACCTTTGTTAGATATTGGATCTGTTCCTCCTCCAGAGCCAAATTCTCAACAGAACCTTGCTTTTGCTTTTGCGGATTCTGATTTCTCTGATTCAGTTCTGAAATACATAAGCCAAGTTCTTATGGAAGAAGACATGGAAGAGAAGCCTTGTATGTTTCATGATGCTTTATCTCTTCAAGCAGCTGAGAAATCTCTCTATGAAGCTCTCAACGAAAAGTACCCGGATCCGGATTCTCAGCCTCTGATTACTACTACTAGCCTTGGTCATTTGGTTAATAGTCCTGATGGTTCTTCTTATGCTTCAAGCACCACAACTACTTCCTCTGATTCACATTGGAGTTTTGATTGTTTGGAGAATAATAGACCTTCTTCTTGGTTACAATCACCAATCCCGAATAACTTCGTTTTCAAGTCTACTTCTACTAGATCAAGTGGCGGTAATGCGGTTTTCGGGTCAAGTTTTAGTGATGATTTGGTTTCTAATATGTTTAATGATGGTGAATTAGCGGTTCAATTCAAGAAAGGTATGGAGGAAGCTAGTAAGTTTCTTCCTAAGAGTTCTCAGTTGGTTATAGATGTCGAAAATTACATTCCGGCCTTCGGATCCAAGGAGAAAGATAACTCTGTTCCTTACAGAGTGATGGGGAAGAAAAGCCATTGGCGTGAAGACGAACATTTTGACGAAGAAAGGAGTAAGAAGCAATCAGCTCTTAATATCGATGAAACTGAGCTTTCTGAGATGTTTGATAGGATTCTGCTATTTGGTAAGCCTAAGGAGCAACCTGTATGCATTCTTAACGAGAATTTCGCTAAGGAACAGGCGAAAGCTTCATCGTTTAGTAAGAATCATAAAGGCGAGAAAGCGGCTGCTAGTGGTAACAGTTACACTAAAGAGACACCTGACTTGAGGACTCTTTTGGTTTCTTGTGCTCAAGCTGTGTCGGTTAATGATCGTAAAACCGCTGAAGAACTGTTGAGACAGGTTAGGCAACATTCTTCGTCTTATGGAGATGGAACAGAGAGATTAGCTCATTATTTCGCAAATTGTCTTGAAGCGCGGTTGGGTGGTATAGGTACACAGGTTTATACCGCTTTATCTTCGAAGAAAACATCGGCTTTCGACATGTTGAAAGCTTATCAGACATACATTTCGGTCTGCCCGTTCAAGAAAATCGCAATCATATTTGCTAATCACAGCATTTTGAACCTGGCTACCAAAGCCAATGCCAAAACCCTCCACATCATAGATTTTGGGATATCTTATGGTTTCCAATGGCCTCCTATGATTCATCGTCTTGCTTGGAGACGCGGTGGAACGTGTAAGCTTCGGATAACCGGTATAGATCTGCCTCAACGTGGGTTTAGACCAGCCCAGGGAGTTATTGAGACATGTCATCGCTTGGCTAAGTATTGTCAGAAGTTCAATGTTCCTTTTGAGTACAATGCGATTGCGCAGAAATGGGAAACAATCACATTGGAAGACTTGAAGCTAAAGAAAGGTGAGTTTGTCGCGGTAAACTCGTTATTTCGGTTTAGAAACCTCTTAGATGAGACAGTAGAAGTGCACAGCCCTAGAGATATGGTTCTGAAGCTGATAAGGAAGATAAAACCAGACGTGTTCATCCCTGCAATCCTCAGCGGATCCTACAACGCACCTTTCTTTGTCACGAGGTTTAGAGAAGTTCTGTTTCATTACTCTTCTCTGTTTGACATGTGTGACACGAATCTGACTCGGGAAGATCCAATGAGGGTTATGTTTGAAAAAGAGTTCTATGGGAGAGAGATCATGAACGTGGTGGCGTGTGAGGGGACAGAGAGAGTGGAGAGGCCAGAGAGTTATAAGCAGTGGCAAGCTAGAGCGATTAGAGCCGGGTTTAGACAGATTCCACTAGATAAGGAACTGGTTCAGAAACTGAAGTTGTTGGTGGAAAGTGGATACAAAAGCAAAGAGTTTGATGTTGATCAAGATGGTAATTGGTTGCTTCAAGGTTGGAAAGGAAGAATTGTGTATGCTTCATCTGTTTTGGTTCCTTCGTAGATGGGTTTTGTCTTGTATTCCAAGTAACTGATTGTATATAGGGCTTTGTGTTAGTAGTAGTATCTTTATGTTCACACATCACACATGACATACAGATTTGTATATTGGTTACAGGTTTAGGGTTCTTGTCTTCTTAGGGGTTTCTAGGCTTTATGTAACAGTATCCGGATCACTTACTAGGCACAAGATAGATACATAGTTCTCCATGCATAATGCCATGATGTAAAAGGTTATTTTAACATGTAACTTTGTAACATATTTAATGTAATGTTTATAATTTCGATTATTGAGCTTTTTTTTTGACAAAAAAAACATTTTCAATATTCAGTGTATATTGAAAATGTTGGATAATGGTTGTTTAGGTAATACTTTGTGCTATATATAACATAAATAGCAAAAGCATAAATAAGACAAAAATGTTTAGTGCGTTTAGAGCTTGGCTGGTTTAAACGCGACGGTTGTGTTTGCGGGTGCGGAAATTTACGGTTATAAACGTTATTAAGCGATTTGTACGACTGGTTTAACAAATAGAAACGAGTGCGTTTGCAGAAAATTACTGACTGGTTGACAACAGTTGTGGATGTTGTTTAACATATTTAAAATATATAATTTCTTTAAGAAAAAATTTATAGTACTATAATCAAAATTTAAAAGTGAAGTTTTAAATAAAATTTGGAATAACTAATTAAAATTATTTATTTTAAGAGTTTTGAAACATTTTTTTATTTAAAAAATATTTGTATACTTATAAATATATTTTAGTTTAGTTAATACATATATATAAACCATTTAAAATATTATTATAATAAAATTTGAATTTTTATTATAAAAAATTTGTTTTGATTTTTTTTATTTTTTTTAAGTTTTATTAGTATTATAAATTAAAATATATATTTTTTTTTAAAAAACCAATTGCAGCCGTCCGCAGCCGCAAACGCTAGCTGAAATAAGTTTTTGAAATCGAAGGATTTCAAGCAGTTTAGAACGATATGTTGCGATTTCCATGATTGATATTAAACGCTTGCAACCGTCCATAAACACAACATTTGTAAATGATTGCAGGTAAATCAATCAAGCCTTTACACTGAAATATTGTTGTTGTTTTTTGTTTTCCGACAAACGGTTATCCTATTATAATTTTATTCATTAGATTAATAAACCTTATCATTAAATTCATTTGGAAAAAAAAACACTCTCGTTTTCAATGATTTCGTTTTCTTAAAGTTTTGGTAATTTACCGAAATTCACAACAACAAATTGTTTAACTTCAAATGGTAAAATCCTAAAATCTACTTGAATTTCAAGATCAAGGCACCCACAAAATTATGAACTTTTTACGAATAAAACAAAGAATTGGGCCACGAAAGCCCTACTTTGCAGCACGAGACAAGTCAAAATAGCCGCCACGATAGTCTGTTTGACTTCTTTCGTGGTACAAGTCGCAAGACTTGTCTCCTTCCCGACTACTTCTTTCGCGTGAAAACTTCACCCGACCGTACTGATCTAAAAACCCTGTCCTCAATCACAAATACATCTGTATGTAATAATCTAAAAAATCATTACTCAAACCTCGTACGTCATCAGATTGTTTCCACTTCATCAATCAAACTGATCCTCTGAGGTAAGCAATGACATCCATTTCCCGTTTTTTCCGTGTTTTTTTCACATGGAACCTAAAGTTTGAATTTTTAATTCTCTTTGACTCTCTGTTTTTGTTCTTCTTAGGTAGCTTTCTATGTGGGTTTTATTACAGAGCAACCAATTTTATCAATTAGGGTTTTGATTATGGATCCAAACTTCTCTGAATCTCTTAACGGATTTGAGTATTATGATGAGAATGATTGCGATCAAAACCTTAATTTTCTTGCTGATCCAACAGAAGATCAGTATTCTCCTCCATCTGATACTTTGTTGAAATATGTGAGTCAGATCCTTATGGAAGAGAGTTTTGGAGATTATAAACAATCTATGTTCTACGATTCATTGGCTTTACAAAAAACAGAGGAAATGTTGCAACAAGTCATTACAGATTCACAAAATCAGTCCTTTAGTTCTGATTCGATGACTACTACTAGTGATGGCTTTTGGAGAAGTTCTGGTGATGCAAGTGGAAGTATCGATTCTGCTAATCGGCAAATCGATCCACCTGTGAATGAGATTTTGGTTAAGAGTATGTTTAGTGATGGAGAGTCAGCTTTACAGTTCAAGAAAGGGCTTGAAGAAGCTAGGAAATTTCTACCTAATAGTGACCAATGGGTTATTAATCTGGAAACGGAAAAACCCGAAAACCGCGGTTTGGTTAGAGAAGAGATGAGATTGTCTGATCAATGGAGAGTTAAGAAGACTCGAGAGAGGGAAATGTTTGATGTTGAGGAAACTAGGAGTAGTAAGCAATCTGCAACTAATGTTGAAGATGGGAAGATAACAGAAATGTTTGATGAAGTTTTGCTTCTTGATGGTGAATGCGATCCGAAAACCGAGATTCAAGCGATTCAGCGTGATAAGAAAAGAGAAGGGAAGAAGAAGAAAAAGAGTCAAGTGGTTGATTTTCGTACACTTCTTACTCATTGTGCACAAGCCATTTCGACAGGCGATAAAATCACGGCTTGTGATTTGTTGATGCGGATTAGGCAACAATCTTCGCCTCTCGGTGATTCGGGGCAGAGATTAGCTCATTGTTTTGCCAATGCGCTTGAGGCGCGTTTACAGGGAAGCACGGGTTTGGTGATCCAGACTTATTACAATGCTATAACCTCGTTGAAAGATACAGCTGCGGATACGCTTAAAGCATATCGAGTTTACCTTTCTTCCTCTCCTTTTGTTACCTTGATGTATTTCTTCTCCATTAGGATGATTCTTGATGCGGCTAAAGATGCTCCTGTTCTTCATATAGTCGATTTTGGGATTCTCTACGGGTTTCAATGGCCAATGTTTATTCAATACATATCGGGTCGAAATGATGTACCGCGGAAACTTCGGATTACCGGAATCGAGCTGCCTCAGCGCGGGTTTCGCCCTGCGGAAAGAATAGAGGATACAGGACGGAGATTAGCAGAGTATTGTAAACGGTTCAACGTCCCATTCGAGTACAAAGCCATTGCGTCACAGAACTGGGAAACAATCCGGATGGAAGACCTCGATATACGACCAAACGAAGTCTTAGCGGTTAATGCCGGACTCAGGCTCAAGAACCTTCAAGATGAGTCGGGAAGCGAAGAGAATTGCCCGAGAGACGCGGTTTTGAAGCTAATAAGAAACATGAATCCGAACGTTTTCATCCACTCGATCGTAAACGGTTCATTCAACGCACCGTTCTTCACCTCGCGGTTTAAAGAAGCGGTTTACCATTATTCGGCTCTCTTCGACATGTTTGATTCGACATTACCTCGGGATAACGAAGAAAGGATTAGGTTCGAGAGGGAGTTTTACGGGAGAGAGGCGATGAATGTGATAGCGTGCGAGGAAGCTGATCGAGTAGAGAGGCCAGAAACGTATAGGCAGTGGCAAGTGAGGATGGTTAGAGCCGGGTTTAGGCAGGAACCGGTTAAGGATGAGTTGGTTGAGTGGTTTAGGGACAAGCTGAAGAAATGGCGTTATCATAAAGATTTTATGGTTGATGAAAATAGTAAATGGTTGTTACAAGGTTGGAAAGGTCGAACTCTTTATGCTTCTTCTTGTTGGGTTCCAGTGTAGTAGTGATGATTAGTGTTTTTGTAGTTTTGTTACACAAATTATGTAATAATCTTAGGAATATAGATATCTGATAGGGTTTTTCAACAATTCGTAGCTCAAATTTTCCCCGATTTGCATAGTTTTGATATTATGAACATGAAGTGCCAAATATGGAAAGTTTTATATCAGGTTAGATTTTTAGACGTCTGGTTTTGGTGCTGGTTCTTGGGCTGGTCTGGACTGGTATGATTTGGATCTCCAGCTATTTGGGCTAGGTCTAGGTAAATTATCCAAAACCAAATCGAACCGAATAGTCATAGAGATTCGGATGGTTTATTTTATAACACGCTTTGGGTACCCGAACTAATTGAACTTAATTATATATGCAAATCTATTATTTATATTTAGGTTGAAAACTACCCAAACATCCAAAACTATAATTATAAATCCAAAAATATTAATTAGATTCGAAATAACCAAAATATCTTTTTTTTTCTTTCAACAAACTAACTAAAATATCTAAAACACCCTAAATATCCAAGTATCCTTGGTTACATTTGCCAATACTAAACTTTTTTTTGCAAATTGAACCAAGTTTCATAAACATTTAATTAATTTCTTAGTATATTTTTTAGATATTTTGGATATTTTTAGATATTTTGGGTATAAAGTAACCAAACCAAACCGAATACTCTGAAATAACCAAAATATATTTCTTTTTCTTTTTCAACAAAATAACCAAACTATCTAAAACATCCTAAATGTTCAAATATCCTTAATTGCATTTGCCAGTACACTAAACTTCGTTCGCAAAATTGAACCAAGTTTCATAAACATTTAATTAATTTCTTAGTATATTTTGGATATAAAATAACCAAACGAAATACTCAAATGCCCATGAATCCTATATTAACATATCTAAACCATACAGAATCCGAAAAAACGGAATCAAATATCCAAATAAGAGACCCTGACTAAAATAGTAAATACATTATCAGAAAAAAATAATCACTTATGTATAAAATTCCACGTAGGATAAACTGGGTGGAAGTAAATAACCAATTACTGTACGCCGCGTGTAAAAATATCATTAATCTTCTTGTTTCCATGGGCCGGTAAAACCTATAAACTCTCCACTGTGAATCAAAACAAATTTCCAATTTCTCAGTGCCGATCTGCCATTGACTACTCCGACCATCTTCAAGCTTCAAAACCCTACTCTCATCGGCTCGATCGGTACGCTTGATCAACTTCTACTAAACTTTATCGTTCTTCTTAGTTTGGGTTTATACTCAAAAAAGTGTTCAAGATTGCCACGATCATCTTTTTATCGTTACTGTTAAGTTATTTTACTCAATCTCGATTCATAAGTTTGTATTTTAGTTTTTATCTATGATCGTCTTTGATTTGTGTTTTCTGCGGCGATCTTATCTTTTTTTTGGGTTTTGAAACTTTGAATTGAAGTTTGGATTGGACTACCGTAAAGGATTCTGAAGTTTTTTTTTTAAATCTTTTGTTTTCGCCTCTGTTTATTTATGCCCACAAGGTTTTCGACGATTTGCCTCAGTAGCTTTTGTTGTAAACTACTTAATAGAGATCAGATTTTAAGTGTTTTTCTTTTTATTGACTTGTTCATTATTGTGGCAGTGGAGGAGATATGAATGGAGATGCGTCTAGCTTCGAGCAGTGTTACCGTTGTTACCCAGTCACATTCATTGATAAGGTCTGTTTAATTTGGTATATCATCTCTTTGATGTGTCTATCAAAAATAGTGAAAGAGAAAGATTCTAATTTTCATACACTTTAAATGCAGGCACATCTTGAGAAGGGTGACAAAAGTAAAATTACTATTACTCTTCCCCTTAGTCTATAGATTGTTTCTTCTGTGACAGTATACTTATAGATCTTTTATCTTTTTGTAGTTATCATGCCTCCTTCAGCTCTTGATCGTCTTGGTGAGTTATTTATACTTCATCTTCTACTTTACTTTCTGTCCTTTACAATGCTCTCTGGTTTCTAAATCCATCTTTTTTTCAGCTTCTTTGCATATTGAATTCCCAATGCTGTTTCAACTGAGTAATGTATCTATTGAGAAGACTACACATTGTGGTGTTCTAGAATTCACAGCAGACGAAGGCCTAGTTTACTTGCCATATTGGGTAATAAGACTTATTTTCGTCTTCTTTGTTGTCTTAGTTTCTTTGAGTATTTTCTCAATCTGATCTTCTTTGTTTTTGTTGACATTACTTATATAGATGATGCAAAACATGTCACTTCAAGAAGGAGATATTGCGCAAATTAAGAGTATCAGCTTGGATAAAGGAACTTACATCAAGCTTCAGCCTCACACTCAAGATTTCTTGGACATTTCAAATCCGAAAGCCATGTTTGTAGTTTTGAAATTGAATCATTTTTGAGTTTCTTTGACGCCATTGAATCTGTTTTTGAGGAATGTATTTCTTACATTGGTTTTTGCAGCTTGGAGACTACGCTTAGGAGCTACTCTTGCTTAACCACGGGCGATACTATTATGGTTCCTTATAACAACAAGCAGTATTACATCAATGTGATTGAGGCAAAACCTTCTTCAGCTGTGAGTATTATCGAAACAGATTGTGAGGTTGATTTCGCTCCTCCTCTTGATTACAAAGAACCTGAGAAGCCACAAAAGTTGACTCCTTCAAAAAAGCGAGCTCTCGAAGGTATTCTTTGAGTTCATTTGGAAATTCTTGACTGAGTTCTTTCGCAAAATCTTAGCCTCAAGTTATTCTTATGTTTTGTTTTCTGTTCCTTGTAGTTGAGGAAGAGGAACCAGCAAACAAACTTCCCAAATTCACGCCGTTCACTGGATCGGGAAAACGTTTAGATGGGAAAACACAAACAAACTCAACTGAAGCAGAAGATACAAAACAACAGGAAAAGCCAAGAGAGAATGGGAAAGATGATGAGAAGTTTCCGTCAATCACCACACCACGGAAACGATCAGGAAAGCTTGTCTTTGGTTCAAACAGCAAACCAGCTGCAAAAGAAACTGTCAAAGTATGTCTCTCTTCTCATAATTTTTTACATTCATGTGATCCAATTTAGTCATCCATTGTAAGATAAACTTATTGTGTTTGTTGTATGGCTTCTAAATAGGTTGAGCCAAAGAAGATCGAACAAGAGAGCTCAACAAAATCTGAAGAAGCTAAGTTTCAAGTGTTCACTGGGAAGAAATACTCACTCAAGGGTTAAAAAACAGGTTTTAATCATATGTCTCTGCTTTGAAGAAATTTATCTGTTTAAGCATTCATACATTCTTTCACCAAATTTCTGGGAACAGCTTGGCTTGGAACCTAACAAGAACCCTCAGGATAACACAGATGTGTTCTGATTTCTGAAAGCTCGGATCTTTAACTGAGTTGTGTCTGAACATCTCCTCTAGGTTGTTGTTAATTATGTTCCTGTCTCATATATTATGAGACTGAAAATGAACAAAATACAGAAATTTCCACCAGAGATTATAGTTTTTTTCAATTAATATATGCATAAGCATTCAACTTCTCCCTTTCCAATAATTGATGATACAAAATACAAATTACAATTTTGGTAGACATATCAAACAAAATACAAAATTCAATAATATTTCTTAGCAATGTCCATGAAGCTATTTGGAGATCCTTTATCGATCTACATAAAACCCCATTGTAACAATACAAGATATGGAACACAATATTAATCCGAAGCACTGGTAAACTATTTTGTATGGACAACGAATCTCACAAAGGTAGCAAAAAGGTCGAGACATATGATGATTGTTAGGTAGAACATCTACCTTGTTATTGTGTAAGAACCATGATGATCCAGGCTTCATGTAGATTTCATCCCCAAGTATACATTTAATGTGTAGAGTGACACAACAAGACTCATCACACATATAAAACCGCTCATTTCGATTTATTCTTTCCTCGCAAACTTCACACCAATAAGTCATGGACATACTTGTTGTCACCTTGCCATAAGAAAGAGTTAGCATATGCTTATCATGCTTATACTTGACCTTTTGAGGTAAAGTAGCACATCCAAAACACAAAGAAAAGTCACACTCAATGCAATTGAATGTTTCCTCATAATTGTTTTGGCAAACCCAACATCTTCTATACTCTCCTGGTTTGGATGTTAGGAATAAAGGATGCATATGACTTTCATGGACCAATGGCTCAGAAATTGTGGCGCATTGTATGTGTAGCTTAAAACGACATCCTTTTTTACTGCATCCATAGAAGAAACCAGCTGTGCAAAACCTAGGACAGGCTGAACATTTAATATCACGACGTGTAACACCTTCTTTATACCCCACTAAAGTTAGTAGATGTGAATGTATCGGGTGATGTATTTTGCGAGAAAGTTTTGCACAATCTTCGTGAAGAATGAAATCACATTGCATACATGAGTAGAAATTACCGTTATAGATTGGCATGACGCATGCTTGACACTGCTTATTCTCGTCGTAATCTCTACCAATGTTTTCATCAAGTTTCAAATGATGATGTTGATGACTAAAATGTTGTATGATTCCATCGCTTATCTTTACAAACGGCTCAACTTCTTCTTCTTCAATTTCTTCTGGCTCTCCTTCAAGTTCTACACCATCCCACACATTGCTCTGTGTGGCACATTTAGAATGAAATGCATACGAACAACTTCCCTTGATGCAAGAATAGCCTCCATAATCATTGTCGATCCTCGTACGACAAACCCCACAAGACCAATCTCCTTGGTCAAAAGAAGAGGTATACGAGAGACGATGGTAATGGCGTGATATCCTTATGATATGTGGTAAGCTGATACAACTTCGATGAGCCACAAAGTTACAAGGAGGACACATATAGAAAGCTGAGGTTGAATTGTCCAAGGCACAAAGATTACAAGTTAAAGAAGTTTGCCTTGGAAACAAAGCAAGCCTATGCTCATGCCACTTTGGATGATCTATATATAAAACTGGTGGTTTCTCCACACAAGAAAACCTAATAGCGAAATCGCAAGCCGAGCAAGAATAAAATATCCCTAGAAGATCTTCATCACAACAATAACATTTCCTCGTTGCGCTTTGCTCTTGCAACAAAACAAGCTTGAGAGAATGTTTTGGATGAAGAAGCTTTTGTTTGATCTCAACTGAAGCCTTTTCATTTTCTTGATGGTTATCACCATTACAACCTCGACATCGAAAATATGTTTCGCCTTCTTTTTCTTCTTCTCCGTATGACTTGAATCTCTCCCAATTTACAGGGAGACAATGCCACTTGTTATTAGACCTCAACGAGACTTCTTCAACCACATGAAATTTTCCTTCTACCAATGTTACTTTTGCCGCAGGGCAACAGAAAATAAGCTTCTTCCACTCTAAATCCATAGAGATGACATAGGAGAATAATTGATGAATGAGTGTTATGAGCTCTGGCTCTGGCTCCAACCTCAATGTTTGATCAACGAGTGACTTGTTCGAATCGAGGTCCATCTCCAAATCCGAATCCTTAGATATTTGTTTAGAAATGAGTGATATGAGCTCCAACATTGGCTGTGGCTTGGAATCCAAACCCATAGATTCTTGAATATTTTGAATACTTGGATGTATGAGCTTCGACTTCGGCTTCGGTTTGAAATCCAAATCCATTGAGGTGACCAGAGAGATTGTTTGGTTAATGAGTGATATGAGCTTGGACTCTGGCTTTGGCTTTGAAGCTAAATCCATTGACCTGACCAAAGAGATTATTTGAATAATGAGTGATATGACTTTTGAATCATAAATCCAAGAACTAGTATCGGTGAAACGCATTAGTTGAGTAATGAGTGATATGAGCTTCGTCTCTGGCTCTGAATCTGAATCTGAATCCATAGAGTTGCCGAAAAAGATTATCTGAGTAATTTGAATCTGATGTGCTTAATGCTAATTGACATTGTAATACACTTATACACATATATTACCAATAATAATATACTACTATATGAAAAATAATTAATACAGCAAATCATGAAACAAATCTCAAAGCTTACAGGCTGTCGGACCACAAAGTCAATGTCTATGATTTAATTAAACAATTAGCATTCGAGTTTTCTACACTAATAAAAAATTCACATTTTTTTTTCCAAAATAAAATCATTGACTGATTTTTCATTTTAATTATTGGCCAAATCATTGAGCGATTAGCTTTGCAATTTGATGGCGTCATAAACATCAATGCTCTCCACAGAGTAGAGCTAGGGATTATTAGAAACACGATACCATCAAATTTCACAAGTTTTTCATAATGAATTAATCATGTTTGGTTATATCAAGTAAATAATTTATCAGTAGAGTGAAATTTTCTAAAAAGTAAACAAAATCTTATTAGAAGCAATAATTGCTAACAATTCCCTTCATCACAAAAAGAAAAACATTGAAGAACAAGAGTGTGTTTTTTTTTTTTTTTGAAATTGCGTTATTTCATTCTTAATTAAAAATTTACAATTGTAACAGTGAAGTCTCTCTCCATACCATTTCTTAAGTCGGAACGACCTGAGGTTCAAGTGGTGGAGGAGCTCCTTCATCCACCACAGGCTCCACCGTCGTGGTGGTGGTTGAGTCCTTCTCACTCTCCTCAAACCCGGACTTGAACCGGTCATAGTTAGTCACCTCGGCCGACTTAAATGGACGTTCACCCAAAACTTTTAAAAGATCATCTTGATGCAGCACTTCTTTCTCGAGTAAAAGCTCGGCGATCTCAGCCACTTTCTCTTTGTGTTCCTCGATCAGCTCCACGGTCCGCTCATAAGCTTTGCTCACCCATTCCCTAACTTCCTCATCTATGATTGCACCGGTTTTGTTGCTGTACGGTTTAGAGAAGTCGTAGCCATCGTCTCTTGGTGGAAATGAGAGTAGCCCAACCTTGTCACTGAAACCGTACACAGCTACTTGCGCGTATGTCATCTTTGTCACCTTCTCTAGATCGTTCTGCGCACCCGTCGAGATTCTTCCTATCAATACCTGCATTTGAAAAGAACCAGAAACTTAAAACATCTTGAACCAAAGCGACACTCTTATACTTTCGGTTGAGGGTGGGAAATCAGAAATGTCGGTAATGTAAGTGTTGTCTCATTCTGTTTTCATTTAAATTTCGAGACACGAGGACTAAAACCGTGCAATGCATCGAATTTCCCGAAGTAGCAATTAGGGAATTTACCTGCTCAGCAGCACGGCCACCGAGGGTCATGCAAGTCATGTCGAAGAGCTGCTCTTTGGTCATGAGAAGGTTTTCGTTTGGGACATATTGTGCAAACCCGAGAGCCGCTGTGCCTCGTGGCACAATAGTCACCTTCAGCAATGGCTCTGCATGTTCCAGGAACCACCCAGTAACCGCATGCCCAGATTCATGATATGCAACTGTACGACGCTCCAATTTGCTTATCACCTGTTCATAGTTGAAACACTCAGATTCCAAATTCAAAAAGCAGAGCAAATAGCAAAAGTATTATCAAACAGGAGAAGGCATTTTACCCGATTTTTCTTCTCAAGACCACCAATAACACGATCAATCGCAGATTCAAAGTGCGCCATTGTAACCGTTGCTCCTTCATGTCTAGCAGCAATAAGAGCTGCTTCATTACAGACATTCGCGATGTCAGCTCCAGCAAACCCGGGAGTGAGGGCTGCAAGCCTTTGAGAGTAATAAGATGGCTCATGATCGAGTTTGATCTTCTTCAAGTATATCTTGAAAATCTGATCACGACCTTTAATATCTGGTTTATCAATGGTTATCTGGCGATCAAACCGACCAGGCCTTAACAAAGCTTTATCCAAAATATCAGGTCTGTTGGTACCAGCAAGAACCACAACTCCAGCGGTTGTACCAAAACCGTCCATTTCAACTAACAACTGATTCAGAGTGCTCTCACGCTCATCGTTACCTCCAAAACCTCCACGTCCTCTTGCCCGACCAATCGCATCGATCTCATCTATAAATATAATGCTCGGTGCAGCTTGTCTAGCCTCTTGGAACAAATGTCTCACCCTTGAAGGTCCAACACCAACAAACATCTCCATGAAATCTGAACCAGAGATAGACAGAAACGGCACACCCGATTCTCCTGCAGTAGCTTTTGCTAAAAGAGTCTTTCCAGTTCCAGGAGGACCAACTAAAAGTGCGCCTTTCGGGATCTTAGCACCCAAAGCTTCATACTTCTTTGGGTTCTTAAGGAAATGTACAAACTCCATAATTTCTTGTTTAGCCTCCTCACATCCAGCAACATCCTTAAAATAAATCTGGCAAAGAGAACAAAAACGAGAAATAAGAAACTCAGTTTGTAAATTCCCAATAGAATCATAAAAAAAAAGGCGAAAATCTAACCTTATTCTTGGAATTTTTATCCGCTCTTGTTATTGTGGCTTTACCTATATTGAAAATTCCGCGACCATTCTTCCCACCGGTTCCTCCTACACCCAATCCACCTTGCATCCGTCTAGCCCCATAAATAAGAGTACCCAAGAGTAGTAAAGTCGGCGCAAACCTCATAATCTCTTGATACCAGACCATTTCAGAGACGTATGTGACAGGAACAAAATTATGAGGATCAATGCCTAACGCTTCTTGGGCTTCTTCAAGTTTCTCCTCAAAAGAGTCGACACTACCGATATTGAAGTAGTACTTATACTGACCACTACTTCTTTTAGCTGGAATTCCGTTACCACTGCCTTGGACAACAACATCTTCAGTTGTTTGTTGGTTACTCGGCGAGCTCCTCACATAGACTTTCGCTACTGATTTGTTTGAAACATCTATGTGGTCAACTAAACCAGGCTCGAGAAGTTTGTTTTTAAACTCCTGGAAACTAATCTGAAAACAAACAAGTAGCACAGGATATTAGAGGATAATATACGAGCAAGGGCCAAATCCGCAATTCCATAGAATATCACAAAGTTTTTTGTTTAGATATGCTTGCCTGTTTCTGATCTCCAGAGCCAAATGGGAAAGAAGAAAAGAACAGACCAAGAGCAAGCAGAGGAATTAGCAAATTTTGGAATCGATTTGTGAACATATCTCCTATGTTCTCATTTTCATTCTTCTCTGAAGAACCCTCTGTATTGCAACAAAAACATATTTAGTTATTAGAATCCTTCAGTAGCACCAACAGGTCTCAAAACAAGAAGAGTATCTTCAAAAGCGGTTGTTATAGAAATGACTCATGCTTTTTAAAATCTATTTAGCTACACTATATATCAACCATAACTTCTAACAAGCTAAGTTATTTTCATAGTTGAGAATCCAGACTGCAATAAAAGCCAAAAACATTGGCATAAAGACGATTCAAAATTCCATTTAGTCACTTCTCAGGTCAGTTCCAATGCAACATATAAATTACTACACTCTCTTTTTGATCAACCATCTTACTAAGTGAAGCTATCTAACAATGACAAATACAACAATCCTACAAGCAAAACTCCGTGGTCTATTCACATTTCCTCCACAAACACTTTTCGCAAATTATAATCACATTTCACATAATGAAAAAAAAAAGGGAATTCTGTTAAGAATTCAACATCACAAACCAAGTTAAACACAAAAGCTCTTCTTCTTATTAGTTGAAAGAACATAACAACACCAAACACCAAAGAGAACTAATCTCTAAAAAGCTCATAGCTTTTTCCTAAACCTTCAAAGCTCTCTCACAAATTAGACTTCATCCTTAATTTATACTAAAACTTAAAAAGTAAAACATAAATTAGAACTAATTCACCTTTAGAGTCTGATTTCTGATCACTCTTGGGTTCTTGTTTTGTATCTTTAGGATAATAATTCTCATAATCTACACACACAAAAAAAACTTTAGTTAGAACCAATTCTCAAACTTATTCGGCATTTTATAGGTTTTTGCAAACATACTCTTCTTCTTAGGAGCTTCATCAGAGAAGAATCTACGAAGTCTTGGATTAGCAAAAACACCAGTCAAATCATTGTTGACTAAACCTTTCCGAGAAGCTAAAGAAGCAAAGTGACTTCTAAGAAACCCTAATCCACCTTCCACTTGATTAACAGACGCCGCTTCAAGAGCCGGCGAAGCTAATAGTCTTACTTCGTTTAAAATCGCCGATCTCACACCATTTCCGTAGAAAAATCCCTAATTTCACCAAAAATTAAAAATCAGGAGAATAACAAAGAAAAACACAAATTTAACAGAAGGAATCTGAGAATGAAATTAACAAAAATGAAACTGACCCTTGAACGAGAGATTGAGCGACTAAGCTTGGAGAAAATCATTGTCATAGAAATCGCATAATAATTAGAGAAATACAAATCGAAGATCTGAAACGAGCTAGAAGAAGAAAAATGCAAACTTTTTTTTATGTTGTTTGTGGGATTAAATCAAATGGAAGGAATGAAAATGAAACAAGATAAGGAAATTAGGGTTTTTGATAGTAGCCCAGAAGAAAAGTTTGGGTTTTTAAAATTTTTTATCTGAAGTTTTGGAAAGGTTTGTGAAGGTTTGTGAACTCTGCTTTGTAGACAAGGTACGCGACTATGTTGTACTTCTTGTTTCTGTGGATTATCATCTTGAACCGGTTTTGTTCTTCAGAATCAATTTGTGTTTACTGGTTTAATCAAACCGGTGTTTGGTTTTCGTATCTTAAACCGATTTCCAAAGAGAAGTTCGATGTTTGGTTTCATGGGAGATTACAGGCTTAGAGCTTTGTTTAAATGGCCTAATTTTACACTTACTAGGCCTTTGAGAACATATGGGCTAGCTTTTGTCAAGAGGAGGAAATATTGAAAACAAAAAAGTTAAAGAGATAGAGGTTTGCTAATAGTTTTTAGAGTGTTTTTTGGTTTTAGATTTTCTAAAAATCTAATTTATTGTCATTCATAATTTTAGAAAAAGTAAATTTCCTAAAAAATAGAGAATCTGAATTTTGATGGTTTTTCCACGTTTGTGAAGAAAATGTAAAATCTCACTTATAAGAGTTTTTAGGAGATTGAAAAACTAAAATCTACAGAAAATAAAAAACCAAAAAAATCAAAAACTAAAAACCACAAAAAAACTATCAAACATTCATGACCAGAAACTTGAACAGAATTGCACAAAAAAAAAAGAAGAAGAAGAAACTTGAACATAATGTTTTCTCCAAATCACTTAAATTGTGTGCCTAGAAATCAATTTTTGATATATTGTTTCTTTGGATTAAGTTTGGGTTTCTGTTAGCAATTGATGATATTAGATTCTACCAATTACTTATACACACTATTTGATGTGATTAGGAAGGTATGTTTGGATCCTATTCTTTTTTTTTTTTGTCAACAGATATAAAATTACTTAAATCGGTTCAGAAATCCAAATTGAAGATATAGAGTTTACATAAGTAGTATCTACTGGAATCCTAGTCTCCATTGCAATTAACATCAGTTACCTTAGCATATTTGGATTTATTTTAGTTTGATATATGCTTTTCTATTTTTTTTCTTTCAATAAGTATATTTTCTCAAGATTTTGGAATCTGAACATCGTGCGGTGTGTTGGTCCAGAGTCACAACTTGTGATGAAAGTTAAATTGGCTTGTTGAGGAACTATAAGGCTTAAAAGACCAAATGAGTAAAATGAATGGTATTATTGATCGACTTGTTGACCGGCAATTGCATAAGAAATTAAGCAAAATGATGATCAAAGTTAAATTAGCTTAAATAGTTAGTTAGTTAGTTGGACAAGGAATCACTTTGACATAATTTATACATTGTTAAAACTAATTCAAAGGAACAAAAAATAGCTATAAATAAGGATGTTATTCATTGAGTTAAGATAGTACAAGAGAGAGAAAGAGATAAAATATAGAGAACGATACAAAGAGAACTAAGAAACAGAGTTCTACGTGTAATCTCTCAAGAACATCTTTGTAATCTCAAGATCTAGTGGATTCCGAGATCATTCTCGGCGAGACGTAAGCTATTCCACCTTAGTTTAGTTGAACTCGTTAAACTCTATTGTGTCATTTATTTTTCTCTGCTCTGCATCACTTTCATATATTAGTTCATTCAGAATTAGCAATCTGATTGTCGTAAAGCCCTCCTTATGGCTTCACACTCCCTACGCATATCTACAAGTTTATATTTCTATGGATATCGCTTAAATCTTAAAAGTTTCAAGAATTATTTTTTAAAGTAAAAGATAATTAGTCCTTGTGATAAAAACTATAAATATTATATATGCACATCAAAACATTCTAAATCCTTTAACCAAACAAGAAAAGAAAAAAATATTAAAGAAGTTCTAAAACCCCTAACCAGCAACAAAAATGAGTGATGAAAATCAAAATAATTTAAAATCATGCATCTAACTAATAAATAGAAATACATTTTAGTTGAAAAATTATGGTCATGTATATGATTGGAAACTGCATTTTCCATCCCCAAGTGGTTGCTTATGTTGGATATGTTTTTTTTATATATAAGAACTTATGTTGGGTACGTTGCTTTGCTCTTTCATCGATAACATTTTTAAATATTTTAGGTTATATGCTAATACATTTTTAATTACATCACATAAAGACAATAATCAAAGACCTTCCTTGAATATATGCTTATGTTGGATATGTTGCTTTGTATCTTCCATCGATACATTTTTAAATATTTTAGGTTATATGCTAATACATTTTTAATTAATATCACATAAAGACAATAATCAAAGATCTTCCTCGTAAGGAATTACCGTGAAGTTAAGTTACGAATTTTTACTGATAAGTCTTTTCCACTGTGAAATTGGTCACTTTCTTCGAATCCTTGATTACTTTAAAACCATGGACTCTTTTTCTTATGCCAGCTCCTAGGACATTTGTTCTAGCTCAATCATGTCATCTATAAAAGACTCCATAAATACCATTCTTGAGAATACATTCCCCGGTCGTCCTATAAAGATCTTTACAATTCCTTTGACAGGAGCGAGATCCGCATTCGTTGCTATGTTGCATTTCTAAATCGAGAACCCCAAGTTCTTACTCTGGTTGTTGCATGATTGAGCTGTTATCACATTGTTATGTCTTGTAATCGGCTTTCGTGCCACAATTTGGTAGTACTGGAACACAACCGCTGCTTCTCCACATATAAAATTCATCATGCCAGTGATATAACAGTCACGGTAAAACTATCTATCCGAGTAAACATATAACGTGTCTTGGTAGATATCAATCTAGCATCGGTGAATGGCTACAGCATCAGTGCTCACTCAGAGAGCCACAGCCGATCCCATCGACAGGTCAGCCATGTTCTGGCCGATGCAAATATAAACAAATCTCTATAGACGACAAGAAATGTACAATTGAAAGTTATGTAATAGTTGGCGTTCAAACTGCTGGTGATAACCGTTGCCTCTCTACCATCGTCTATTATAGTTAAATTCTTTTTTGTCCTATCAATGGGAAACGATTTTAGTGTAGATACATTTCTTCACAGAGATAATAAATCGTTTCATGATATTCATTGGTGTTGCCGCTACAACCTCTTCCACGGTTTTGTAATTGTCGGAGCCATGATATGTTGCTTTGTTTAGATAAAAATAGTTTAGACTAATTTATATTACTAGATTATTACTCTCGCACAAATTTTTTCAATTATTTATAAGTATTAATTAAAAATATATTCATTTTTAAAAATAACTCATTATATAAAAGTTTTACTATTAATGCAATTTTATTTCATAAAGTTATAACAAATTTAGATATGATTTTATCATATTTCACATATTTTTGTTTCAAAGTGAAAGTTTTACTATCTCTTATTCTAGGTAAAAATCTTAATTATGTTCGAAGAATAGCCCAAAAATATTTACTATCAATATATGATGACAATTGTTAGTTTTCTTAATATACTAGATAATTATATATGGGTTTGTTCTTCCAAAAGAAATGTAGGAGATTGTTAACTGTTTTAATATATGTCAGTATTTACTAACCATCATAATTTCGTAAACGAAATGCTCTGTCTTGTTGTTAATGAAAGAATTATGGCTCTTTACATCATACATATATATAGACAAACAAACAAAATATTCATTGACAATATATATACATTTATGCATGACTTGTTTCACTCATAAACAACGTAGTGGAACTAATAATTAGGATCAAGCATAAACTCAATATGGCTCTTTATGACTCTTTAAATCATACATATAGACAAACAATAATTCTTGAAAATATATATACATTTATACATAACTTGTTTCCCTCATAAACAACGTAGTGGAACTTATAATTAGGATCATGCATAAACTCAATATGGAAACCATGGCACCGGAGTCATGTAAATCTCGTCGTAAAGTTATATTTCTGAAAGAATCATCCCATTTGAGTCGATTCGATTGAAAATATATAGGTTAAACTTAATTAAAGTTTCGGCTACTTTACGTATCTAATCCTAAGGAATATCGTGTAATTACCACTTTCTAGTCTCCCCTCTTTTCTTTGTACACGTTTTAGTTGTCTCACATCAAACCCTCTCTCGTTAAAAAAAAATTTAAGAAACAGAAAGATTGAGAGAGACACTTGCAAGAACAAATCATGTGATGAAAACTTTGAGGTAGGGTTTAATTAAACAGATAGAGGGGGACAAAAGGGATAAGAAAGGGTTGGAGCATGTTAAATCTCTGTCCACCAAACCCTCGGAATAGCTTAGAGACTTTCAAGTGGAGCATTGCAAAATCATTTTACTCTGAACAAATCTCCGATTCTCTCTGACTTAGACAGAGACAAATCGGGGACAATGACTTAGATTCATTTCAATCTTTTTCGTTTATGGAAATCTAAAGTCCCACGTAAGCTTAGTTACAAAATGTGTTAGGCCGCATGAACGTACCCTACTATAGTAGACACGTGGCGATTCGATTTATCACGAGACTAACTAAAATGATATGTGTTGTCTCCCTTCCATGGCTCAAAGCATTCTATACTTCCGTGTTTGTGACATGATATAACGATTAATTGTTTTCTAATCGAATTATTTATTCTATAAATACGATTAGTTATTTTTGACTTTGCATTAAGTCAATAATAGTTAATACTACCAATTACAAATTTACAACTAAATATAGAGAATTAGAGATTCTACGCTTTGCTTCCGTACAAAACAATTACGTCTACCTCACTCTTTATGTCTGAACGGAATCATTAACAAAGATCCGATATTATTGCATTGTAGAAAATGATACAAAAGACCAAAAAAAAACATACCAGTTCCAGAAAAGATAGATACAAAATAAGATGGCGAAGTCTTTAGATACATTGAAACCAAAGCTAGAGTCAAATATATTAATTTTAAAGTTTCTAGCTATACTTGGATCAGCATTCGCTATATATATAATATATCTAAGTTAATTAAAAATTGAAATTGGCGTATACTTCGGATCCAAACTCAAACACAAATATGTTAACGCAACTGTCACAATATGATAGCACAAAGCTAGTTAGGAGATGTATACTTAATTAACAGTTCAAAGATATTTCAACAGGTACAAGCAATTAAAAGAAATTTCATTACATTGCAACTTTACATAAGATTTGGAGAATAATTCATTTACAAAAGAAAAAAAGGCCAAATTGGAGGCCAGTTTTTAAATGAGATAAGTAAAAAAAAAATGCTGGTAGAGCAATGGTTATTGGACTAATTAAAAAATAACATTCCAAAAAAGCCTTAGGCTCATATTGGAGTAACTCTTATTGGTAAACCCTTCTTGGGCACAGGGAAAGGACCATATTGTATTCCTTCCTCCCCTCCTTCCGCTTCCCATCTGCAAATTAAAACCCAAACTTCATTAATTGTTATTCAATCATCAGTAGTTTTGATGAATAAATCATATGGTTCTTAATTAATATATACATACAAGCTGAGATTAAACGAGAATCACATCTTTTATGTTGGACCATATATAGAGTAAGTACTAATTTGAAAGGTCGCCGATTCACATGTTTTGAGAATTATTTGGTGTGCAACTAATAATTGTTATCAACAAATATCAGTTCTCAAGAATATAAATATAGTTCACCATTGACTTTCTTAATATTAAAATAAAAGTTCACGATTGATTCTTAATTATATTACAGCTGGCGGTCTCTTTCCAACTCGCTATTATCACAAGTTTTTTTTTCGTCATAGGTCACAATGACCCTTTATAATCACAAGTTCAATTAAAAATTTGCAATAAAACTCGTAAAAAATTAATCCAAATATGACATCATAAAGTGATGACGTCTTATAATTGTTTTAGAGTATGTAGTATCTATATAGAGTAGAGATATGTAAAAAAAAAAAAACAAAACAAAAAAATGGTTATGGTTAATTATTTCTATCAGCTAGAGAAGAATTGCGTTAATTTACAAGTATCAAAAATATGAGGCGTTAATCAATTATTTGGAAAAAGCTTACTCCCTCTATTTCATTTTATTTGTTGTTTTAGGTTTTAGCACACAAATTAAGAAAACATTCAAATTTTCTTTTTTACCTTTCATTAATACACTAAACAAGTTTTTTCATTGGTTATCACATTAAAATAATAGGGGTAATAAAATAAATTTTATTTAAAATTTGCATTGGAAACCCAAAACAACACTTATTTTGTAACAAAAAAAACCCTAAAACTATAAATAAAATTAAACAAAAGGAGTATTATCTAATCAATTAATTGGATATTAGTCAGAAATGTTTTTTTTGGTATATAATACTCAATATTTTATTAATTTATATATGTATAAAAGTGTATGTAATGGAGTTTTTTCATTTTCTAGGGTTTCTTTTTAATAAAGATAGTTATAATCATATAAATCAGCCACTAGTTAGAAAAAGTTGTTTTTCTTTTAAAACCAATCTTATCGATTTGGCTAAAAACTAGAACGGGCGTTCGGATGATTTTAGCCGCATAAACGTCTTAGATAACTTCCGACTTTTAGAACTGAGGATTTTAAAACACGTAATTGAAAATTCAAAACTTAAACAAAATCCGAATTGGTGAAGGATTTTGGAAGAGTAGACAATGAGACAAAAACAAATTTAGAATTTCTTCATAAAAATATCCGAAAATATATAAAAAAAAATTAAAATACCTGAAGGAAGTAGTGAGGTGGTGGAGGAGGATAAGCATCTCAAGTTTAGCCAGCTCACTTCCTGGACATGAGTGCACTCCATTTCCAAATGGCATGTACGTGTAAGGTTTTGGTGCCACCTGTCGACATTACAAGATGTCATCTACATGCAATGTAATAAGCCATCAAAGTCCCCACATAGTTGACTAAACCCTATATATATTTGACATTTTGACTTTTGAGTTCGTTGTTTTACTCTGCATGCAATAGTCTACCTCATAACAACAATGTGTAGGTAAAACGCAGCCATATACATAACATACAATATTTTCTTAATCACCTTATCTACCATGCATATATGTACGTAGTCAATAATCTTATCCTTTGGTATTTAATTTATAGGAATATATAGATACTGTACCTCGAATCTAGAGGGATCGAATTTTTCAGGATCGGGGAAAAATTCCGACGAGTGATGGATTCGCCGGAAAAGAGGAAGAACCTTCCAACCCTTTGGGATCAAGTACCCTTTATATTCGACGTCTTGTACTGCTTCTCTAAA
>CM051376.1:10346479-10471479 GCA_028015245.1 Cardamine occulta | reverse complement strand
TGTAAAGGACAATATACTTGCTGCTCTTAGTGTCTCTTGTATCACCTACCAAATAATATAGATACTATTAATTGATTATAAGATCGACTATTATGACATCAATACATCAAGATGGTGTATACCAAAAAAATAATAATAATAACAAATGGTATATATACCCTTGTGGTCAGTGTCATTTTTCTTGTATCTTCCCATGAGATTCCTCGCTTTTCTTCTCTTATTTTTTGTCCAATACCAAATTGCTCCCTCTATTAAAAAAAAAAACTTTTAATACGATGAAAATATATATAAATATCAAAATAATTAAATGGTTTATAATTAAATTATATAATGTGCTCCATTATTCTGAGCAGAAAAATATCATTATTCTTTCCGTTCTATATATTATATAGGTTTTGTTTTGACATCTTTTATGCGAACTAAAATAAAGTTTACTATATTCTTTAAAATAAATCCATTTTAAGAATTATGTTATACTAAAATTAGAAAAAAAAACATATATTCTACAATTAAAGTTTACATAAAAAGTTTTAGAATGATCTAAAAACGATATTTATGATAAGTATTAAACTGAAATTCTTTGATGCGATACCATTTTGCTATATATTGCGATCTAAGTATCTAACACATTAATTTCTACGCTATTTCTCGCAATAAGCATATGCAAAAGAAAAAGACAGAGGAAGTTACTTACAGAGACTTCTTGGAGGAGATTAGGGTTGTCGTGTAAGTACTTGAGAAGCCAAGTTAAGACAGAAGCGGTGGTGTCGATAGCGGCGAAGATAACGCCGATGATGTTGTCAGCGATTTGTGAATCGCTTAAGCCTTTTCGTTTCTGATCCTTTGTTCCGAGAAGTACTCCCAATAGTCCTCCTCCTTCTCTTCCACTCTCTCTTCTCTTCTCTATTACTCTCCTTAATTCCTCGCTTAATTCCCTTCTTGCCTTAATTTTCCAATTACGAAAAAAGAAACATATTTATTTAATAACCTTATTATATATACACCGTCAATTTTTTTTCTTTTGAAAGCTCAATAAAATAGAATAAAGTCATGAATAGAAGTATTTTCATCACATCAAGCATATACGCTTGAAGATGACTTTGTCTTTATGTTTTATGGAAAGAATCTAAGCTATGTCAAATAATATCGCACACATATGGTCCCCAAAAAACCAAACTGTACAATTTTGTTTTTTCAAATTCTCTGTGGTACTATACTATATACCAATTCTACATAGTCATGTCACGTTCTACGTAGAAATTCCCTATATCTCTAATAATATAACGATCATAAGCTTCATGTACGTTACACATATTATATAGTTCGTAATTTACCTTCATGGATTTATGAAAAAGTGTGCCAGGTAGGTCAAGAGGCATGGAGTTGTAACCCTTTTCGAGACGTTGATACAGAAGCTTAATTGCTTCAATTTCAGTGGGCTCCTCTTTGTTCCCAAACGCTGACATGATCGCCACATCGAATGCATACTACACCCACAAATCCAATTCCGTCTCAAATCAATTACTTCCTCTGTTTCATTTTATTTGTTGTTTTAGGTTTTAGCACACAAATTAAGAAAACATTCAAATTTTTTTTTTACCTTTCATTAATACACTAAACAAGTTTTTTCATTGGTAATCACATTAAAATAATAGGGGTAATAAAATAAATTTTATTTAAAATCTGCATTGGAAATCCAAAACAACACTTATTATGTAACAAAAAAAAAACTCTAAAACTACAAATAAAATGAAACAGAGGGAGTAGTTCATAAATCTCCGATGCAATAAACCATAGCGGTTTAATAAAAAAAAAAAAAAAAACGGTTCTTGAAAAAACCAGGATTCTACTAGCCAATTTTTTTTTTTTTTTTGAGTAATCATAGTGTACTCGTAAAAAAAAAGGTTTCAAGATTAACTTTTTTTAACAGTTTTTTAAAAAGTGAGGCCCGCAAACTTTGGAAATCTTTTTTTCAATATTTCTTTTAGCATGCCTCTAGGACCATCCATGCATGTAACCCAAAAATACACCAAAGGGTCATACTCGTTTCATGTGTTGAAGGGTATTGATGGACTTTTGGGACGTCCAAGAGGAAAGGGTTTTAAGGACAAGATGCTCGATGTGAGAGACGGTTGGTCTGAGAGAAGAAGGCATAAAGGAAGACTGCACGAGCCGCTTGAGTGTGGAATGGTACGGACCTTGGTGAAAGAAGAGAGCCTGTGGTCCAA
Organism: Cardamine occulta; assembly: GCA_028015245.1. Taxonomy (NCBI): domain Eukaryota; kingdom Viridiplantae; phylum Streptophyta; class Magnoliopsida; order Brassicales; family Brassicaceae; genus Cardamine; species Cardamine occulta. Next base: position 10,469,251 of record CM051376.1, on the reverse strand, counting down.
TCATACGCTCTTTGCTAGGAGGGTAAGTCGGCTTGAACATGTGTGCTTTGCTCACTAATACCATTCGAGCCGCCTCTGGACTGCTTATCATCACACATGGACATCCCAATATGTGCGTCTTGAATATTTCCCCGTACCTGCGGATCAGATATTTCACGCATATTATTACGTATTGTATCTATTTTGTTATGTAACTTTTTAAAAACCGAAAGATTTTAAAAAGAAATTTACAATATTTTCTGAAAGCTCAAATATGTTTTCACCATTTAAAACATTCATTGTTACCAACTGTAGCTAAAATGTCCAACTAATAATGTGAAACCTTTAAACTAGATGGTAAACTACTAGACTACCAAGAATTGGTTAAATTTTAGATAAAAAAGTATGATATAGAAAAAATATGGTTTTCTTTTGTAACAACAATATTGTGGCTTTGCGGTTCATAGTTTTTTTCGGGTTAGGAAGACTAGAAAGGGTTGATATTCTTGTCTCTCTTACGCCGTAAAAAACATAACAAACTTTTGGGTTAAAAAATTCAATGAACGATACACCTAAAGTTAAAAATATCAATAATTCATATGCTTATTTGTGTACGTAAACTATGAAAGAGAAGAATAGAGTACTTTTTTTTTTTTTTGATAAAGAAGAATAGAGTACTTGTTTCAGACCAAAAAAAAAAAAAAGAGTACTTGTTTTGGCGTGTGGCGAAGAAGGAATTAGGATTCTCCGTGTAGAGGCGGAGTGTCTCTCCGATGTAAGGCCAACCCATGGAGCCAGGCGGCAGCCGCCGTCTTTGTCTTTTCCGGTGCAACAGCCGTTGAAGCACCACCACTACCAACAGTAATACTACTACTGCGCTCGTTATTGTGATTAGTGCCGATTCATCAGCACAAAAAGAGGACAAGAAAATTGAAAATAATGATGATGGAATGTGCATTATTCGGAAGTGATTTGAGTAAATAAATTATTATAGAGTTTATAGTTATGAGTTGTGTGTGTAATTTCTTGTCAGTGACTTATGCTTGTAGAGTATTGAGGGGTTTATATAGCTATAGTTGAGGTGGAAAGACACTTCATTCCTGGCCATTCTTTTTCTTTTTTCACAAATTTTTATATTTATGAATTTTTATTAAATTTGACATACATAATAATTACAATTTTGCCGCCAAAGAAAGCTTAGTATATACGACCGTATCTAAATTTTTTGCATCTTTCTTTAGATGTAACTCAAAAATCTGCCGACTGTTCTTTTGGTCCAATAAACTCGAACTTGAAACTGCATATAAAGTTTCTTTAAACACAACTGATTTCAATTGTACTTTTAGTCAACTATTGATTTTCCGTTTTCTATTTTTACATAACATATATAGAGTTGTTAACAAAGGAAAAAAAAAACATATATAGAGATATTGATAGAAACAAATTTTTCGGCGCAGAACTCTACATGCAATTTTCTCTCCTTTTTTTTTTGTTTTCCATTCCTGTGGTTATTATGTGCTTGATTGATTGTATCCTTAATTGTTTTACAATTATCTTCAGGATGATATTACATTATTTTTTTTGTTGATAAGAAAACCTGTACGGAACAAGAAAAGGAGAAAATATAATGTGTAAATTCACTGGTATTTGTGTATATATTTGGACTGTATTCGCGTTTTTATTTTACTTGCCCTTTGGCTAACCCCACACTACACTTTAGTGACCACAAAAAACAAAGACCTTCGTTCATCATTTTTCTTTGAGATAAATGGGATCCACTGAAAATGTTGTATGGTTGAGTTCTCTTGTCAGCAGAAAAAAATCTAGCAAAGTTAAACTCCTTTTATACTTTTCTTGTAGAAAATATTATGACTTCCATTAATTAAACATACACTACATCTGATTTTTTCCATTTTTGTTTTATAAGGACGAATTTTTTTCTATTTACGATGTGATAGTCGAACGTATTGTTGTATACACTATACCTGTAGATCAAGATAAAAACAAAGAATCTTTGCACTATAAAATAATTGATAACATTGATAATTAAGAAAATGATAATATAGTTTCTTTGTACATGGAATAAAATGGATCAAAATATAGACGATTTTACTGCTGTTATTGTATAATTGTTGTGCAATGTTTTTCAAAACAATGTTATTCTTTTAGATGGACATCTAATTGAGAAAATGAGAGTTTTTATTTATTTATTTTGTTATTTAACTATTACAAAATACATGATTTTTTTATAATTTGTTTATGTAAACATATAAATTTCACATTTATTTATAACTCTATCATATAAATATATGGTATATTATCTTGGGAATAACGAAAATACATTCAACAAATTAGCACATTAATTACTTATCGGTTCCTTTCGTTATTTCTAAATAACAACATCACAACTTGTCATTTTCTTGATGTCAAAAAAGAATCTTTTCATTTTCTAAAAATAACATATTTTCTATCATCAATTACTAAATTAATTCTAAAGTGAATAAATAAATTGAGAATAATGGCCAATCCGCACAAAATATTTTGAACTTTCAAAACTAATTTCCAAAGACTAAAAAATTTGGGGTCTTGTAAAACCTTACAATATTTGTAAGAATATTAATTTCGAAAATATATTTAACATAGAAATGTTTTTTTTCTTCCACTATTAATAGTCAAAAGATTTGAATTTTTATTAGGATCCACTATAAATATAGGTTTTAAGTTTTAACCACCATATTATGAAAACCTTATTCTCTTAACTATTTTCGAAAACTTAATATTATGTTGGTAATTACATACTTTAACTAAATTTATCTCATTTTGATGTTAAACAAAAAAAGAAACTTAAGTGATCTCAGTAAATATATTAATAACTCTTTTAAAATTGATGTACATGGTCGTTTGGTGTGATGAAAGGGCTGTGTAGTGGATAAGTTGGAGAAAGATCTTTAAAATATATAACCAATAGCATTTGGAGGTTTGAAAATTAAAAAACTTAGCCCGTGACATGCTGAGAAATCCACGTCAGCATATATGAACCAGAGATCACTGCAAAATGCAGTAACCACTTTGCCTGAAGCTCCTCAGCGACTCACACTTCAGCTTTTCCTCTTCCTTAAGAAACTTTGCTTCGTGTTTTTATTTTTCTTTTTGTTGAGTCTTAGATATATTATTATTCTTATAATTATTTCTTGTCGGCAATCGCACAACTCTTATGCTAACTACATGATCCTTTCGGTTCCGTTTCTTTAACTAAACTCTTGTGTATGGATTATAATTTGAAATGGTTTTTATTTTCTAATGGATGATTAGTTGAATTATCTTTTGGTAACAGATATTGGAGTTTAATCCTTCATGTGATTTATTTACTTGTTTCTTTTTTGTATATATATATATATATTAAAAAAACAAGTGTCTTCTTTCAATTATTGAAATGGCAAGCACGGAAAGATTTTATTCTATATATTACTTACCATATCTCTACAAAAAAAATTGATACACAAAAGAATAATAACTTTCATGGAAGAATATAAAACTAGCCTAGACAATTTAACTTGTTATTGAGTTTTCTAGACTTGTCTTAACTGTTCAACTCCACATTCAATATCAGATTCTCCATCTTCATAATGTATCGGTTGCGTAGTGAAACGTTCATCGCTCGGGGTAAAGGACACTCTTCTTAGCTCAAACTCCCTGTTTTGTAACGGGCTTTGTGGCAATGGTCTGATTTGCACAGTTGAAGGGCTCGGAATGCAGTGAGTAATTGGTGAACTCACATTATGAACGGCACTATTATTGAAAGTATGCGACTTTTGGTCTTTCTCATCGAAGATTCTGAACAAAAACTTTAGCTTTCTCCACAAGGAATCTTCGGAATCATCACATAGAATGTGCCTTTGTTCGTACAAGAAAAGAGCAACGAAGACGAGTAGTGCCAAGAATGAAGCAATGCCTGCTATTAGAAACAGACCCCGGAAGCTGCTTAGGCTGAGACGGTTGGAAAAAAGAGCGGTATTTGGATCAGGACACTCCTTTTTTTCCGGGAACCATTTGTTCTCGATGCCTTTCATTTCTTTGCTTTCAGTCACTCTCAAGATCGCCTTTGAGACATCTGCTGTTAAAGGCCAATTCTTTGGGAATGCCTACATTGATCATGGAAACAAAAGACATGAGCATTGAAAATACTCGGAAATTTTGTTTTCCTCTGCTATTTTTTGAAAGTAATTAACTTGAAAAGAAAAGAAGGAATTAACTTACAAAGCCTAAACCACCAGTCTTAAATGTAGGTTCAACCATGGCATATTTGGAGCAATACTTAGAAAGGATAACTTTAAGGTAAGCCACTTCGTCGAAAGCTGCTGCGATTGTCCCATTGGAAAAAAGCTCATCGCATTCTTCGGCAGAACCAAAAGCCTTTAGTTGGAATTCTTGAAATCCTAGACCTAATAGAATACCTTTAACGAAAGCGCCTTCTTGGTACCCTACATAATTCCTATTTTTTATGAGATCTTTCACATTTGTGGCCATTGGATGGAAACGTTGTACCGTGAGGAAAGAGGTGAGACTCGCTGTGTAGCTTTGAGTGAGAACAAGCACCACAAAGCACCACACAACCACCACAAACCTTGCTAAATTGCTCACTACCTTCTCACCTATATATACACAAGCACAAGTTCACTTTACCACTAGGATCTTGATTTTTGTTAAAAAGTTTCACATTCAAAATAAGTTGAGATTTAATCTAATATATAAACAATGTAATATGGTTTAGATGAAAGCCAATATTTTATCATATTATTGGATTCTTGATTGGTGTAACGACTTACGGTGGGCAAACACCATGGTGGAGAAGGAGAACCAAAAACTAGTGCCAATCTGGTGTTGAGGTGGTCCACGAAAGTCGGTGTTGACTCTATGTTCGAACAGCCACACAACAAAACCAATGAAGACAAAGAAGCAACCGGTGGTAACCCATAGGTTTAAGCTCCATGGTCTAAGGAACACCCATGTGTTCTCATGGTCTCTCACCGGCACCATCATAGACACTCCAGACTCTGTGTACGGTAACGTGAAGTCAGCGTACAAAGATCTGTTCGCTGTGATGGTTATATCTCCAACAACTGCATCATATGTCTGTTTCATTACATCCATAAAAGATTGTTTTACAATGGATTTTTTGCATGAACGTTCAGATTTTTGTTTTCAAGAAGTAAAAAAGAACTAACCCCGTTATATACTTGGTAGACCATTTCGTTGTAGTCAATAACTGAAGAATCGAAACGGTGGTATTCGGGAAAGACTGTATATGGCAATTCCTTTAGAGCAGCTTCAAAGATATCTATGGCGTAACCCGTTACGTTCTTTTTGTTTCCCTCTACAAAACCATAGAAACCTCTCTTTGATGGAACGCACACTTTAATTTTCTTCTCTGGAATCTCCCATCCTTTTGGTTCAACTTTCGACTTCCCAGGCCATATCACTGGCCCCAACATTGTTTTGTTTGAATTTTCATTCCCGAGTCCATCTCTTGGTGTCCAAAATCCGACAATCCTCTCTTCATTTCCAATAAAATTGATGATCTCAAACTTTGATGACTCGAGCTGCTTGTCAACGAGTTTAAACTCTCCGGCTAAACCATTGAATCTTACTTCCGAGAGAGCCTCTAGAAGACTTGGACCGTAGCGAGAGACCGCTAGGGTCCCCAAATCTATGTTCTTTGATGAGGTGCTCCCATTATCATACCCTAATCTTTTTAAGCTGGTATTCTCCACGGCCATGGCCAATGCAGTGATCGAATCATACGCCCATAATGCAAAAACGCTCGGATCTACATCATTCCTCATTAATGGATTCTCCTTCTTGAATGTTCTTTTCCATCTCAAACGGAAATCTTCGAGCTCTTTCGATTTGGGGACATGGCTCCTCACACCTAACACGCCCTCGATAGTATTTAAGCTACGACCGTTGTTGATATGTCTCATCATATGTGTTATTCCACTGGTCATTAACCATACATACCCTTCCTCCATCATCCCAATCTCTCTAGCTTTCTGAAAAACCCGTAAAGCTAGTCTTGGGTCCATGTGGACAATGAAAACCCTCGTTTGCCTCCCAATGAGCTTACGAAGTTCCTCTAGAATCTGATCATTTGTAGCCGTCGGAGAGATCACACTTCTGTTGACTTCCACGTCTTGTAAAGCGTCAGACAAGAAATGCCTGAATCCTTCACCTAACTCGTTGTCCACATAAATGACGACGACCCTTCTCCACCTGAAGGATTTGAAAATGGCAGCAATGGCTCTCACCTGAGATGAGTCGTCAAGAGCGGCTCGGACGAAGTAAGAGCTTTTGATGGATGTCCATAGAGGGCTTGTTGCAGAGAATGTGATGGTCGGTACTTGAGTTTTGTTGGCCAGTCTGATCATAAACTCTGCTTGCATAGAGTTTATTGGTCCGATGATGGCGCTTACTTGTTCATTCTTGATTAGGTCCACGGCTGCTTGCACGACAAGCAAACATAAGGAAAAGAAGAAAGGTTAAAATTTTCACTATTTTTCTGATAACTAATGAGACAATAATAGTTTACATAAAGAGTTCAAACAGTAATTGTCGAGGTATCATAAGACATCTCACCATTAGTCTTTGACTATTCATCTAATATAGCATGACTCATGAGTTAAATATAATTAACGAGAGAAATAGTAATAGGGATTTCTTGACCATACAACCGTCACCAAGACTTTCTAGAAGATAAAGAAAATGGACTTGGTCTATCAAGTATCAAGAGATTGTTCTTACCATAGACATTAGACTACATGCAGTTTGAACCAAAAAAAAAGAAGACATTAGACTACATCAGAAAACACTTGACTTTTAGTAGAAGTCTAAAAAATAAATAACCACCAAACTTTTAGTCTTCGCATACATATGGCACTTTTATTTTTAATAGTATCTAAAATATCGTTCAGATTCAGAGAAAATAGTAACCAGCTAAATCATGTCTGCCCGTAGCCCTAAGTTCCTACGTAACATGTTTCATTCAACTGTAACTGATTACTACTAATAATTAATTAATCAAATGATCCCTTACATGTATGATGTATCGGAGAAGCAAGACACAGAAAAGTAACGAACCTGCAGCTGAAGCCTGAACAGTATCTTCCATGGAATCTCTAATGTGAAGCGTAAGTCTTGTGCGGTAACTAGGATGATTCTCGTAGAAATCAGACAATGACACGTTAATATAAGTGAGACAGATCTTGGAAAAGGTTGTATTGAGATCAAGAACTACTCCTACTTTGATTTCACGTGTTGGACTTTGTCTTAGACCAATCTCCATCGACAAAGAAACCCAAAAAAACAGGAAAAAGTATCTCAGAAAGGTGTTATTAGTTCTTGTAGGGTTCATCATCATAATCATCCAAAGATTGAGGAGACAAAAACTTTATGTGATTCTTTGACTTTCCTTTTTCCTTTTTTATGTATATATAAAGAACAGATCGGTTTGAAACAGTCGTAAAATCTATGAATGACTTTGAAATGGTATGGTCTATTTTATATAAAAAAAATGGTATTGTCTATTTTATATATAAAAAAAATGGTATGGTCTATTTTATATAAAAAAAAATGGTATGGTCTATTTTATATAAAAAAAAATGGTATGGTCTCTCAAAGAAAGAGACAAAATAATTAAAAAAGTAGTGTTGACTAGAAAATAATAAACAAAATTTGAAAGAGTCATATGAGACTTTGCAAATGAGTTCTCTTTCCAAAGCAAATCTATAAAATCTCCAAAATTTCTATTCTATATTAAGAAAATATAAAGGAAAATAATACATGGTTCTAAAATAAAAGTGTAATTGTTTTTCTAAGCCTTTCTCTTTTGATAAATATATATATATATATATATATATTCAGTAGAACTTCTATAAACTAATAATCACTATAAATTAATAAATTATTTCGATGGAAAATTGGTACAATGTAATAATTTACATAATTCGATAAAATAATAAAATAATATTTTTTTGAAAATTTTATGTATATATATATATGGTCCTATCAATATCATAAATTAACACTCATATAAAACTTATAAAATATAACTAAGATAATTTAGAGAAATATGACTCGAGTGTTGTTTTTTTATTCGTAAATTTACATTTTTGTTGGAACTCATCTATAATTTTATCTTACTACATCAAAAACATATGAAATATGGTATTATCTTCTCGTATTTTATCAAAAATTTATTGAGAATTTTATATGCGATAATTGTTTCCTAACATGTAAATTGCCCCCTAAAAATATTAAAGTACTATCTTCAACTTCTTATTTTAAATATGATTATTTTTTGAAATTATGCAAATCTCTCTATAAATTAATAAAATATTTTGATCCCGACATTATTAATTTATTGAAGTTTTACTATATAAAGCTTTTCAGTTGTCATAGTTATTAATGTAAGGATTATGTTATAATATGGTAACAAATAACCTTTAATTAGTTCTTTCTCATATCTTTCTCATATCTGTCTCTTTCATACTGCTGTAATGTTTTTTAATATCAATTGAATCGGGATCGACAAAGCCCCATCCATAGCCAAATTCTTATTTCGCAGAGAAATCTGATCTATTGGAGTGGAATTCCGATGGAAAAATCGCAGATGTGAACCGTTAACCACTTAACTAAATGCAAATTCCATACTACTATAACTTACGCACATTAAAATCTAGGTAAAATGCTTTTATCCCATTTTTAGCAGAATAAATATTTTCTTAACGATTAAAATATTTGAGATAAATCAACTCCAATAATAATGGTGTAATAAACGATAAAAAGGTAATTTGTCATTATATTAGGGCAAAAACATTGTTTAAAAAGCAAATTCAGATTGTTCAACGCGTTTTTAGTATGCCATATCGCATCAAACCGAAGGTGTTTTGTGGTTGGCCGTTGGACGACCACATTTTCTTACGCGTATCCGAGAATAAGAAATGAAGGCGTATTAAGTGGGCAAATCCAAAACAAATCTTAACTTTGTTAACATTATTTTTGATTTTTTTCCAAAACAATGAAAAATACACTAATCCCAAAAGATTACTGCACATATGATTTTGGATAGAGCCGACGAATTTACATGTACATAGGAGTCTAGGACACGAATTTAACAATTTTTAGGGTTGATATAAAAATAGCGATAATTTAAAATTCGACTGTGTTTTCTTTTTTGATAAGAAAATTCGACTGTGTTGAAGAATTGATTCAACTGAAATGTATTTGGTTGACAAAAAAAAAGAAAGTGTTACTAAATTAATCTCAGTCTCCTTAATTCGATAAATGATACAATCGAGGTTTATATACAGACACCTAAACCGATACTAACCAATTCTATTTACATTGGTTTATATGTATACCAATTCACAATAATAACTCTATATACACTAATAGGCCCTCTCAAGATGGGACGAAGATATTACGTAGACCCATCTTGCCAACTAACTGATGGAAATGAGCAGGATATAGAGCTTTGGTGAACGGATCAGCAACTTGAAATGCAGAGCGAACATGAAGTAATTGAAACAAACCTGCAACAAGTCGCTCACGCACATTATGGCAATCATTCTCAATATGCTTTGTGCGTTCGTGAAAAACAGCATTCTTGGCTATATGTATTGCAGCAGTGTTATCACAAAAAAGCAGAGTAGGTTTAGAGAGAGGAACCTTTAATTCCTTGAGGAAACTAGTAACCCACATCAACTCATCTGTTGCCAAGGAGAGGCTGCGATACTCAGATTCAGCAGAACTCTTCGAAACCACATCCTGCTTTTTGGACTTCCAGGAGATAAGAGAAGTACCTAGAAACAAGCAGTAACCAGTAGTAGACTGCCGTGAATCCAGACAAGAAGACCAATCAGCATCAGCAAACATTTGTAGTTGGAGTTCTGCTTTGGATGAGTAGTATAATCCTTGTCCCAGTGTGCCTTTAATATACTTGAGTACTTTATAAACTGCCTCTTGATGTGCTTCACGAGGAGCCTGAGAAAATTGACTCAACTTGTTCACAGCAAAGGCAATATCTGGTCTAGTGATCTGCAAGTATATCAAGCGGCCAATAAGACGTCTATAAGCCTTAGCATCAACAAGAGCACCTCCAGTGGTCTTAGAAATCTTCACATGCGGATCCATTGGTATAGTTGAGGGTTTACAGCCAAGTAGACCAGTTTCATCCAAAAGATCAAGTGTATACTTGCGCTGACAAATGTGAATAACCTCTGGTTAATCTGGCAATCTCCAAGCCGAGAAAATACTTCAATGGACCAAGATCATGCAGCTTGAAGTATGAATGCAACTGGGATTTCAATATATCAACTTCTGAATCATTATTACTTGCAATAATGATGTCATCAACATATACTAATACACACATTAATAGAGTATCATTAATCTTGAAGAAACAAGTGTGATCAGCATATGATTGAGTAAACCCCAAAGTAACCAAAGTAGTCAAAAATTTTAGAAACCATTATCGAGAAGCTTGCTTGAGACCATACAAAGATTTCTGCAACTTACACACAGCATTAGGAGGAAGATTCTTGCCTTTTCTATCAACATATCCAGGAGGAAGCTTCATGTATATTTTCTCATCAAGATCACCATTGAGAAAAGCATTAGAGATATCCAACTGTGTAAGAGAGAAACCATGTATTGCAGACAAAGTAAGAACCAGTTTAATGGAGGTTAATTTGACTACTGGTGAAAAAGTTTCAATGTAATCAATGCCTTCCCATTGAGTATACCCTTTAGCTACTAAACGAGCTTTGTATCTCTCAATAGTTCCATCTGAATTGAATTTGACCTTGAAAACCCATTTGCAATCGATGGGAGTCTTATAAGGAGGCAAAGTACAGATAGTCCAAGTATCATTCTCTTCTAACGCATCCACTTCATCATCCATGGCTCCACACCAAACCAAAATTTCCTTTGCCTCAGCATAGGTTGAGGGTTCTTTTTCTTTGTCTATGGAAACCAAGAAAGAAAGATAAAGAGGAGAAATTCTATCATAAGAAAGATAATCGGAGATTTGATGGATGGTTGAAGATTCCACTGCATTACAGTAGTAATCCTAAAGATAAGCAAGCTGTTTAGATTTCCTGTGGGATGTTTGAACAGAAGGTTCAGGAACATCTTTTATAGGATCAACAGTGGGTTGAATCTCTACAGAAGATGGAGATACAGAGGTATCTACATCAAGAATATTATGTTCCACATGAATTTGTTGAATCTGATCAGGAAAGTAATGTGAAGAATCCTGTGAAATCTCAGATCCAACAAAAGGAAAGAGCTCTTCATGGAATATCACATGTCGAGAAACAATGATAGTATTAGACTCAATGTCAAGAAGCTTATAACCTTTAACACCACTAGGATAACCTAGGAAGGCACAAGCACGAGCTCTAGGATTGAATTTATGTCTATTTTTGGGTGATGTGGAAGCATAACAAAGACAGCCAAAGACTTTTCATTCTGAATAATCTGGTAGTTTCTTTGTTAAGGCTTCAAAAGGACTTTTATTTTTGAGATTAGGAGCAGGTGTGCGATTAATAAGATGAACTGCAGTAAGGATGCAGTCACCCCAATAAGGAAGAGGAATTTGTAACTGAAAAAGAGAGATCTAGCAACATTTAGAATATGTTGATGCTTTCTTTCTACTGATATGTTAGGAATTTATCCCATATTAACTAGTCTTTTCATATTGTTTTCGAGTCTTTTCTAGTTGTTTTTGTGTCTTTTCAGGTATTTGGAGGCTCTGGAGCATGGATTAAAGATATTGAAGCACATTGGAGCAAAAGAAGCAATTTTGAGCCAAAAGTCAATTTTTCGCCGCGGGAGCACCTGCTCCGGACTTGGCGAGCACCTGCTCCCTCCTATTTTTCCTAGACACATTTTTTATTTAATTTTAAGAATAAAAAGAGGCCAGCCGACTCAGACTTGAACACGTTCGTTCTCAGACTTTAGTTTTCGTTCTACGCTTTTGTTCTACGTTACTTTTTGGTTCTAAGACACCACCACTTTGTTCTTCTACTTTGGATTTGCACCACTCAGCTTTGGATTTCTATTCTCCCATTATCGATCAGACCACAACTCTGTTTAAGAAGTATTCCTGAACCTTATTCTCTTTAATAAGAATTATGAATTCATCTCCTTGCCTTGTTGTGTTTGATTTAGCCATGAGTGAGTAGTCTTCTAGCTAGGTTAAGGTTTTCAATGGTGATTTAGGGTTTTAATGGCTGAGTACAAATAGGCTTGGAATTTATAATGTCTTCGCCAATAGGGGTTCTTAATGCTTAGATTAAACTGGCCACTTAATCTATGATTTTAGGTTAAACTTATTCACGAGAGTGCTCTAGGTTGCTAGATAAATCATTGGTGAGCAATTGGTGCGCAACCAGCGAGAGTTGATTGTTGCGATTGATTGTGAATAGATTGAACCCGCTTGTTAATGCTTATCGTCTTCGCTAGGTCCAGACGAGAGTTTTGGTATCTAGGTTATTAGATAAAGTTGTCGATACATCACGAGAGTGGGGCGACATTTATTTATGTTTGAGTTCTAGACTGGTAGTTAGTTAGCCCTGAATAATTGCTCAGCCTTGTTTCCGAATCACCAGCGAAACACTTTGACCTAGTGCTTTTCTTTTTTGATTTATTACCGCTTTTATTTACTTGCAATTCTTTTTCAAAATCAACCATATCTTTTGTCTTAGCTTTATTTACAAATCTCATAATTTCATAGTATAACCTTGGTCTCTGTGGATTCGATACCCTCTATACTACTGCGTTTGTCTGTGCACTTGCAGAAAATATTTTGGGTTAAAACTCTGACACATCATCTACCACAGAATTTTGTTGTGGAGTCTGAGGGCAAGAATGATAAGATATAATGCCTTTTGAGTGGTAGAAAGAAATGAAATTAAGTTCTGGAGCATTGTCAGACCTAACCCCTTTAATCCTAGTTTGGAACTGAGTTTCTACCATATTGACAAAGGCTGGGAATACTTGTAAGACATCCGACTTATTCCTAAGAAGGTATACCCATGTGGCTCTAGAACAGTCATCAAAAATGGTTATAAAGTATTTTAAACCATCATGAGTTGGAATAGCAAAAGGTCCCCAAGTATCAATATGAACCAAGTCAAATGGATTTTCACTCATTGTATTTTTTAATATAAAAGGAAGATGTTTTTGTTTTGATAGATGACAAACCTTACAATGATGATCTGTATCTAATTTTATTTTATCTAAAGACAATACAGACTGCATTGACTGAAGTTTGGACATAGAAAGATGACCTAGACGTTTGTGCCTTAAGACATGACTAGAAACAGACGCAACAATGGCAGAAAGAGAAGTACCTTGACAAGACACTGATTCTATGTCCAAGAAATAGAGATTAGCCGCTTGTCTACCCATTCCAATCAGAAATTCCTAAGAAGGATCATGTATGCCACATGAGAGTTTATCAAACCAGATACGACAACCTAAGACATTGGTTAAGGCACTAACACTAAGAAGGTTGAATTTGAATTGAGGAATATATAAGACATCATGAAGAATCAAATTACTACCCAAGTGTATTGTACCTATCCCAACAATGCTCACAGTAATCCCAATAGGAAGATTAACAAGGTTATTAATAGGTTTGAAAGAAAGAAAGGAAGATTTTTCATGAGAAATATGACTTGTGGCTCCAGAATCTATCACCCAGCATAAATGGCAGGAAAATTAGCCTTCATTGAACATACATAAGGTCTATCAACTCCGGCAAAAGAACAAAAGATAGAGGGATGAATTGTACCGGAGATTGGACCATTGGCTAAAGAAGAAGAAGGAAGAGAAGATGTTGAGACAGAGTGAATTTCTGGGGTAGGTGCAGAGCTAGGAGGCTGAAGCTTACTAGTGAGAAAAGACATCAACTGTTGAATCTGAGCAGGAGATAAATCACTAGCAGTATTGCCAACATCAGGAGCAGACTCATCAATAGTAACATTGGCTACCACAGGAGGAGAAGGCTTATCTGATATCTTATTTGGTTTGAAACTGGTAGGATATCCATTTTTCTTATAGCACCTATCCACCACATGTCCTGATTTCCCACAAAAGGTACAATATGGTCTTTCTTTTCGCGGATAAGAAGAAACTTGGAATGCTGCAGATGCAATATCAGTTGTAATAGACCCACTGTCCTCTGACTATCTTCTTGATCAAGGAGGTTATAGATTTCAGAAAGAGAGGGCAGTGTTTTCTTCATCAGAATACGGCTTCGAATATTATCATAGCTGTAACATCCGTAATTTTGATATTTGGTGTTTTATTGGAGAATTTAAAAGTTTTGGGCTGAATTGATTTAATTAATTTTTGCTGGTGGGTTTAGTTGATCATTTAGAAGTTTTTGGGCTGAATTGTAAAGTTAGAGTTAAAGGGAGGGCCTATTGTGCAATTGTTTGGAAAATGGCTGGAAACCCTACGCACTTCTCTTTATTTTCTCTCGACCAAGCTCTTCCTATCGGTCACGCCACACCATCTTCATCTTCATCATTGCGAGCTAGCGTAGAGGAGGTTGGAGCTGGAACTTAGAGAGAGAGAGAGAGATAGCTAAGGAGGGAGAGTGCTTGGCGGGAAGATCAAGTGAGTAGAGGAGAGCGGCGATCACGAGTTACGGATCTGATCTCGGCTGTTGGGAGGAGATTCAGGGTAAGCTCTCTGCCTTTGTGTCTTATGGTTGTGTGTTTTGTTGGAGGTGTTTCGGTTAGAGCTAGGTGGTTGGTGTCGTGACATGATGGAGTGGATGTCGCGGCTGGGAGTGGATCGTGAGAGGAGGATGGAGTTGCGGAAAAGCTTCGGTGGTGTTGATGTTGTTGTGATCGATCGTCGACGTGGTGAGTTTTTGAACAGGGCATGATCGGTTGGTGAGGAGTAATCAGCCGGGGCTAGTGTGAGAGCTTGTGGCGTCTGCGACGGTTCGGAGTTTAGACGTGATGGTGGTGGGTGTTGAATTCCGGTGATGGTGCTCCAGTGATGGCACTGTTGGAAGTGATCAAGACTTCATATTTGTTTTTTAATTAAGTGTATAAGTCGTATAAACATATGGTAGTATTTAATCATTTGTTTCAATTAGATTCAATTGATCTAAATAACCGCCAAGTAGTTATGTGTTGAAGGTTTATGTCTGTACGTTGGGGTGTCTATTAGAGATGCAACCCTTAGTCTAAAGTGTCTCTTGTAAACCTATAAATACAATCCATCTATCTAATAAAAGTACACAGTTCTCGTATTACAAAACAGAGTAAAGAGAAGAGATTGAAATCATTGAGTGCTACACAAGAAACAAGTTGAGTGTGAGACAGAAACAGAGTAACATCTGTTGTTGTCTGATCCTTAAATACATTGAGCGTTCAAAGTCTTACATGGTATCAGAGCTATGGAGACAACTATGCAGCAAGTGATTCCAATCTTCAATGGTGAATCATATGGTTTTTGGAAAATCAAAATGATTACCATTTTGAAGACACGTAAGTTGTGGGAAATTGTCGAAAATGGCATTACGGCAAGTACGTCTCCTGAGAGTACACCGGTGTGGATCAAAGAGAGAGAAGAACAACAAATGAAAGATATGATGGCTCTCCAAATTCTTCAAAGTGCAGTATCGGAATCCATTTTTCCGAGAATTGCTCCCGCATCAACCGCAAGAGAGGCATGGACCGCTTTGGAGATGGAATTCCAAGGAAGTGCACAAGTGAAGATGATTAATCTTCAAACCTTAAGGCGAGAATATGAGAATCTGAGGATGGAAGAGGGTGAAACTATAAATGATTTCACAACTAAGTTGATTAATCTAAGTAATCAACTAAGAGTTCATGGAGAAGAGAAGTCCGATTACCAAATGGTTCAAAAGATTCTCATCTCCGTACCACAACAATTCGACAGTATCGTTGGGGTACTTGAACAAACAAAAGATCTATCAATTCTTTCTGTCATAGAATTGATAGGAACTTTGAAGGCGCATGAGAAGCGTTTAAGTCTCCGAGATGATCGTATCAATGAGGGTGCGTTTTATGGAGAAAAGCTTGGCTCAAGAGGAGTAAACAAGCTAAACAAAAATCGTCATAGGAAGACCAATATGTGGTGTGGCGTGTGTAAAAAGAACAATCACAATGAGGTAGATTGTTTTAGAAAGAAGAGTGAAAGCGGTTCACAAAGAAACACAACAAATGTAAGAAGATGTTATGTGTGCGACAAGCCAGGGCACATAGCCAGAGATTGCAAGTTTAGAAACAATGAAAAAGCACATCTAAGCCTTGAAGAATCAGATGAAGAAGATGAAAATGAAGAGGGTCATATGCTCTTTAGTGTCGTTGAAGAAGAAGAGACTTCAAAATTCGATGAAGAAACATGGCTGGTCGATAGTGGGTGCACCAATCACATGTCAAAAGATACAAGGCACTTCAGTTTTTTTGGATCGAAGCAAAAAAATCATCATACAGATTGGAAATGGGGGAAGATAGTATCAGAAGGCAAAGGAGATATACTGAGTTTGTACAAACAAAGGAGTTCATGTTATCAAAACGTACTCTATGTACCCTAAACTCGTAAAGGAATTTACTAAGTGTCTCTCAAATGATATCAAATGGATATCGAGTCACTTTTGAAGACAACAAGTGCATGATTCAAGATCCAAATAAGAGAAAATTTTTGGATATCAAGATGAAGAATAAAAGCTTTCCAATACAATGGAATGGATCGATTGAAGAGACTTATGTTGCATTCAAGAAAAGGAAAAAGAAACAAATCTTTGGCATAAAAGGTTTGGTCATATAAATTATGACAAAATGGAGACAATGCAAAAGCTAAAAACCGTGAAAGATCTGCCAAAGTTTGAAGTAACAAGAGGAATATGCGACGAGTCTTGTGAAATCGGAAAACAATCAAGGAAAAGTTTTCGAAAAAATCTCAAAGCAACACAAGTGGCATGTTAGAGCTTAGTCATTCGGATGTGTGTGGCCCAGGGCAAATCGAATCAATAAATGGGAACAAATATTTTCTCACTTTGATTGATGACTTCTCAAGGATGACATGGGTGTATTTTTTTGAAGAACAAGAGTGAAGTGATCACAAAGTTCAAGATATTCAAACCTTATGTGGAGAATCAATCGGAGAATCGAATAAAAAAGCTTAGAACAGATGGAGGTGGTGAATACTTATCAAAAGAATTCATCAAATTATGTCAAGAGAATGGGATACACCATGAAGTCACAACTCCCTACTCTCCACAACAAAACGGTGTTGCGGAAAGACAAAATCGTACACTTGTAGAAATGGCGAGATCAATGATCAAGGAGAAGAACTTATCAAACAAGTTTTGGGCTGAAGCTATTGCAACTTCAACATATTTGCAAAACAGAATACCGTCTAAATCATTGGAGAAAGGAGTGACGCCTCTAGAGATATGGAGTGGAAAGAAACCAAGAGTTGATCACTTAAAGATTTTTGGGTGTGTATGTTACATACACATACCGGATGAGAAAAGAAGAAAGCTTGATACTAAAGCCAAACCACGGAATATTTGTCGGCTACAGCAACGAATCAAAGGGGTTTAGAGTGTTTTTACTAAACGAAGGAAAAGTTGAAGTATCAAGAGAGGTGACTGTTGATGAGGAAAAAACGTGGAGTCATGAAGAAAAAGGAGAAAGAAAAGCAATTCTATCACAAGCTAAGGTCAACTCACGAGAACAAGAAGGAGGAAATGATTTAAATGATCAAATAAATCAAGTATGTAATGCTTTCAATCAACTTCAAATTTCAAATAGAGAAGAAGAAGAAGAATCGGTTGGTCCAAGAGGTTACCGATCAATTCATGATATTACAAGCCAAGCAAATGAAGTTGAAGAAGAAGCGCTTATACATGAGATGTGTCTCATGATGGCTGAAGAACCACAATCCTTGGAAAAAGCATTGAAAGACGAAAATTGGATAGAAGCTATGAGAGAAGAGTTGCGGATGATAGAAAAGAACAAAACATGGAAGATAGTAGACAGACCAAGCAATAAAAATGTGATTAGTGTCAAATGGATCTTTCGTTTGAAGACTAATGCAAGTGGAGAAGCAATCAAACACAAGGCGAGATTGGTGGCTAGAGGATTCACACAAGAATATGGTGTGGATTATCTTGAAACTTTTTCACCGGTTTCAAGATATGATACAATAAGAACCATAATGGCTATTACGGTTCAACAAGGATGGAAACTCTTTCAAATGGATGTAAAGTCAGCATTCTTAAATGGAGATTTGGAAGAAGAAGTTTACATAGAACAACCACCAGGATTCATAGAAGAAGGAGAAGAAGGAAAAGTTCTCAAACTTCACAAAGCGCTTATATGGTTTAAAACAAGCACCTAGAGCATGGTATGGGCGCATTGATGGATATTTCACCAAGAATGGGTTTAAGAGAAGCTTAAATGATGCAGCACTCTATGTAAACAAGACATTGGAGGAGATTTTGGTGGTAAGCATATATGTTGATGACATCATAGTCACGGGAAGCAACATAAAAGAGATAGAAAGATTTAAGGAGGAGATGAAGAATGAGTTTGAGATGACAGATTTAGGAGAACTGAGCTATTTTCTTGGCATGAAAGTAATCCAAACTGAAGAAGACATTTTCTTATCACAAGAAAACTATACAAAGAAGCTGCTAAAGAAATTTGGAATGCAAGATTGCAAAAGTGTATCAACACCATTAATTCCTCACGGTAAGAAGAAGGAAATTTCAGATGAGAAACTTGAAGACGTCACAAAGTATAGAAGCTTGGTTGGAGGACTTTTATACCTTTGTGCTTCAAGACCAGACATCATGTATGCAAGTTCTTATTTGTCTCGTTACATGACATCTCCGACAGTGCAGCATTTTCAAGAAGCCAAACGAGTGCTTAGATATGTTAAAGGGACTTTGACATATGGGATTCAATTCAAACGAACAGAGGAACCAGAATTGATGGGGTTTTCGGATAGTGATTGGGGTGGTTCAGTTGAGGATAAGAAGAGCACAAGTGGCTATGTTTTTTTCATTGGATCGGGTGCATGCTGCTGGAACTCTAGCAAGCAAAAGACAATCGCTCAATCAACGGCCGAGGCTGAATACATTGCAGTTTGCTCTGCAGCAAACCAATCAATATGGTTACAAAGATTGGTAAATGAGATCGGTTTCAAGACTGAAAAAGGTACAAGGATTCTGTGTGATAACAAATCTGCAATTGCCATAGGAAAGAATCCGGTTCAACATCGACGAACAAAGCATATTGATATCAAGTATCATTTCGTAAGAGAGGCTGAACAAGAAGGAAAGATTAAGCTTGAACATTGTCCAGGAGAGTTTCAAGTCGCTGATATTTTTACCAAACCTTTAAACACGTTAAGGTTTGAGATTTTACGAGAAGAATTAGGCGTGAAGATGAAGCCATGATCAAGGAGGAGTGTTGGAAGTGATCAAGACTTCATATTTGTTTTTTAATTAAGTGTATAAGTCGTATAAACATATGGTAGTATTTAATCATTTGTTTCAATTAGATTCAATTGATCTAAATAACCGCCAAGTAGTTATGTGTTGAAGGTTTGTGTCTGTACGTTGGGGTGTCTATTAGAGATGCAACCCTTAGTCTAAAGTGTCTCTTGTAAACCTATAAATACAGTCCATCTATCTAATAAAAGTACACAGTTCTCGTATTACAAAACAGAGTAAAGAGAAGAGATTGAAATCGTTGAGTGCTACACAAGAAACAAGTTGAGTGTGAGACAGAAACAGAGTAACATCTGTTGTTGTCTGATCCTTAAATACATTGAGCGTTCAAAGTCTTACAGGCACTCTGGGGTGGTGACCGCCGTTGGTGTCAACGACGTCATTGACGACGTATTTGTTGCAGAGTTAATCGGAGATGATGACTTATTATTAAGTCACGTGTAGTTAGTGTAATTTTGTTTAAGATATTAATTTAATAATATTTTATTATTATTAGGTTGCGGGTTCGGAATTTAAGGTTGTAGGCAGAGCAGAAAAAGTTTCCGAAAGTCGCAGAAAAGTTGTGTCGGAAAGTGCTACTAGTGGCTAAGGTGAGTGCAGTACCGTGGTCGGATGATTTACGGAATTATTTCCCGAGATAATTCAGTGTTAGGATTTAATTCTATGTTTTGTGATTTTTGCGGTATTTTTATTACTGAGATAAATTCCGGAAAAATTGCTAGAAATTGCCGTTATTTATGAGATTATTTTATGTAATTTTTCTATGAATTATTGTTGAATTAATTGTTTTAGTCAATTTTGGGTGTAATAAATTGCCGTTGATTTATTTAATTCATTAGTTTACGGTGAATTAATTTTATTAAATTATTGTTGTGTTGTTTGTCGAGTCCGGACATTTGATTATGTCGGGAGGGTATTTTCGTAATTTTGTTCTAATTGACCTAGTAGACGGGTTGATCGCCTCCTCAATATTTATTAAATACTGACTGCGTCTTTTCGTAATGGCGCAGGTAAGGGAAAGGATAAAGCTAGCTGAAGCTCGTGGAACTACGGTGACAGACCAGTATGACATACCGGGATAGTTTTCATTTATTTTATTCATATTGGATATTTATTATTCAGATTAGTGCTTATTGCTGAATTGCCTCCGCTAGATTGTTATAACATTTTTTATTATTATGTTGGAATAAATGGATTAATTGGTTAAGTTGTTAGAAATTTTAAAATGCCGGTTTTGTGTAGTTTGCGTTTATTGAACCGGTCCCGGTTTTAGTGGTTTTCGGGACGGATCGTTTCAATAGCTCTCATTAAGTCCCATCAAGAAGTCAATAACTCTGTTTGTTTCATTTTCTGCAAGGAGATCCTCCTACAATGTCTGAGTTTCTTGAATGTTGGAGAGTTCCTCCTACAATGTCTGAGTTTGAGTGTGATAAGATGACATATCCAAGCTGCCTTGATGGAGAGAATGGAGCTGATGTCGTAACTTGTAAGAGACGAGGTAGGTTTGACTTATGAAAGTGACTGTGAAGATCTTTCCAAATATCAGCAGAATGCTTGATGTAGAGAATACTCGAATATTTATTCTTAGAAACGCTATTCAACAACCATGATTTGATCATACTATTGCAACGACACCAGATTTTGTAATATGGGTCAGATTCATCAAGTTTCACAATAGATCCATCAAAAAATCCGAGCTTATTCTTAGCTTCGAGACTCGTAACCATAGCAACATACCAAACAATGTAGTTGTTACCATCTAAGAGCTCATAAACTAAAACTAAACAAGGATGATCGGAGCTATGCAAATGAAACAGAGAGTGAATATTGTCTGGTGAATCTGATACCTCAAAAGGAATAGAAGGAGATCGGTGGATATTCACTCGATCGGAGCTTCCCTGAGCTCGATTCACCAATCCCGAAGCTAGATGACCTTTGCCGTGGCTTCGAGGTGACAACTCAGTGCCGGATTCTGGTGAATCGGGAGCTATGGAGCGATACTTCGATTTGCAGTTGCGCTTTCCCATTGATATCAAGATCGGCTTCAAATCAGAGATAAGAGAAACCAAAATTGCACAGGAGAGCGAAGAGGGAGCAGATCGGAGCTTAGACAAGGTGAAATCGGAAGAGAAAGCCGGTAAAATTCCGGTTAGATTCCGATGAGAAATGCGGAAGTCTTTTAGAGAGAGAGTGAGATTATTAGCTCTGATACCATATTACTAAATTAATCTCAGTCTCCTTAATTCGATAAATGATACAATCGGGGTTTATATACAGACACCTAAACCGATACTAACCAATTATATTTACATTGGTTTATATGTATACCAATTCACAATAATAACTCTATATACAGTAATAGAAAAGAAAAAGAAATGCATTTGGTCGACTTTAATTCATTATACGATAACTAGAGGACGTCGAGTGGTTTAGCTTGGGTTAAAGCCCTAGAGGCTAAAGAAGTCTCCAATTCGAAAAGAGGGTTTGCTTCGAATGGAATGTTTGCTGTTACATACCAAATGTGTACTTTTTTCTTTCTTCCTCTGTTACGTTTCTTCTTGCTCGAGCTTTTTATCTTGTAGAGCTACAAGTACAATATTTGTAAACCATGATATAGTGGATTGTGGATCTTCTTGTCGAGATCTCTAAGAATTGGAATATACCTACATCTCTAATTAAATACATATGTTATATTTCATTTTATCTAACAATTATCCATAACAAATTATCCATAACTCGTTAAGGAGTTTTCTAAACTTCTCTCGATTGTTCAACTCCACATTCAATATGAGATTCACTATCTTCATGATGTGTCGATTACCTAGTAAAACGTCCTTCGCTCGGGGTAAAGGACACTCTTCTTAGCTCAAACTCCCAGTTTTGTGATGGGCTTTGCGGCTATGGTGTGATTTGAACAGTTGAACAGCTCGGAATGTAGTGAGTCATAGGTAAACTCACATTGTAAACGACATTTTTCTTGAAAGTATGCGACTTTATATCTTTCTCATCAAATATTCTGAACAAAAGCTTTAGCTT
This sequence comes from Cardamine occulta, assembly GCA_028015245.1. Classification (NCBI taxonomy): domain Eukaryota; kingdom Viridiplantae; phylum Streptophyta; class Magnoliopsida; order Brassicales; family Brassicaceae; genus Cardamine; species Cardamine occulta. The sequence goes on along the minus strand of CM051376.1, from coordinate 10,446,666 downwards.
TTTCCAAAAGAAATCTTCGGAACCATCACATAGAATGTGCCTTTGTTCGTACAAGAAAAGAGCCACGAAGACGAGTAGTGCCAAGAATGAAGCAATGCCTGCTATTAGAAATAGACCCCAGAAGCTACTTAAGCTGAGACGGTTGGACGAAAGAGCGGTATTTGGATCAGGACAACCATTCTTTTCCGGGAACCATTTGTTCTCGATGTCTTTCATTTCTTTGCTTCGAGCACATTCAAGATCGCCCTTGAGACATCTCCTGTCAAAGGCGAGTTCTTGGGGAATGCCTACACATTGATAATTGGAAACAAAAGACCGAGCAAAGAAAATACTCCAAATTTATTTTGGCTGTTGGTTGGAAACGTTGTACTGTGAGGTAAGAGATGAGACTTGCTGTGTAGCTCTGAGTGAGAACAAGCACCACAAAGCACCACACAACTACCACAAACCTTGATAAATTGCTCACTACCTTCTCACCTATATAGATACACACAAGTTCACTATACGATTCACTAATCCAATAATGATAAAATGTTTATTTGCTTTCATCTCAAAATGTCCCCAAGTCTATGTTATTTGACGAGGCACTCCCATTATCATACCCTAAGCTTTTTAAGTTGGTATTCTCCACGGCCATGGCCAATGCAGTGATAGAATCATACGCCCATAATGCAAAAACGTTCGGATCTACATCATTCCTCATTAATGGATTCTCCTTCTTGAATGTTCTTTTCCATGTCAAACGGAAAATTTTGAGCTCTTTCGATTTGGGGACATGGCTCCCTACACCTAACACACCCTCTGTGGTGTTTAGGCTACAACTGTGGTTGATATGTCTCATCATATGCGTTATTCCATTGGTCATTAACCATACATAACCTTCCTCCGTCATCCCAATCTCTCTAGCTTTCTGAAAAAACCGTGAAGCGAGACTTGATTCCATGTGGACAACAAAAACCCTCGTTTGCCTCCTCATGAGCTTATGAAGTTCCTTTAGAATCTGATCATCGTTTGCCTCCGGAGAGACCACACTTCTGTTTACTTCCACGTCTTGTAAAGAGTCAGACAAGAGAGACATGAACCCTTCACCTAACTCGTTGTCCACATAAGTGGCGACAACCCTTCTCTACCTGAATGATTTGAAAATGGCCGCAATGGCTCTGACTTGGGATGAGTCGTCGAGAGTGGCTTGGACGAAGTAAGGGCTTTTGATGGATGTTAAAAGAGGGCTTGCTGCAGAGAATGTGATGGTCGGTACTTGAGTTTTGTTGGCCAGTCTGATCATAAACTCTGCTTGCATAGAGTTTCTTGGTCCGATGATGGCGCTCACTTGTTCGTTCTTGATTAGGTCCAAGGCTGCTTGCACCACAAGCAAGCATAAGGAAAATAAGAAAGGTTAAAAGTTTCACTAAATGTAACAATTAATAGTGCTATTAATTCTAGATGAAAATTGAAACTAGTAAAAATCCAATCTTTCTGATAACTAATGAGGCAATATTAATTTACATAAAGAGTTCAAAGTTAAAACAGTAACTAATTATAGAGGTATCATAAGACATGTCACCAATAGTCTTTGACTATTCATCTAATATCAGGGACTCATGAGATAAATACAATTAACGAGACTAATAGTAATAATGATTTCTGCCACTATACAATCGTCACCAAGACTTTCTAGCAAATTAAGACAATGGACTTTTGTCTATCAAGTATTAAGAGACTGCGCCTGCGCACATGCATAGACATTAGAACAAATAAGAAGACACTTGGAGTTTTAGTAGTAGTCGACAAGATAAATTATCACCAAGAATTCTTACAACAGAACCACATATGAAACTTTATTTTAATAGTGATCTACAATGTCGTTCAGATTCAGTGAAAATAGTAACCAGCTAAATCAAGTCTGGCCGTAACTTGAGTTCCTACCTAACATGTTCCATTCAACTGCAACTAATAATCTAATGATCCCTTACAGGTATCGGATCGAAGCAAGACATATAGAAGTAAAGTAACGAAACTGCAGCTGAAACAAAGAGAATTCGATTTAGAACCATGCTTTGTAATCAAATCAAACAAACTTTGCAAAAACAACTACTCAGTGCTCGTCCGTTAGTTTGTAGTTTGATTTGTTTTACCAAGATTTTATTCCCTTTACCTGTCGGAAATTAAACTGAATTTTTTGGGTCTATTCAAAGTAGATTTTCAAAAAATATTTCTATAAACAAATATGGCCGACTTACTCTATATTGTTTGAGAAGTGTTTCAAAGGTTGACCAATTATAATACGTGAAATATTTACCATTTGGTCCATTTCTATTATGGAGATTAATCAACAGGAAAACTCTTCCTCAGAAAATGTATATTTTTAGTGCAAGGGTAGGGTTTTAATTTTATTTTTATAAAAAGTAATTTGTCACCACGTTTTTGGTATGCCAAATCGCATCAAACCCGAGCTGTTTGGCCGTTGACGACCACATTTATTAGAGCATCACCATCAACGGTTAATTCTCGTAGTATTTCAAATAGTGAAATGTAAAAACAACAATAGATTAATGTGTGAGTTTTTCGAAAAGTGTGATATAAAAATTCTTGTGTGAGTTTCTCACATATTTTATTTTATTGTTGTTTTTACATTTTACTATTGTAAATGTTATGGGGAGAAACCATTGATGGTGATGTTTTTAAGCGTGTGGGAATAAGATATGAAGACTTAATGTGTGGGAATAAAATATGAAGACTACAATGTGTGGGCATATCCAAAACAAATCCTAATTTTGTCAACATTATTTTTTTTTTCCAAAACAATGAAAAAATGTTAATCCCATAAGATTACGGCATATATTTATATTTCTAGCTAACAAATACATATGTTATATTTCATTTCTCTAACAATTATCTATAAAATTGTTAAAGAGTTTTCTAAATTTCTCTCTATTGTTCAACTCCACATTCGATATCATGTTCTCCATCTTCATGATGTATCATTTGCCTAGTGAAGCTTTCTTCGTTCGGGATAAAAGACACTCTTCTTAGCTCAAACTCCCTGTTTTGTGATGCGCTTTGTGGCCATGGTGTTATTTGCACGGTTGAAGGGCTAGGAGTGAAGTGATTCATAGGTGAACTGACATTATGAACGGCACTGTTCTTGAAAGTATGAGAACTTATGTCTTTCTCATCAAAGATTCTGAACAAAAAAGCTAGCCTTTTCCGTATCGAATCTTCGGAATCATCACATAGAGTGTGCCTATGTTCGTATAAAAAATGAGAAACGAAGACAAGAAGTGACAAGAATGAAGCAATGCCTGCTATTACAAACAGCCCCCAGAAGCTAGTGATGCTGAGACGGTTAGACGAAAGAGCGGTGCTTGGATCAGGACAATCTTTTTGTGTCATGAACCATTTGTTCTCGATGTGTTGCATTTGATCTCCTTGAGTCACATTTAAGATAGCCTTTGAGACATCTCCTGTCAAAGGCGAATTCTTGGGGAATGCCTACACAATGATCATGGAAACAAACAATGAGTATATATTTGTTTTCCTATTTTTTCAAGTAAATTGAAAGGAAAAAAAAAATAGAAACTTACAAAGCCAAAACCAGCAGTCTTAAATGTAGGTTCAACCATGGCATATTTGGAGCAATATTTAGAAAGGATAACTTTAAGGTAGGCCACTTCGTCGAAAGCTGCTGCGATTGTCCCATTGGAAAAAAGCTCATCGCATTCTTCGGCAGAACCAAAAGGCTTGAGCTGGGATGCTTTAAATCCCTCATTTATTAGAATACCTTTAACGAAAGCCCCGCTTTGGTACCCTACAGAGTCCCCATTTTTTATGAGATCGTTCATTTTTGTGGCCACTGGTTGGAAACGTTGTACCGTCAAGAAAGAGGTGAGATTTGCTGTATAGCTCTGAGTGAGCACAAGCATCACAAAGCACCACACAATCACCACAAACCTTGATAAGTTGCTCACTACCTTCTCACCTATATACACACATGCAAGTTAATTAGTACTTTATCATTAGTTTTTTATTAAAAAAAATTATCACAACGAAAATAAGTTGAGTGAGATTTAATAGTTAATATAATATATAAACAACGTAAACCAGTCTCATAAATTGTAAAACTGGTTTTGAAATGAAAGCCAATAAAATTTAACATTTATCATTATTGGTGTAAGGACTTACGGTGGGCGAAAACCATGGTGGAGAAGGAGAACCAAAAACTAGTCCCAATCTGGTGTTGAGGTGGTCCACGGAAGTCGGTGTTGACTCTATGTTCGAACAGCCACACAACAAAACCAATGAGGACGAAGAAACAACCAGTGGTGACCCATAGGTCTAAGCTCCAAGGTTTGAGGAACACCCATGCGTTCTTACTCTCATCGTCTCTCACCGGCACCATCATAGACACTCCTGACTCTGTGAACGGTAACGTGAAGTCAGCATGCAAAGACCTGTCTGCGGTGATGGTTATATCTCCAACAACTGCATCATAAGTCTGCTCACCCATTTAATAATAATATGTTAGAAATCTCATATAAAAAAAGAAGAAATAATCTATTTATATCAGAGACATGGTTCAGTTTACTCATTACTAACTTCTTTTACGATGAAATTGCATAAATTTTTAGATTCTTGTTTTTAAATAAAAATATGGGAAGAAAAAAAAAAGAACTAACCCCGTTAGAAAGTTCGTAGACCAAATTGTTGTAGTCATCATCCAGAGACTCGAAACGGTAGTACTGAGGAATGACTGAATATGGCAACTCCTTAAGAGCAGCTTCAAAGATGTCTATGGTGAAACCCTTTGGGGTCGTTACGTTAGTGATCGGATTTGTGTTTACCTCCACAAAATTTAAGAAGCCTTTCTTTACTGGAACGCCCACTTTAATCTTCTTCCCGCTAGTTGGAATCTCCCATCCTTTGGGAACAACTGTTGACATCCCTGGCCATATCACTGGACCAAACCTCTCCCCTGTAAACGACGTCTTTTTGTTTGAATTTTCATTCACAAGTCCATTGTTTGGCGTCCAATATCCGATAATCCTCTCTTCCTTTCCGATAAAATTGATGATCTCAAACTTTGATGACTCAAGCTGCCTATCAACGAGTTTAAACTCTCCTGCTAAGCCCATGAAAGTTACATCCGAGAGAGCCTCTATAAGACTTGGACCGTAGCGAGAGACACCTACGGTTCCCAAGTCTGTCCTCTTGTTTGACGAGGCCCTCCCATTATCATACCCCAAGCTTTTTAAGTTGGTATTCTCCACGGCCATAGCCAATGCAGTGATCGAATCATACGCCCGTAATGCAAAAACGTTAGGATCTAATAGATTCTTTTTCTCGTACATTCTTTTAAAATCTTCGAGCTCTTTGGATTTGGGAATATAGCTCCTCACACCTAACACACCATTGAGAGTATTTAAGCTATCAACGTGGTCGATATATCTCATCATATGCGTCATTCCATTGGTCATTACCCATACATACCCTTCCTCCATCATCCCAATCTCTCTAGCTTTCTGAAAAACCCGGAAAGCAAGACTTGATTCCATGTGGATAATGAATACCCTCGTTTGCCTCGTCATGAGCTTATACAGTTCCTTTAGAATCTGGTCATCGTTAGCCTCCGGAGATATCACACTTCTATTAACTTGCACGTCTTGTAAAGCGTCAGATAAGTAAGGCATGATTCCTTCACCTAACTCGTTGTCCACATAAATAGCGACAACCTTTCTCCACCCGAAGGATTTGACAATGTCCGCAATGGCTTTGACCTGTGATGAGTCATCGAGAGTGGCTCGGACGAAGTAAAGGCTTTTGATGGATGTCAAAAGAGGACTTGATGCTGAGAATGTGATTGTCGGTACTTGAGTTTTGTTGGCGAGTCTGATCATAAACTCTGCTTGCATAGAGTTTCTTGGTCCGATGATGGCGCTCACTTGCTCGTTCTTGATTAAGTCCAAGGCTGCTTGCACCACAAGCAAACGAAAAGAAACGAAGAAAGTTTAAAATTTGACCAAATTCTAACAGCACTACTTTAAGAGTTGATGCTATCTAATGAGACAATATTAATTGTAAAGGTTTCAAGTGACATGTTACCACTTGTCCATAGTCTTTGATTATTAATCTAATGAATTAGAACTCATGAAGACTTTCTAGAAAATGAAGACTTAATTACACTTGGATTTTTAGTAGTAATCTAAAAGATAATTCGTCACCAAGACTCTTAGCATATAAGCACATAAGAAGACACTTTTTTTTAATAGTGATCTAAAATATTGTTAAAATTCAATGGGAAATAGTAACCAGCTAAATAATCTCCTACGTCATGTGTTTTGTGAAGAATATCCGACATCGGATGTGGGAATGGACTTTGAGTAACATATAAAAGATATGGGCCAATCTATTCATTGCCAATTGGTTTTGAGTTAGAAATCCATAGAACTTAACATGGTATCAGAGCCTGAGCACACGCTAGCCCGCTAATCCGGCCTAGAAAATGGCCCAATCACCCCACTAATTGATGGCCCAAAAAGAAAGCTCAATTCCATCGAGATAGCTAAAAAAAGCATTATCTCAAGGGGACGTGATGGATTCTGTCGAGATTAATGGCTAAAAGAGTCATTATCTTGAGGGAGCGTGTGAAAAATATCTCACGTCGGATGTGAAAATGGACCTTGAATAACGTATAAGAGATATAGGTCATAGAACTTAACATGTTTCATTCTACTGCAACTAATAATTTATAAATCTATATGATCCCTTACATGTAGCAGCGAAGCAAGAGACAGAAAATTAACAAACCTGCAGCTGAAGCCTGAATAGTATCTTCCATGGAATCTCTAAAGTGAAGAGCAAGTCTTGTGCGGTAATTAGGATGGTCCTTATAGAAATCGGACAACGACATGTTAATAGAAGTGAGAAAGAGCTCGGAAAATTTTGTTTGGAGATCTAGAACCACTCCTACTTTGATTTCAGTTTTTTGGTTTTGTCCTAAACCAACCTCCATCAACAAAAAAAACCAAACGAACTGGGCAAAATAACTAAGAAAGGTGTTATTAGTTTTTGCAGGATTCGTCATCATCATCATCCAAGTATAGAGGAGATGTACACACTTTATGTGATTCTTTAACTTCCCTTTTTCATGTATGTATATAGATGAAAGAAATCAGTTGATAAAATACTTAAAATATGCATAAGACTTTGAAATGCTATACCAAAATTGGTTCTCAAAGACCAAAGAAAGAGTCATAAACTAAAATAAAAAATAATGTTGACTGAGAATGAATGAAATAGTGGTTTGAAAGAGTCAGATGAGACGACGCCAAAAAAACAAAAAAAAAAGTCAGATGACATATTATCAGCGAAATATTATATAATAAAAGCGGTGATCGTAAATAGTTTTTTTTTTTTAATAGCATTCCGTTGGAATAATTTTAGATGTAATAACTCGAATCATCCTACTAATTTATTCAAAGTAGATTTCAAAAAGTACTTTTAGATGGTTTGAGAAGAGTTTCAAAGTTGGAACAAATATAACACTTGAAGTCTTTTGCTATTTACATTATGGAGGTTCGTTAATAATCAACGGGAACACTTTGTCTCTCCAAGCTTCTTCACCAAGTGTTCATTTTTTTTTCTTTCTCTTTCAAGTGCGAGGAATTTATTTTGTTAAAACGCATCTCGGCTATGAATGCATGGGTATTGTTGTTAGAATGATTATTAGTTTTAGTTTTGGGTTTTTAGTTTTTTTTTTTGCGGTACATTTTTTGTTTAATTACTTGAATGGTGGTTTTAGTTTTTGATTGTTTTCTTTTATGTTTAAATTAAGAGGGAAAAAATAGTCAAGTCTTGTGACTTGTGAGTTTTTTTTTTAAAAATATCAAATTAAATGGATTCTAGTTTCTTAATAAGAAATTGAAAAAAAAAATAACTAAAACTGGTCTTTCTATTTTTCAAAAATCCCAAAACTAATGTATAATCACCATTCAAGCAAGACTAATTGGCTGGAGGACCACATTTTCACACGTCTCCTAAAAATAAGACATAGAGGATGATTGGTTACGATTTTGACTTTAGGCTTTGACTTTTAAAAACTACTGTAAAGAATTTATGGACTGCAACTTAAAAAAAAACAAACGTAAACATGAAAAAAAAAGAGAGAAGTTAGACTTTGAGAATATTTAGGATGATTTTTAGGGATTTAAACCTCTTAAAGTCTTATTGGAGGAAACACAAAAAATTAAATTGACAGTATCTACAACCCTTTGACCAAAAAAAAAAAAGTATCTACAACTCTAACATCTTCCAATCGGCCCCATAAAGATGTATAATGTGGGTAAATCTGAAACAAGTAAATTTGTCAACATTTTTGTTTTTCCAAAAAATGAAAAGGACATTAATTAATCCCAAAAGATATGACGAATCTATATGTACGTACGTGACGGTTTCCACAGTTTGATAGGATTCATACAATATATTTTGATAATTTAGATTTCGATTGTGATGAAGAATTGATTCCAAAAAAAAAAGAATTGATTCCATTGAAATTTGTTACGTCGAGTGGTCTAGCTTGAGTTAGAGCCCTAGAGGCTGAAAAATATTCCAATTTGAAGAGAGGGTTTGCTGAAGGATACTTCCAAGGGAATATTTACTATTACACAACGATGTAGGTTATGCTTCTTCTTGCTTAAGTTTGTGATCATATTAGAGAGCTACGATTATTTGTAAAACATGAAATTTTAAATTGTTGGATAATTTGGTCGAGATATAAGAATCACGCAAAACAAATGTTCTGAACATGTAAATCATCGTGCGAGTCCCTACTTTTTCTTGTTCTTGACTATGTTTCTCATAATCGAAAAACAAAAACAATAATTTAAGATTGACATATATACATTTTTTGTGTGTGATTTTGCAAAAGACCAATTGTTTTGTTATTTTTGCAGATATCCTTAATTTTTATATGACTCTAAAGAGAAGAAGATTTGAATCCAAATTCAGAAATCTAACTTTGACGCTGAGTTTGAAAAATATATACAAATACAAAATATCATGCAAATCTAACTTTGAAAGGAGGAACCAGAGTGGCTAAATTATTATGCACTTTTACAACTCTTCTCTATGATTCACCTTCACATTGAATATGAACAGATTCCTCATTTTCATATTGTTCTGGTTGCGGAGTGAAAAGTTCTCCACTTGGGATGGAAGACATTCTTCTTAGCTCAAATTCCCTATTTTGTGATGGACTTCTTGGAAATGGTGTGCTTTGCGCGGTCGAAGGGCTTGAAGTTTCTTGAGTAATAGGCGAACTCACATTATGAACAGCACTCTCCTTGAACATATGTGACTTTATGTCTTTCTCATCAAAGATTCTAACCAAAAACATTAGCTTTCTACCAAAGGAAATTTCGGTGTCATCAAACGTGTGCTTGTGTTCGTACAAGAAGTTGGCCACGAAGACGAGAAGTGCCAAGAATGAAGCAACGCCTGCTATTAGAAACAGACCCCAGAAGCTACTAAGGCTGAGATGGTTGGATGAAAGAAGAGTGCTTGGATCAGGACAATTACTTTGTTTCTTGAACCATTCATCCTCGATGTGTTGCATTTCTTCGCCTTGAGTCACATTCAAGATCGCCCTTGAGACATCATCTGTCAAAGGTGAATTCTTGGGGAAATACCTACACAATGCAAGCAATGAAAAATACCTAAATACTCGAAATACATATTTCTTTTTCTATTTTTTAAAAGTAAAGTATAAAATAAAAGAACTTACAAAGCCAAAACCAGCAGTCTTAAAGGATGGTTCAACCATGGCATATTTGGAGCAGTTCTCAGAAACGATAACTTTGAGGTAGGTCACTTCATCGAAAGCTGCTGCGATTGTCCCATTTGAAAAGAGCTCGTCGAATTCTTCAGCAGAACAATAAGGCTTAAGCTGAGATTCCTGAAATCCTTGACTTTTCAAAAGTTCAAGCATGAAAGAACCACTTTGGAACCCTACAGATTCGTTATTTTTTTATGAGATTTTTCCAGTTTGTGACTTCTGGTTGGAACCGTTGTACTGTAAGGTAAGATGTGAGACTCGCTGTATAGTTCTGAATCAGCACAAGCACCACGAAGCACCACACCACCACCACAAACCTTGCTAAATTGCTCACCACCTTCTCACCTATACACACACGGACAAGTTGGAAGTTGTAACATATCATTATGTATGATCTTGATTTTTTATTTTTGAATATATCATTATATTCTTTTTTTTTTCTTGGAATCTCACTCATATTGATAATGAATTGAGATATAATCTACTATATAAGCAAAGTAAACTACTTTCACTCTGCTGATTTTTTTTTTTTGGTGGAATACCTCCTAAGAAAAAAGCCTATACTTTCACTCTATATGTAAAAATCCAGATATCTTTACCATTTTAACTTTTTTACAGTGATCAGGGGTGAACTTTAATGATGATTATGATGGGGTGGGGACTTGTCTCCTGGCGTTGACGTACAAGTCTCCTCTACCACTCGAATAATACTATATGCCATGCCACCTTAGTTCTCACTGCGAAATATTTTTGATATAAATCCTAAAATTTATATAACATTAGTTGATTCTTGATTTGTGTAACTATATAATTTACGGTGCGCAAAGTTCATAGTGGAGAAAGAGAACCAGAAACTGGTGCCGATCTGGTGGTGAGGTGGTTCACGGAAGTCGGTGTTGACTCTATGTTCTAAAATCCACACAATAAAGCCAATGAATACGAAGAAGCAACCGGTGGTGATGATATGTTGCATTTTTGGCGCATTCTAATAGTTGTTTTCGAGTCTTTATATAGTCTTTTAGTGTTATTTTGAGTCATTACAGGTCAGAAGATGACCAACAATGAAGATTGGAGTTTCTGGGAGGAACTTAGCAGAAATTGGAGAAAAGTTGAATTTTCACCCGTTGAGCACCCGCTCAGCTCCTGAGCGACCACTCACGACGACCTGACAGAGAAAATAAAAGAAAATCCCAACTTTCCTATTTTTAGCTAAGGACGCCCTAATCTTCACCTAGCCGCCTCCAGACCTGTATATATCGTTTTTCTTCTATTTTCTAACAGACCTATGCTTTAGATACACTTTGCTAAGAACATCACGTGGAGATTTTTACTTCTTTGTAAGATTTGAAGGAAGAGAGACCACAACTTTGTTTTGAGAAGAATTCTGAACCCTAATCTCCTTAATAATATTATGAATTCATTCTTTTGCTTTGTTGTGTTCGATTTCGCCATGTGTGAGTAGATCCTTAGCTAGGGTAAGGTTTTCAATGGTGATTTAGGATGTTAATGGCTGAATGCAAATAGGTATTGGAATTTATAATGTCTTCGCCAATGGAGATTCATAATGCTTAGATTAGCTTGATCACCTAGTCTATGATTTTAGGTTAAACTTATTCACGACAGTGCTTTAGGTTGCTAGATAAATCATTGGTGAGCAATTGGTGCGTAACCAACGACAGTTGATTGTTGCGATTGATTGTGAACATATTGAACCAGCTCGTTAATGCTTATCAACCTCGCTAGGTCCAAACGACAGTTTCGGTATCTAGGTTGTTAGATAAAGTTGTCGATACATCACGACAGTGGGGCGATATTAATGTTATGTTTGAGTTCTAGACCGGTAGTTACTTAGCCCCTGAATAGTTGCTCAGCCTTGTCTCCGAATCACCGGCGAATCGCCTTACCCTAGTGCTTGTCTTTATTATTTTTACACCGATTTATTTACTTGCTTTTGTTCCGAAAATCACAAACCTTTTAATTTTGTCTTAGCTTTAAATTAAAATCTATAATTTCATAGTGTAGCCTTGGTCTCTGTAGATTCGATACCCTATATACTACTGCGATTGTCTGTGCACTTGCGGAATTATTTTGGGTTAAAACTCTGTGTATCAAGTTTTTGGCGCCGTTGCCGGGGACCAATTGCGTTACCTTTGATTTTTGATTTTATTTTCAGTCTAAGAAACTACTAATTCTTTTCCCTTTTTCTTTTCCTTTTTCTTATGTTTGGTGCATAGAGAGAACAAGAAGAAATTGCACCGAGACATTACTAAATCTTTCAAACGACGAGCTAGCTAGGCTAGAGAGGGAGAACCGACAGCTAAGACCTACAACCGCCAACATGGGCGAACAAGACAATGGAATGGCTGCTCAGTTGCAGATGCTTCAGGATGAGATGGAACAGATGCGGAGAGATAGACAAGAAGCTCAGCAACAACAACCGGGTATTGGAGACTCGGACAATCCACATGCATATTACCAGAACCAAGCCGCCATTGTGCCTCCAGCTATTCAGAGGCAAGACTTTGAAATCAAACCTCAATTGATTTCATTGGTGAAGCAACACCTCTTTCATGGACTCCCAGCTGAGATTCCGATGGATCATATTGAAAATTTTGAGGAAATTTGCAGCACCACGGGTTCTAATGGAGTACCTAATGAGTTTCTAAAGTGCAAGCTATTCCCCTTTTCGCTTATAGACAAAGCTTCACGGTGGTTAAAGTCACTGCCATCAGGTTCATTGAAGACATGGGCTGACATTAGAGCAGCATTCTTGGATCATTTTTATACTAAGTCGAAGACTGCGACCTTGAGAAACAAGATATCCTCATTTCAGCAGCATCCCGGGGAAGCTTTTTGTGAAGCTTGGGAAAGACTGAAGGAATATCGCAGAGTGTGTCCACACCACGGGTTTAAGGACGAGCAGATTCTGGGTATTTTCTATGATGGTGTTGAATGGGATTATCGAAATACGTTGAATGCAGCTAGTAATGGCGACTTTATGACCAAGACTAGAGATGGTGCTTTTGAGCTGATTGAGAACCTTGCTTCAAGCTCCAGCAACAGGTATTCTGAGTATGATAGGTCCAAAAAAGTCAACAGCGTGGAGATTGATGAGCTGACAGCAAAGGTAAACCTACTCCTATGCGAGAGTCAAAGACCGGTCAAATTTGTGGAACAGAATGGGGCTTCGCCTATATCTCAAGAGTTTGAACGAGATGATGATGCTGGAATACAGGAGGTTAACTATGTGAGCGGTCAGGGATATGTGCAGAACCGTGGGTTCTATTCAAATTATAAGAGCCACCCGAACCTTTCTTACCAAAGCACCAACGTCGAGAACCCACAAGACCAGATTTATCCGTAACAACAAGGAGGTATGAATCAGTTGCCACAAGCTCAGGGTTTCCAGAAGTTTTACTCCAGCAACACTCAGGGGAAGCAGTATGTCCCTAATCAGAATCAGAGTCAGTTCCAAGGAGGAAACCAACAGCAAAACGCCCAATTCGCTACACCACCTCAGGATGAGCTGAAGAGTCTTATGCAGCAACTCATGGTAAACCAACAGAAGGCGTCTACTGAGATTAATGCCAAGATTGCTCACATGTATAATGATCTGAATGCGAAGTATGAAGCTGTTACCGCTCACATGAAAAAGCTTGACATGCAAGCTGCCCAAACCGCTGAAACTGTCAAACGACAACAAGGAGTTCTCTCAGCAAGGGGTGAGCATAGCCCCAGGAATGGAAGTGGTTATAGTGGCTCAAGTGCTCAAGTGAACTTCATTGGGGACGAAGAGAATGAGCTTAAACGGATGATGAAACTGATCCTTGATGGACAACTAAAGAATGCTCAGCAGATGAACGAACGGATTTCTACTTTGGATTGGAAGGTTCGGTGCCTAAGTATTGACTTACAGTGCGAAGTCATGAAAAACTTCACCACAGTGGAGCTGAGAAGTGAGAAAGTGTTGGCACCTTCAACTAACCCTAAAGTCATTGGAAAAGGTAAAAAGCAAGCTACGGAACACAAGACCCAAGGAAAATCTCTTGCCAAAGATGAATATATGCTGGAACATGGTTCACACTCAGAAACACAGGTTGAGACTGCTCCAGCAGAATCTCAGACCAAATCTACCGAGCACCCAAAATCTTCTCGGGAGCATCTGCTCCGACAGGGTGCTCTGGCCAGTTCTGCAGAAACTCCTCCAACGAGGATTTATTCTCCCAAGGTTCCTTTTCCAGGTCCATCTCCAGCGGTTAAACTAAGGCATCTCCCCAAGATCGGAGATCCCGGAAAGTTTGTGGTTCCATGCTCTATACTCGGAGTTGCATTAGAGGATTCTCTTTGTGATTCCGGTTCTACGGTAAACGTTATGTCTAAGGCAACCGCACAAAGCTTAGGGATTGAGAACATCCTTCCATCTCCGAGAACCCTCAAATTTGCAGATGGAGCGATATGAACTTCACAATAACTCATCAAAGACCTCGAGGTAAGAATTGATGATTGCTTAATGCCTTGTAATTTTCAGGTGGTCGAAATGAGGAATAATGCTTACATGCCGTTGATCCTGGGAAGGCCATTCCTCGCTACAGCAGGAGCCATTGTTGACTACCTCAAAAGAGGGTCTCTCTCGCTAAAGTCAGCAAGATTGTGTTCTATGTAGCGATTTCTGATGGCAAGTAAAATGGCTCCTATGTTGTCGTAGAGGAGAAGGCTAAGTTTAAGTCTGGGAGAGCTCAAAAACTACCACCATACCCCGATCCTCCAGCGGATCCACACTCTCATGCCTAGGCGCTACTGCAGTCGAGCTAATGAAGTTAAATAAGCGCTTGGTGGGAGGCAACTCACTGGTAAGGTTTCTTGTACATAATTCGTTTTTAATTTCTTTTGATAGTAACTTTTTATTTGTGATTTCATTCTAAAAGAAAAAAAAAAAAACGTGGCGGATGGATCGGTCACACGCAAACCGACTACCGAGATTTCTCCTGGCGACACAGCGACAACCTATAGCGGTCTAGCTGAGACCGGTGGAGGCTAGCGGTTGGATGCAGCGGTTACACACAGACCGGTACGAAGCCACCAAGTTTTCCCCGAGCGAGACAACGACCATCTGTAGCAGCTAGACGAAGTGCCTGAGCACCCGCTCAGCCCTGAGCACCAGCTCAGCCCCGAGCACCCTCTCCGATTAGAAGGAGATTTTTCCGGAAACAGGTAAGTTTCCTTTTCTATAACAGTTCTGTCTTTCTTTCTTTTGTTTTATTTTTATCTAACTCTAAATTATTTTCACACCGGGACGGTGTGAAGTAAGTCTGGGGGAGGGTGTTGCTACTAATCTATTTTTCTTTCTTTTGTTTTATTTATTTTGCTTTCTTTGAGTCATTTTCATATTTTCATTGAGTCAAAACTTGTTGGAGATTATGATCTATTTCTTGAATATATTGTTCTAACCTTGCTTCAAAGTGACCATTGTTACAGAACCACCTCTAGATCGGACTAATGAAAAATCCAAAGGCTGACCAGTTAACTAGAGGACACCATGTTTCCAGCGGAGTTCATCCGAGCCTAAGCCAAATTTTCGCACTTCGTCGATGTGGTCGATTTCCATAGGGCTTGACTCATCATTCGTATTTGACATATGAACCCACTAGTAGAAAGTAATGGTACTCCTCCCCCTATTAGAAGTTTAGCTAGCAATAAGGCTATGTATGTGAGTTGCATAAAGAGGGGATGAACCGGGGATTTGGTGGCAAACACCATCAATACTCGCATCTCAGAACCTTGATATGTACATGCTTTATATTGATAGGGATGAACCGGGGACTTGGTGGCAAACACCATCAGTACCCGCGTCTCGGAACTTGATATATGCAGTAAGGAATGAACCGGGGACTCGGTGGCAAACACCATCAGCACTCGCGTCTCGGACCTTAGTAAGAAAAAAAATGAAAATGAATGAGCTAGTTTAAGAAGTCTGGGGGAGAGAGGAAAATGCCAAAAAGTGTGTGGAATTTAAGTAGTTCTTGTCAAGATATTGTATGTGAAAGAGTCTAGAAGGTCTTTGGTAATTGACTGCAGAGATGAAACTGGTGATAAAGGCTTTGATGGATAAGGTTGCGAATTTATGCGTGAAGTATAGTGAGCTGCGAAGGTCTACGGAGAAGTACATGGTGGTTAGATTTGGAGCTGGCTATGTGATATATGGAGTACTAATTCAAAAGGGTCATTGCAGTGTTTCAAGAACAGGTGAGTCTCCATATTTTTCAAACATTTCTCTTATGTTTAGTTCTGAGTTTTGTTTGAGGACAAACAAGGATCTAAGTCTGGGGGAATTGATATATTGCATTTTTGGCGCATTCTAACAATTGTTTTCGAGTCTTTATAGAGTCTTTTAGTGTTATTTTGAGTCATTACAGGTCAGAAGATGGCCAAGAATGAAGATTGGAGCTTCTGGGAGGAACTTAGCAGAAATTAGAGAAAAGTCAAATTTTCACCCGTTGAGCACCGCTCCTCTGAGCGACCACGACGACTGAGAGAAAATAAAAGAAAATCCCAACTTTCCTATTTTTTAGCCAAGGACGCCCTAATCTTCACCTAGCCGCCTCCAGACCTGTATATATCGTTTTTCTTCTATTTTCTAACAGACCTATGCTTTAGATACGCTTTGCTAAGAACATCACGTGGAGATTTTTACTTCTTTGTAAGATTTGAAGGAAGAGAGACCACAACTTTGTTTTGAGAAGAATTCTGAACCCTAATCTCCTTAATAATATTATGAATTCATTCTTTTGCTTTGTTGTGTTCGATTTCGCCATGTGTGAGTAGATCCTTAGCTAGGGTAAGGTTTTCAATGGTGATTTAGGATGTTAATGGCTGAGTGCAAATAGGTATTGGAATTTATAATGTCTTCGCCAATGGAGATTCATAATGCTTAGATTAGCTTGATCACCTAGTCTATGATTTTAGGTTAAACTTATTCGCGACAGTGCTTTAGGTTGCTAGATAAATCATTGGTGAGCAATTGGTGCGTAACCAACGACAGTTGATTGTTGCGATTGATTGTGAACATATTGAACCAGCTCGTTAATGCTTATCAACCTCGCTAGGTCCAAACGACAGTTTCGGTATCTAGGTTGTTAGATAAAGTTGTCGATACATCACGACAGTGGGGCGATATTAATGTTATGTTTGAGTTCTAGACCGGTAGTTACTTAGCCCCTGAATAGTTGCTCAGCCTTGTCTCCGAATCACCGGCGAAACGCCTTAACCTAGTGCTTGTCTTTATTATTTTTACACTGATTTATTTACTTGCTTTTGTTCCGAAAATCACAAACCTTTTTATTTTATCTTAGCTTTAAATTAAAAATCTATAATTTCATAGTGTAGCCTTGGTCTCTGTGGATTCGATACCCTATATATTACTGCGATTGTCTGTGCACTTGCAGAATTATTTTGGGTTAAAACTCTGTGTATCAGGTGACCCATAGCTCGAAGCTCCAAGGTTTGAGGAACACCCATGTGATCTTGTCCTTGTTGACCTTGAGCGGCACCATCATAAACACTCCAGACTCTGTGTACGGTAACGTGAAATCAACATACAATGATCTGTTTGCTATTGTGGTTACATCTCCCACAACTGCATCCCACCTCTGACACATTTATCAATGATACGTTAAGAATCATAAATTAACACAATCTACTCATTGTTAATTTATAATTAAGAAGGAAGAGAGAACTAACCCCTTTGTAGACTTGGTACACCAACTCATCGTAGTCCTCATCTTGAGCCTTGAAAGCATAGTATTGAGGAATTACTGAGTAAGGCAATTTTTTAAGAGCAGCTTCAAAGACGTCGATGGAGTAACCGGTCGGGGTCATTGCATTAGTAATAGGATTTATGTTTACCTTTACAAAGTTAAAGAATCCTTTCTTCATGGGAACGCCCACTCTAAGCTTCTTCCCATTCGTTGGAAACTCCCATCCTTTAGGAACAACTATTGAGTTTCCGGGCCATGTCACTGGCCCGAACCTCTCCCCTAAAAACGATGTGGTGTTGTTTGACTTTTCATACTTAAGAGCATACACATTGGGGGTTTCTTAAGAGTTTCTTAGGAAGGGTTCTTACACTAATACAACATTAAAAATATTAAAAATTTAGTTGGGGTTCTTAACTATTCATTGATGGGGTTACTAAATCTCTTATTTAAGAACCTCATCTACAAGGTTCTTACACTATTCAACATCATTTATTAATTTTAATTTTTTTTTTGTTTTAAGAACCCCATGTTAAAAAACCCCCAATGTGAATGCTCTAAGTCCACTGCTTGGACTCCAGATTCCAATAATTTTCTCTTTATTTCCAATAATATTGATGATCTCAAACTCTGATAATTCGAGCTGCCCTCTAATGAGTTTAAAATCTCCTGCTAAACCCTTGAATCTTACACTCAAAAGAGCCTTTAGAAGACTTGGACCATAGCGAGAGACCCTTAGAGTCGCTAGATCTGTCTTGTTATTTGCTGATGAAGCGATCTGATTATCATACTGCAAGCTCTTTTTGGTAGCTTTCTCCGCGGCCATGGCCAATGCAGTGATCGAATCATATGCCCTTAATGCAAAAATGTTCAGCTCTGCATCATTATTTTTCTTCCATCTCAATCTGAAATCTTCGTGGTCTTTCGATTTGGGAACATGGCTCCTCACACCCAACACCCCTTGCATATTCTCCAAGCTACTACCACGTTCGTTAGATTTCATCAAATTTATTACTCCATCTGTTAATAACCATGCCTATCTTTCCTCCATCATCCCTATCTTTCTAGCTTTATGAAAAAACTGAAACCCGAGAGTTGGTGGCATGTGGACAATGAATACCCTTGTTTGCATCGTCATAAGCCTATAAAGCTCTTTGAGAATCTGATCATCATTAGCCTCCTGAGGGATCAAACTTCTATTGACTACAAAAGCTTGCATGTCTTGTAAAGCATCAGTCAAGTAGGGCACCATTCCTTCTCCAAATTCGTTGTCCACATAAATGGCAACGATGCTTCTCCAGCCAAAGGATTTGACAATGGCCGCAATGGCTTTGACCTGGAATAAGTCGTTGAGGGTTGCTCGGACGAAGTAAGGGCTGTGGATGGATGTCAGCAAAGGGCTTGTTGCCAAAAATGTGACTATTGGTATTTGAGATTTGTTGGCCAGCCTGATCATAAACTCCGTTTGCATGGAGCTTCTTGGTCCGATGATGGCGCTCACTTTCTCGTTCTTGATTAGGTCCAAGGCTGCTTCCACCACAAGCAAATGCAAAAATAAGAAAATAAAGTGTTTTTTTTTTGTTAAAATGTATGAGTTTCAAACCTTCGGCTATTAATCTGCTATTACCCGGAATTAGTCTCTAGATATTCCGAGTTAAAAAATAATCATATGTACTAAAAAGAAAATGAACTGAAAGCATAAATAACTAACCATTTTATAATATCACTAGACCACCATTTCTTTGGTAAAAAATTAATGTTTATTTTTAAGATTTAAAATTCTATTATCCAGATAATAATTGTTTATGCATAGTTAAAATATTAAATGTGTCATATTCTGCAGAAACTATGTAGTGGTCAGGGCCGTGCCTAAGAAGGAAAATTTTAAACATTCGCCTAGGGTTCTGTTTTATTTATAAAATTTTAGGGCCCTAAATATCAAAATATTTAGTGATATAATGGTTTTAAAGTTACCTCAAAGTATATCTCTATTCAGTTTCAAATACTTATCATTGGTTTTTTAAATCTTTCATTGTTCATAATTAATTTTTGCGGCCAATACATGTTTATTTTCTTGTATTTGCCATACTTTTTATTTTCATTCACTCTTTAATTACTCTTACTTATAAATTTTATCAATAATTTATTTTAATTATTTTTTACAAATATAATTTTAAAAAAATCAATTTATTTTCTTTTATGATCCTTTTATAGTTTTTTTCTTAGAAAAATATTATTCACAAATTTCATAATTCATTATCATAATCAAATAGAAAATATATTAATTACAGTTATTTTAATCTTAAAATTAATATTAACAAATCATGTAGAGTATTATTATTTTTGGCCTAGGGTCCTACAATCTCTAGGAACGGCTCTGGTAGTGTTCAGCAACACTTGCAAACTAAGGAAGAGAATGAAGACTTTGTCTCTCAAACTAAGATTGCTCATTCTTCATCCAAATAATAAATCCTAAAATTGCTTTAAATACAAACCACATAAGAGGACACTTCGATTCTGAATAGTCAACAAAATGTGCCATCCTATTCTGGCGAAGCATGTTCATATAAATCTTATCTTTTTCAAACGATTAAACGGACCAAGCCCATTGTTGGACTTAAGCGCCGTCCGCCGCTAACAAAAACCGTATCCATCGAAGACCATACTAGATAGATGGCTAAGCTACTAAGACAGAGCCCACCCAACAAAAAAGTTAATTGATAGAATTGCTTCAAATTTATAGGAAATTTTGTTCCTAGTAATTAAGCAATGCTTTCAAAAATCTGTAGCAAATTAGTCAAAAATAAAGAATGAAAATTCGTCATATATAAATTAGTTTTGAATATTTCAATAACGATGATTATATAGTTACGAATTGATTACCATCGAAAATTCGTAGCTAAAGTAAATTTGCTACTGAAAAATTGTTATTTGTTGAATATTCTTGTAGTTGCTTGAGTGTGAACCAAAAAAGATTGAGAATATCCGAGCATATATATGACTATTATAGAACATAGCCTACAATTTGAAGTCATGTAAAAGATTGTTCAGATTTCATTCAAAAACTGATTGAATAAATCCAAATGATGTGTTACACGCAGCGGGGAAGCAAGTGAAAGAGATGAGAAGTACGAACCTGCAGCTGAAGCTTGAACAACATCTTCCATGGAATCTCTGACGTGAATCACAACTCTTGTTGTGTAATCAGCATGATCTTTGTAGAAATCTGACAACGACATATTAATGGAAGTGAGGCAGATCTTGGAAAATGAAGTTCGAAGATCAAGCACTACTCCTACTTTAATCTCACTTGTTTATTTTTGTGCTAAACCAACCTCCATCAAAACAAAACTCCAAACAAACAGGACAAAGTAATCCATAAAGATATTATTAGTTTTTCTAGGGTGTGTTATCTTCATCCAAAGATTGAGGAACTTCGTGTGATTCCTTAACTTCTTCTTTTTTCTTTTGCATATATGAACGACAACGGTTGAAAGAGACCCCAAAAAGATTGAGGTTTGAAATTGACAGAATAAAAAAATATATGGTTTTAAAATCAGAGAGAAGTAGATCATTTCAGCATATAAGACTTTTAAACCCTCCAAGTTGATCTCTTCTTTAAGTTGTGGTGAAGACTTCTTTGGTGTTCAAAAGAAAACTTTGCTTTGTCTTCTAGGCTTTAGCTACCAAGATCCGTTGCATACAAGGAAGCGGATCATTAATTAAATGATGTCCTCTTGTGAATACCCTACCAAGACACGGAGAACGAAATTTCCAAATACTGTATTTGATAAAATATCATGGAAAATTCAACAAAGAATAGAAGAAACTTCTTGGAAAACGATCTATAGCTTTCAATCAAAATTACATGTCAAGATAAGGAATTATAATTGATACGAACAATAGAATGACACGATAGGTTTAAGTATGTCATATCTAATAAAATTATATTGTCTTTAAAGACAATGTATTGCTATTGGTGAACCACATTTTCTTACGCGTCTTTGAGAATAAGACATGAAGACGTAAATGTGGGCAAATCCAAAAGCAATTTAATTTGCAAACGTTTTTTTCCGAAGCAAAGAAAAAGACATTAGTCCCAAAAGATTACTGCACTTATGATTTTGGATAGAACTGACGAATCTACATGAATGTAGGTGGCAGCTTCCACAGTTTAATAGGATTAATATAATATATTGTGATAATTTAGATTTCAATTGTGTCGAAGAATTTGATTAGATTGAAATGCATTCGCGAGATCCGGAGGATGTCAGGTGGCTTAGCTCGGGTCAGAAGCTGAAGAAGGGAGTATTTGCTAAAGGAGAGAGATACTACTTCGACGGGAGGGCTTGATCTGTTATGGAATTTTTTTGGTAATTTTAAATTTATTAATCAACTATAAGTTCTTTACAATAATCTGAAAAGCAATCCAGTGAGCGAGGATATTGGAAATAGAGGATCTTAAGGTCGATGGCTAAATCAGAGTGCGAGGAAACTATCGACCACGGTCATGCAAGGACCTAATCAATATGAGCTTGTTCCAAACCGATTTGTCAACAATAGTGATGGTTGTTGCGGAGAAGATGGATTGTGACCATGGGGGGATTATTCTTTTTTTGTGGAGAAAGATCCCACATCGTAAAGATGAGAAATAATTTTATTAGTATAAAAAGGATATGATTCAATCCATTCATTACAAATTAGTTTTGAGTTAGACACCACAATACCTTTCATGTACTTTCAACTCAAAATCAAATGGCAATAAATAAATTGTTGGATTTTATGGTCAACACGTACGGATCCCTCCAATCGAATGTTCTATAAACTCATAACTCCACTAGTTCTTTTCTCGTCTTGACTTTGTTTCTCATAAACAACTACCTAAAACAATAGTTCAAGATCGACATTTATAGCTTCGGTGATCTTTTGTACAATTTCTCACATGCTTATAGAGGTTGATCGATTTGAGGTAAAGGAGACTTCTCTTTTTGGAAGGCTTGATGAATGCTTGAGCGTTTTTTGTATTAGGATGGAAAGAGATTCTGATGAATGATTCATTGGAACTGGAGTCTTCTCTTCCCAAAATAAATAGGTCAAGAACGACGACCGCGATGAATCAACCATGGGAGAAACAAAGAAGATGAGCATTGATTGGCAAAAGTTAGTAATAAGAAAATTGTTGGATTACTAAAAGTGATGTGGTGAAAGAAAATTAAGAGTATGATCATATTCTAAAGCCAAATCTAATTAGAGTTAGTCTTATTTTAATTGCAACTGTTTAATAACGTGAGTTAGTCTTTTAACTATTTGTTTGCACTTCAAGTCTTCACCACTTACTACTTTCCCTCTTTCCTACTTTGTAGGAGTCAATGATTACTCATTTGTTTCCTATATTGATAGGAAAAGACAACGAAATAAAGCACAATTTATCTACTGATCGAAAACAATCTTGTGTTCTAAACTATAAAGCTTAGTAAAGGTATCAGAATCTCCATTTCGCTTTTGATATAGACCACTTTATGATATCAAAAACATCCATGATAGATTTCCATTTTGGATTTTAATCTAAACCATTTTGGGGTAGCAAAAATATCCATCTTCTATCATCTATTTCGGTTTTGAACCGGACACAAAATTGTGAGATCAAAACATTTTTTAAATTTTGTATTTATTTTCTTTTCATTGGGACCACGAGTCATGGTATCAACATCGTTATATTTTCTCGTTCATAGTCATCTATTGTTTTCAAAAAACAAAATCGAGTTGGGTATACAAGCATCACGATTATGGGATGAGTTTCTATCACTTAAAGATATTAGACAAAGAAGCATCATATGAAACATCCCGTGAAGACGAACCTTGAGAATAAGGTTCTCTTTTGAAACGAGTTACCAAAATAACCAAATACTTTATATTTATCAAGAAACTTTAGTTATTATTGTAACTATGTGAAAACGAACCAACCAAAAGAAGTTTTGAGAGAAAGCAGCAAAACAATGTCCAAATAGGGTTTCGGTTAGATTTTGTCACATAATTCGATGTTGTTTTGTTTAAAGAAATACTATTAAAAGAGTTCAGATTATATCAGAAATGTTCATTCAAGAATTATTTTTGTAGGAGTATTTGAACCTGCCCTCTCAGTCTGTCTCAATATGCTAAACCAATATTGTTTCTTTTGATCAAGAGAATGTAATATTGGAGACGCTAATATCCACTTTTTGGTGTCCTCTTATTGAATCTTTCAAATGTTCTAGTAACTTCCATGAGTTCAAATACTTGTATCATACTCAGAAGTATGGTCTATTTTGGATCTGTTTGCCTTTTAAGTTACATCAATTATCACAAACCAATTAACCCACACACACACACAAAAAGAGATTTATTTGAGCTTATAATTCTAAGATTTTTGATATACATGAATGGTTGATTCGAATCTTAGTTTTAAAATTTATTCCGGATGATCTTCATAACCTTCATTAGAACCATCAATAATATCATATTCAAAACTACCACTAATACCAGTAAATCATCATCAGCGTCATAATCTTCTAACACATCATCTGAGCGTCATCTTCCTCTAACACCTCATCATTTGAGTATGGCAGAGCATCATGTCATCATAATGAATCATATTTTATGTAGTTGACATTACATACTACATTTGGATTAACAAAAATTAACTCATACACAACATTTGACCAATATTCCAACTATTTGGAAAATTAGAGCGTTCTCTCATTAAAAAAAACTTATAAAATATTACGTGTATTATATAAACTTGAAATTCATTATTACATAAATGAAGTGAAAAGTGGTGGGGCTTTGCGTTAAGAGTTAAAGACCCACCAGCCGACCTGACCATGTCCTACTCAGCTTACACATGTTTCCATGTGATCTCACCACTTCTTCTAATTTCATTTTACATTTTTCTATTTCTCAACAAAAAATTACTCTCTCGTACAAAAAATTACTATTTTTTTTTTCTCTTTTTACACCTTAGTTGTAATTTCTTATACCAAAGATAGTACTATATATGCTTTCATCATCTAACTCCAACATCTGAACGCATCTTCCTATACACACAATCTCTCTCTTTTCGATTCTCGTGTTACATTGTTTACTAATTGACACGTAGTAATAAAAGAAAAAAAGATCCATCGGCTAAACCACTTTTACTACGTCAAGTCCATTTCAACTATATCAACTTTAAAAATCGACAACATAAACTTTTTAATTAAGAGTTTTTTTCTTGTATAGAGTTTGGTATAGTAAAAAATCAAGCACGTTTGATTTGAAACTTGAAACTTGGTCATCTACTCAAGGATTTGTTTTGTTAAATGTGTTTAAGAAAACTTTGAGAATTGTTTTCTTCTTCTCAAAAGTTTCGACATTGTTAATTACGAACAGACAATCGACAATTGTTTTTATAAGATTTTTTTATTATTATTAAGGACTTAGAAACACCGTTACTCTCATTAGCCCAATTAGAAGAACCCCCGAGGTTTAAAATCGACGTTATAAGCTTAATAGCAAACACAATTACATTATAAGAGGTAACATGATTCTATCAATTATATAAGAATTTATATATATAAGATGGATTAGAAGGTGTCGTGCATCGGATCTGAACATACCATGTGAGTTGATTTTGACTTAACTGTGCTAAACGTTTGACCCATCAAAAAGGTTCCCAATTGGTCAAAGAATATTTTATTGCTCAACTCTCAAGTCTCAACCAGTAAATTTTAACTAAACAATTCTGAAGTAAATTATTTTCAGTGCCCCTTTCTTTTTTAGTAATTTAAGGACACTCTCGCATGACCTTTTTCCATATAAATAAGCTTATTTAATTATTTAAATCTGATTACTTTTGCGATATGTCTAATCAAACCAATTATACCACTAGTAAAAAAAACTTAAAAGAACTCAGACGAATTATAAAAGTTACAACGTTCCATGGTTTTCTTACGCTTTCCTGTACCGGTAAGCAAAAACAATTTAAATGCATATATTGTTATTTTTTGATAAAATACATATTTTAACATCATCTTCGTTTAACTCTTACAAAATTAAGTTTAGTGACCATTATGTGGATCCAAGAGGGAATCTAAGATGCAAGATGGATATTGAGATTACCTCACTAAGGAACAAATATACCAAAAAAATAACGTTTAAAGACTAAATTAAATTGATTAAGAAAAGAATTTGAGCTTTGCCCCAGTAATAAAAAAATATATACTAAAATTTTACGTTTTAAAACTGAATTAGTTCAATGATGCACCAAATTTTAAATCTTAAATAATTTAATGCAAAATTTTAGCATATGCTCTAATATGTCCAGTTTTGGCTTTAATATTTTTAGATGATCTGTAATTACTTTTTGGAAAATAGTATTTGCTATAGTTTAATCCTAGCTAGGTAGCATAAAAATTCTCTTTGAGGTATATTTTATAAACATTTCATAAATATAAACTCTCGGAAACGCGATAAAAACGCTGTAGAAATGTGATGGAATAGCGGTAATAACGCGTTTTCTAAATTCCATAATTTGGAAACGAGATGGAAACATCTGTTTCCGTTTTAGAAATGCAATGGAAACTTCTTAAGTAAATAATTTGGAAACATGAGATATATATATATGATATTTATTATTATTTTTACTTAAAATATCCTAACTAATTTGAAGAATATAAAAGATCTCATAATTATTAAAATAATAAAATTGAAATATTTTAAGAATGCGAATAAAGATGTTGATTAAATCTTTGGTTTTGATGGATATGATCTTTTATCTTTCATTAAACTACATAATATATGTGTTGGATTTGTGTTGTTTCATATATATTTTTTAAATATGGATTTTTTGTTTTACTATATATTTTTAATTATATATATTGTATGTGTTCGCGTTTCCAACACGTACCCATTTTCTAAATTTTGAAAAAAATCATTTTTATGTTTCCATACGTTTTGTTTCCCCGTACCTGTATCTGTTACCATACTACTTAGGTTTAATCTTAACTATTAATTTGGGGATAAACTATTTGTTAATGTTAATATTCGTATGATCATGGTCATGACTATCTGTAATGATAATGGTCAAATCAAAGGTAAGCTCCTGACAATACATATTAAAATAAATAAATTGAGAAATTTGAAATGTTTGACCAGTCAAATGAACCATTAAGCCACAATTTATAGATAATGGAGACATAAGTGGCCAGTGTGTGCGTTATTAACGTACATACTTATGCATTCATATTCTTGTTTTTTGTTTTGACAACTAACTAACTTACTTATATGATATCTAAGCTTCCAACACTATATTTCTATATTTGGAAATCACATGGTGATCAGGTCAGCGTAGTGAATCAGTGAGCTGCTTTTTTTTTTTGTGCCTATTGTAAACCATTGGACATTTGGTTTCTCTTTAATCCATTAATTTTTAAAGTACTAGACTAATAATTTCGAGAATTTGTCAAATTTCTTATACTTCATAAGATTTAACTAAATTAGAAATGTAGCTTTTCCACTGTTATAGTAAAATTAAGAACTTCAATTTGAGTATATAGATTATTACTAGGCTTTTTCCATTTTTGTAATAGTGAAAAAGTATATAATTCCATTATATATAAAAAGGTACATGTTTTCACTAAAATCCCATTTTAACTAGTCGATCAGATGTTTGTTTTTTGTTCAAAATCCATACCTACTCATGATTTTGAAAAAACAAACAAATACAAAACTAAACGATGTATGTGGGGTGTTAGTTTTAAGTTTATCAATCGATTTGTTCGTTAACACGAGTTTAATTATCCGTCAAAACATGATTAAACAAGTAGTTGAGTGATATATAGATCAAATGAATATTGTTTTTAGGGTGTTTAGAGTTTAAAGAATGCAGATTTAAACTATGTAGAGAATAGAAATACAAAACAAGAAATGGGGACAATGTAATGTGGGTTCTTTTTTGCGTAAATCCAGGCTGGTTTTAAGACATAAGTGAAAAAACATGTAGAATATTATTAGACCAAACCTGTCTACTCTTCTTCTCTTTTAAAATCATTATCATACTCCAACACCTATCTTTCCATCCCTCTTTGCCCCTCCTCTGCAACCCCCACACGATAATACTTTATTCTTATCTGAATACAAAATTAGTTTCCAATATTTGAAAATAATGGCCTTACAATTATTGTAGACAACATTGGTGATAAATGGGTATACCATTTTTTCAAGTTTTCATTTTTTTGAAAATGTGATTCTATTTTTTTTTCTACCATTCACAACATTTTTTTAGTTTTTACCATTTTACGTGTTTCTCTATTTTGAAAAAATAATTAGTTTTATACGATGCCTGTGTTAAAGATATAACTAAGAAAATGAAAGTTTTCAACGTACAAAGTCTAACTTTTTAGCCTTGTGTGATTATCCAGCAAACAGCAGAAGTATCTCAAATGTTTTCGATTATCTTTTTGTTAAAAATGTTTCGATGATCTGACTATCATTAGCATACACAACACTTATCTCTCCATCCATCTTGTGCCCCTCCTCTCCAGCCTCCACACAATAATATATTTTTTTATTTTACAAAAATTAGTTTCCAATATTTGAAAATAATAGCCTTACAAGTGTTTTCGTTTCTCGTCTCAATATTAAGTATTTTATATATTAGTTATTTAATTGTAAAGACTACATTTCTTCAAAATTTATTTTCTCCATTTCTTGAAAATGCATGTTTTGAGTTTTTTTCTTAGCTTTATAAAGATGAATGTTTCCAATTTTCTATATAAAGTTAATGTTAAATTTCCTAATGTATACATTTCTTGTATTATTTTAATAAAATTAATTAATGAACAACTAATGATTAAAGTGTGTAGTGTAAATTTGACTCGTTTGTATGATTCTTATTCATTTCGCGGAAATTTAACTCTACTACTAGACCATTTTATTTTAAAAATTATTATATTCCTCCTCCACATTATTTCTTGTGATTCCTGCCCCACTATGGCAATAATATATAGGGATCTCTATTAATATATATTATTTCAATCATATAAATTATAGTAATAAACATATGCCCACATATATACACACTGATATGAAAGCAATACCGATAAATTTTCTCGTGCTCCATGTTGGGATCTCTTTCATGTGACGAGTTTTAAATGAAGATTATGATTGTGCATATATATATATATATGTATGTCTTATTAATATATACGTATATTATGTATATATAGTTATAAACGTACGACATTGGTTCCTTCAACATTAATGGCAGATCTCAAGAAGAGGATTTCGATAATGTGGTAGATCTTGTGGTGGTAAGATTAAGACCTCGAGTTCTATAAGATCCACCCAATCAGAATTTGCCATATCATCTATGGAATAATTCACTTAAATGCATACGTTATGTAACTAATACAATTCCATTAATCAAAGCATTAACTATATCGTCAACGCTAAGTAAAAGCCCTCATCCCCAAACCTTCTGGATTCTGTATACCCTCAAAAAACTCATTGACCCATGCGATATTTAAAAGGAAATGGAAGATTTTCATAATTCATAGATATTCATAATTTTCCATAAACACATACTCTCTCAGTTCATTATTAATCCTATTTATAGAAGAAGAAAAAAATTGTTTTAAAAAATTAAATTTTTAGTTTTTTATGCATGTTTTATTAGTTATTAATGATGAATTGTAAACTTCAAGAGAAATAATTAAATACTATTAGTTTAAGATTGTAGAAAATTGTTAATCACAAAAAACTATGCATTTATAATCAATTTTTAAATATTTTTAATATGTGTGAAAATCCTAGAAATATGATTAATAAAAAACAGATGGAGTATTATTTATATTCTCTCTACTAGATGGTGACCCGCCTTTCAGACGAGATTTAAATTAGGAGTTTAGATTATTTTCGGACGGGATTTTGATTAGAGATTTGGATTATTGATAATCAATATTGGAATTCTTCAATTTTGTTTTCTTTGGTATATTATGTAGTGGTTGCCCTCTATTTTTTTGTGGTTGATAATATTTCGTATGTTTTTAATATTTCGTATGTTCCAAAAAAAAAAATTAAGTTATGAAGAATAGTATATTTCTATTTATTGATAAGGAATATTATGGTGGTAATTTTAAATTTTAAATTTTCTGTTTCTTTTTGTTTTATTTTTAAATACTCTCGTTTATACTATATTAACAATAATTGATTGACAAATAAAAAAACAATGCTCTTATAAATGCACTACCAATCAAGGTCTAAGTGGTGAGTTTTTGCACTTTAAGCAATATTTATGTAGTTAATTAAGATGGAGTAGTCGTTACGTGTATATATTTAATTGTTAACAAAAAATATCTTCTGCTTTATTTTAGTAAATATTTTAAGTTTTTTTCATTTTTGATTTTCTTATATATTGATGTATGGATTTTATATATAGATGTGATGTTTTGAGCTTTTTAAATTGGCATGTAGGTTTATAAATAGGTATGCATATTTAAAAGATTAGTAAAAGTTAGAATAGAAGAAAAAGTAATTAGTTGAATGATGCTGATGTGTCAAAGTTTTAGAGATGGAGAAATATAAGGTGGCATGTGAAGAGAGCATATTTTACTTTATATATATATATTTCATAAACAGTTTTCTTTTGACACATTTCACATAAATTAATATATATACCATCAATTCACATAGATTTGGGTTAAAAATATATTAGAAAAGTAGATTGAAAAGTTACATTAAAAATCTTAAACTAATTTTTTATAAAATAAAAATAAAATTCTAAAACGATACATTTTGTGAGAAAAGTAAATATTTTAACTAGAGAGTTGAGAAGATGCTGACAAAAAAAAGTGACGAATTGTAATTACCGTAATTTGTGTAACAAGATGTTAAGTACACCACCTTTTGAGATTATTTTTGTAGGATAAAGAACTTTTTGGAAACCACTAATTTTGTTCAGCATTTTAATATAGACGTGCTATGTTGGAAAAAAAAGAAAGGTAGACCTGGTATATATAGTTACAAGCTAGTGAAACTAAATCTACTAATCTTTTATTATAGTTGAACAAAGATATTCATTAAGTTCGTAAGAAATTAAGATAATTAAAAACAAGTGGACACTAACATTAAACGGGTTCTAACTCGACGCCAAAAAAATAGTTCCTAACTCGACGGAAAAAAGTTCATACCTCATAACGAGATAATTAAATATTAAATTATAATAACAGAATTTTCATTGTTTCCATTGAATTTTTTTTTTTCTATTTGTTATCTACATTGATTTATTACAAGTATTATTATTAAATTAAGAAGTACCATATATAAACCAAAGACACACTCTCAGTCTCTCTGCTTTTCTCTCTGTCTCTAAATCACTATCTCTTCTTCGACTTCAATCACCACAAACTCACACTCAAATATACACAAGAAACACACGTAGATCCATTCATCTGTATCTTAATCTGAATCCAAACTCTCTGCAGAAGCACACATTATATATGGAGGAGAAGTGGAAGCTGTCGAAGAAAGAGACAACAGCTTCTTCTTCCTCTAAGTCAAAGTTCTCTAGAAGTTACTCAACAAGTGCTTCCTCTACAAAGTCTCCAATATTCATAAGGAGTTCCTCTACTAAATGCTCTGTTCCTTCCTCCTCCTCTTCCTCTTCTTCTTCATCTTCAATCTCCAGAAGCTTCTCAAGAAAAGAGAGAAGAAATTCTTCTTCGTCTTCTTCTTCTTCTTCTATCACTCAAAAATATAGCAGCTTGGCTAAAGAACAGAAGGCAAGGTTTTACATCATGAGAAGGTGTGTGGCTATGCTTGTTTGTTGGCATAAACATGGAGATTCTTAATTAGATCTCCTTCTTCTTCTTCTACTTTTTTTTTTTTTGATTCCTTGTAATTATATCAGTTTGATTAATGAGGGTTTCCATACAAGTACATTGTAAGAAGAGATTTTGTTTTAAAAATTAGGGTTTCTATGCTCATTTTTTCAATTATTTACTTGCATATGCTACACATACACAATCATAGACATGTGTGTATATGTATCATTGATGCAAGTATTTTACATTTAGATAGGAATTATTGATATCTTTGTTTAGAGTAAAAATATTAAAATAAAATTATCTGGAGGATTGGTGTCTCATGAGTACAGTGTTTGCGTTAGGATTTACACTGAATAGTCATATTCAAGGTCATGGAAAAATAATTGATACAATTTAACAAATTCAATCTTCAATTTATTTATTTTTATAAATAATATGACTACTATTTGATATCTTAAGTATTCTAATGGATTCATGATTCATATCATCTGGTCAAAGATCTGAACCTTTTCTTTTAACTTATTATTGATTACGAAACGATAATGGAGTCCAGTTAATGTCAATATGATGATGATAAGAATATATCAAAATAATGGCATGATGCTATAGATCTTGCAAACACCAATAATGTCTGGAACTCTACTCAAACTTTGTTTTTTATTAGCTTTATAAATTAATATTATTTTATTCCTTTTTGCATTTTATGGCAGTATTTGGTGGCAGTATTTTTTCTGTTTACTTTCTGGGGTTTTGTCTCTTTGATGGAAGAAAGATTCCCTCTTGGCAAATGAAATTTCGTTAGCATCAATATATCTCCACAATTTACTTTATAAAAACTTAGGATGAAATTACTCTATTATATATGTTAAAAAAAATTTACGTACTTAGAATCTAGTCGGCATTATCGACATGAGATGAAATCTATCATTTCACTTTATTAGGATTTAGGGGGAAAAAAAGTTTGGAATATTACATTGAGAATCCAATGAAAAGTTTTCAACGACTCCATCTTTTGTCATTATCATATAAACAAAAAAACGTTTTGTTTAATAAAAAAGATCACGAGCTTTGTTTCTTGTAGATTTGTGCTAATGCGCTTTTTCGTTTATTACAAAACTTTTCAATTTTTTTTTCTTGCGTCAAAATATCGTACAATGAAATAATTACCACGACCATAGCTCTTTAGGTTTTCTTACAAGAAACAAGGGGGGGGGAACCAAATAAACACTATTCTCAGGTGATAATTCAAAACAAAAACGAAAAAAAAGAAACACATATATATTGCTTTTAAGGAAATATCACTCCAAGAAAGGGGAAGAAAGATGACGTGGCATTGACAGAGGCGTTGGATCCGTCAGAGTCAACATTTAGGGAAATCTGAGGGTGGAGGAAGTAGCTTCTGATTTGGAAGTTCTCCATCCAAAACAACCCAAGCCATGGTCAGACCCCAGCTCAAATGAATCTCGATGTGGCAATGCATTAGCCACACACCTGTCACCATCAAAACAATTATTAAAATAGAAACATATATAGTTGGGGAGTTCCGTTAATCAATAAACTTGATACCACAACGGCGTAATAGTTTGTATCATACGGTTGAGGTGTCACTATATGAATTCAAAAACCAAAATGTAAATGTTATTAACACCAAAAACAGATCAAGAAAACATACCGGGATTATCAGCAAGGAAGCGTATGACAACCCAACCACCAGAGGGGACATTGATGGTGTTTCGTTCGACCGGGTCGACTAGGTTATATTGTTTAGGGTCACGGGTTGGGTCAAAATTGCCAAAGCCTTGACCCACCACATAAAAGTTGAAGCCATGAAGATGGATAGGGTGGGCCTCAATACCCAAGATGCTAGTTCCCTGCAACACTAACTCAACAGTTGTATTGTACTTCAAGACCACGAGTTTGGTCCCTCTTGAGACCATTGTGTTGTTTGGTGGCATACCAGTGTAATTAAATGGAAAAATTGGAACACTTGGGAAATCAGTCATGAAAACACTCTTGGACTTGCCAACGAAGTATGATTGTAATAAAGAAGTCTTGTTTGGTAAGATGAATGACACATTGTTAATAGATGCTGCGAATTTCGTGGTATTAGTTGGTCCTTGGCATGTTTGGTTTTTAGGACAAGGATTGGTTCCTAAACCGACGGTAAAGAAATATTTCTTATCCACGGTTTTTGGCACGTTTGCCGGAAATGTAGAACTAGCTAAACTTCTAAACATTTTCGTAAAATTCGCGGCATAACTTGTACTGTTGATGGGAGGAAGAGAAGGTTTAATAATAGGAATGTTTTTAGAAGATTTCAAATGATTTGACGTTGGTTTATGGTGGTATTTGAGAATTCCAGCTACGGTTGTATTATCAATTATTCCTTGGCCGGTGAAGTAAGGTCTTGCCAACATATAGAAGGTTGCATTTGGGTAAATAGGTTTGGTTTCAAGTAGTACGTTAGTGGTTTGGCCCGGTCCGAGAAGCACAATGTTGGTTTGGAATGGTTTAACGTAGCAAGCGTCAGCTTCGACAACCGTTAATGTATGATTGGCTATGGTAAAGAAGAGTTCATCATCGAGTGCAGCATTGATCAGTCGTAGTAGATAAGTCTTTCCCGGTTTCACCATTAGTTTGTATGTGTCTAAAAAAATGTGCACCAAGTGTTACAATAACTTAAATCGACGTTTTTGTTTTGGACACGACTTAAAAAGATGGTCATTACCTTTCGTAGAGCAATTATATAATGGGCCTGGAAGCCCATTAAAAGTATGAGCATCAGAGGCATTTGGACCAGCACCCGTCTGTAGAGCTTGTTGCACCACTGCTTGAGGATCAGCATTAAACCATTCACCTATACACAAATTAAAAGCATCACTTTTCCTATCCTTAAAACCAAAACCGATGTTCTATAAATTTTTAAAAATATTTCGTTTAAACAAAACAAAAATCATTGATTGTTTCTTTTAACCGATTTGACGCATCCAACTTAAACATTTCATATGTCTTAGAACATTGATCAATCGAAGGGACTCATATCATATGTATAAAGTAAGAAAAAGTTATGGGTATAAAATATAATTACCAAATATTATAGGGACTTGTTTGTAGGGTTTGGGAAAAGGGTAAGGCTGATGAAGTTTAGGGAGAATGATCAAGGGTCCGTACACGGTGGCTCTCATCCATTGAATGTGAGCATGCCACCATAAGGTTCCTCTTTGTCCGGTCACCGTGAAGTTGTAAACATAACTTTGTCCGGTCCGAATTGGACATTGTGTCACATAGGACGGTCCATCCGCCCATCCGTTCCGTAGCTGTCGGATACCGTGCCTAAATTTATACATTTATCTATTCATTAAGGCTCAAAGAAATTAAATAAGAGTTGAAAAATTATCATCACTATAAGACTAGGAATTAGTAATTTACCAATGGATGGAAATGTTATTGGAGACATGATTGACAACTTTGATTTGTAGATTATCTCCTTCTCTTGCAGTAACCTTAGGTCCAGGAAATTTTCCGTTGACCGTAACGATTGTTTTTGTCTTACACAATCTTGTGATGTTTTTAAGTTGAACCTGACGAAGAAAAATTAATTTAAGTTGATTAAAAAAAATAGAATAAGTGATTTAAAATATTGCAACTTTAAAAGCTAATATATGTACATTTTTGTGCAACTTTAAAAGCTAATATATGTACAGTTTTGTGCAACTTTAAAAGCTAATATATATGATCTAAAATTGAGACTAATATATAATTACATCGAACTGGTAGCGCCGCGTGATTCCTGCGGATGCTGCATCGAAGTTGTAACTAATGGCAATCAGAAATGTCACTAGAAGATAATGCAAAACCCACGTAGCCATGTATAATATTTGTTTGAAAATTAAACGAATTTTAAAAAAAAAAATTTCGTTTTCTGGTGAAGCTCTCAAGTGGTGTATTTGAACATAGAGGGAGAGTGTTGTGCATATATACAAGGGAGAGAGGTAAATAGTAGGGTTAATGGTTGGTAGCAAATTTAAGGAGGAAAAAGTAGATCTCTATGCTAATATTAGGTAAGTACATTTATAAAAATAACTTAGAATTTGTAATATGTTTGAAAGATTACTAAATGTAATGGTTCGAAAATTAATTTCTTTTATTTGAATTCATGATTAATTTGTTTATGAATGTAATTGTTGCAAATATAGCATCATTTTTTATCAAAAAAAAACTAAGAATTTTTAAAAAATAATATGAAATGTCATTTTCAAATTACCATTTAAAGAACAATTAAAGTAAAATTATTAAGGATACAAATGTCAAATGAAATCTCTAGAGTTTAATTAGTTTTCAAAAATAAAAATATTTTAAAATCTTAAAAAAATATTTAATAGCCAATCAAATTGAATAAAAAAGATTTGATATCTAATTATATTTTATAATTAAATTTTAATCATTATGCTTCACATCTCATCTTTGTTTGATTATATTTTTGTGAAAAATTAAATCATCACTTCATTCATATCAATAAAAGATATATTATTTTTCGCATATGCTATGATTCAAATTTTTTAAAACGAATATAAGTTGTTCAATCTCTCATATGATGCCATATTTGCAACAATTACATTCATAAACAAATTAATCATGAATTCAAATAAAAGAAATTAATTTTCAAACCATTACATTTAGTAATCTTTCAAACATATTACATAAACAAAACTTTTTAAGTTTTTAATCATAATATCATCTCGCGTATAACGCATGTATTATCTAGTTTTTTCTACGATAAATAATTATATATATTAACGAAAACAAATGTAATCACGATACAAATAATTTATTAACCAAACTGGTGGATAAATACAATTAAAAAAATAAATCTATGTAGGTATTATCTAGTTATAGTATCTTCGGATAAGTGATGAATAAGATGATTTAGTGTTGATGTTATTGTTGACGAACCGAGTGCATTCGAAGTTAACTAATTGTGTGCTTTAGCTAATGATGATTATAGCTCTAAATACAATCTTTAGTACCAAAAAATGATAATGAAAAAAAAAAGATTAGATAAGAACACATAATGGAGACAACAACTAAACAGCAAATCATTCTGTTTATAAAGAAGTGATAGTTTGATACAATGAATTTTTATTAAGAAAATTAATAAACTGACCAAAGTATTCATATTTTATTATTAGTGATCAATCCCGTTAATAACTCATTTGTTAAATTATTATAAAACTATATATTATTAAGAGAAATTAAAATTTTGCTTAGAATATAAATCTGATCACTTATCAAAATGCATGCTTAACCCCTAATTCCCTAAATTAGTCGAAAGTTTCGGTATTAAATTTTAAAAAATTAAGAAAAGTAATTAGCAAGTACAGTAATTTATTTTGTAAACAAGGATAATTATAGTGGATGGGGACATGTACGTTGGTTGTCTGAAAACATATGTTCCAACAAAAAGAGTCTTGAGTGAATCTAACTAAGCTAAAATTAAAGGATCTTCACAGTCTCCTGGAAGTCTCTCCCTCTATCTTTTTGACACTTCACCCAATTCATCCATTCCTTTCAAGCAACATAAGACAACGATCGTTGGGTTCATCTTCACTTGGCAAATCTACTTTTTATCTGTATCATCTACTTTTCCTAGATATTTGGTAACTATAGAATTAAAGATATGGTGCATTCGATGTTTATATTTGTTGAAATTACACACTACATTTCCTTTTATCTCATTTGACTATATGAAATTGTCGAACTTAATTAGGAATGTTTAAACTGTAAGTTAAGTTTGTAAAGAAAAAAAAGGTATTTGAATAGCTAATTAAAATATCTAATAAATAGGTGGCATGAAGTTTCTTGCGAACTAAGGTTTGGGTAAATTGTTAGACTGATATTCAAAATCGATTAGTTCAAATGAATTAATTACTTGCATATTGTAGTTCGTGATAAAAACTGATTTGGCTAGATTTTTGTTTTAGTGCTCAGAGACTAATAGATAAGTACAAAAATATTAATGAGCCCACCAAAATTGCTTAACGAGTTTCGATTCTTCCAAATTATATCTTCCAGATAACGTTAATATACAAATTAAAAAAATGCAAATGTGGACATATGTTTTCTTGTGTCTAGCTAGGAAAAAGACGATTCTTATATTTATTTTGAAACATGCACACCAATATTCGATATAGACTTGATGTCTTTATTACAATTCGTATACGAGTTATATAACTCGCTAGAACGCTCCATATGTGACTTCCACTATAAAATCCACTTGCTTACCTAATTTTCTTTTAAATTTAAAGTCAATCTATATTTACCAAAAAAAAAATTTGTCAAACAAATATTTCCATTTTCCCAATAATATAAAATTTTATACGTTTTGAAGTCATATTATATATATATATATATAAAAGTCAAATGGTTAAATTAAGATTAAAAGTTTAAACATATAGTTTCAAATTAATACTAAACACAATTAAACGGCTTATAATTTAAATTATAATAAATAACTCTATTTATTTTCGAGCTTTTATCACGTCTCATGAATGTTTGCTAAATGTGCTAACCCATCCAAATTTAGAAAAATAATTTTAGCACAATGTAACTAATAAACGAGAGAATCGTATATGAGACTAAAGTGATATTGGTGAATGATGACTGATGAGGAATCAAAATCATGGATTTACCAAAAGTAAGAAAGTCAGAAATAACTCTGACCAAAAAAAAAAAAAAAAAAGAGAGAGTAAGAAAGAACATAATAATGCAGGTCGTTAGTTATGCCTTGTAGCCTTGTAGGCTTAGTAACTTCAATCCTTCTCTATATTTTTTTTAACAGTTGAAATTTCAGATCTTTGCCTCATATATAATCTTTCAGTACAAAAAATACCCTTCATTCCCAAGATAATTTGAACCTAAGGGCACAAAAAAAACCAATTCCTTATACTACAAGTAGACCACCAACCCTTTGGTTCAACCATTTTCACTTATTGTTACATTCTTCGAATTTCTGTTTGTATCCCATAATCCGGTAATCAATTTTCAAATATATATATATATATATATATATATATATATATTATCCGGTAATAACTACATAACTTTTTGTTTTTGAATGAAGAATTGCTTTAATAAGCTTTTGTAAGCCATCTCTTGAGTTATTTTTTTTTTTTGGAGAACAAAATATTATTACTTTAATTGAAATGGTTTTATGGAAATTTGATCCTGCATAATTTACAAGCAATTCATGGTGGTTAAGTAGTTGAAATATTTATTGTAGAGTATTTCAATTTGATTAGTTAACTTAGTTGTTTAGGTTAGCTAATAAACACACGGAATTAACGAATTCCTCTCAAAATAGAGAGTACAACTCGTGTGAGCTGAATTCACAAACATCCACTAAAGATTTTATAGGTTTATTATGTTACAATCTTTCTTAAATCTCACACTAAAGATCTTATAGGTTTAATGTGTTACAATCTCTCTTAAGTCTCTCACTCACAACTCCTTGTTTATTATTGTGAGAGGTACATCACAAAGAAAAACGAAAACGTGAAGAAATGGCTAGAGAACCAACCCAAACCCGAGATTAAGAAGAGGAATAAGAACAAGAAACCCACCTGAAAAACCAAACCTCAAAACTAAGACAACCGATAACTCTCTTGCTTAGAACTCTCTCTGTGTTTCGCATATGCTTTGTGTTTGCTTGATGATCTTTCTGTTGAACCTTTGTCTCTATTCATATGAGTGAAAGACCTCTGATTCCTTGAGTTTAGACCGTCTTTGCAACTCTTTTTCACTCTAGGAATGACTTCCTTTTATGACATAGAACAACCAAAGATAATAACATTCTTAATGGGTTTGATGTCCATCAGATTTTTCTTTTGTTTGGTTTAAGGTCATGTATTGGTCCATTGTGATAACATGATTGGCGCATAAGTTCAAGTTTTTGGTCAAAGTCTCGACAATTTGTGGAGATACTAAAGTTCAAGTTTTTCTACTGTAACTTCAATCATGTTATCACAATGGACATCGAAAATAACAAATCTATCCGATTTTCAACATATCTAAGAGATTATGATTTTGATATGGGATTTCCCAATTATCAAAAGAAATCAATTCTTTTACCACTGATATTTGATGCGAGATGATGGAATAACGAGAAATAAGGAGTGTGTAGGTCTTTGTAAACTTGGAGATTAATGAAATACAACATGTAAAGTAATAAGTTTCATTCATTTCGAAATAATAAGAAGAATTCTAACCCAAATATTGATGTCTTAATATCATCAACAATTCAATATGGATGCAAATGAATATACTTGGAACTATAAGGCCGAGTTCAATGGGCCTTATCTATACAAAATCATAAAGTAGGATAAAAATGAAACACAAATCAAAGCCCATATATGAAATTGAGTTAACCTAACAATTTTCCATGTTGCCCGTCTAAAACCAACACCGATTCATGCGCCGACTCGTGGACTTCGGAAAGCAATCATGACCGAGCACGATCACAGAGCAAAATATACCTTTCTTAATTTAATCGCAGTATTACCTCATACTAACCGTTATTAGCATTTTAACCGGAATAATTACTACTCCTCCTCTTAGTCTTAGTTATAAACTTATAAATAAATACCATTTAATGATACCTTTAAAGAGAGAGGTTTGACTAGCGACCAAAATTTAATTTCTCGTTTAGGAAATAAATACATAAAAGATGAAAAGTAACAAAGTAAAAAAAAAAGACTGAAAAAGAAAGAAATAAAGACTTATTTCCATTTTCTGAAAACTCACAATCTTACCTTTTGAGATATGGTTTTATTTCAAACAAAGCATTTATAACGAATTACTATGACAGAGAGAACATGCAAATCCAGTGGATTGTCATTTGCGTTTCAGAGTTGCACCTTTTAATTTATTTCTGTTTTTGGTGAATCAATCTGAATCATGATCAAAGAACAAAAAAAAAAAAACAGGAATAGTATGATACTATTAATATCTAGTCAGAAAAAAATAACAGCTGGACCAAATAGCTTAAATTCTAAAGTGTGAAAACAGTTTGTTATAATTCATATTTAAAAGTAAAAAACTGTCATATTTATTTATTCAAATGTAAAAAAAAAAAATAGATTGTAATTTAAAAGGTATATTTAAATAAATTTTTGATCAGTAAATCTCAAAATTACAATTCGAATATATAGTAAATTCACATTTATGTATATATATTGTATCGATAGATAAGTAAATTTCCTAATTTTAAAATTGTGAAGAACTAAGGTATGATCTATATAAATATAAATAAAATCATAAAGATCGTATCATCATCTTGAAGTATTGTACTTTGTTAAAAAGCTGTGTCCTTAAACCCAAACTGAAACACACAGAACACAAAAGATCTCAAACACAGCTCAAACGTGTGAGTCTGAGATTCCTCAGGTCTGGCACACTAAAACAATAAGTTTCGTCTGTTATTATTTTTTTTTTTAATTAATGCATTTCTTTTTTCATTCCTTATGCAATTCGCTAGGTCAGATCAACAACCCTAAATAATTAATTCACAGTAATTTTATTTTATTTTTCTTTTAATTTCACAAAAACCCTAAAGGGTTCTTGCAATCGCCGTCGGATTATAAAACCCATTTTCTCCATAAAGATTTAATTTTTATCTATTTCTCATCTGATCATTGTTAGAGTTTTTTGAATCAAAACAAGAGTAACAAATGGAGGCATAAGATTGATGAAAATCAATCATTGAATGGATTTGAGTAGCGCATAAAGTTTTGATATTTTGGGTTAGTTCTAATAGAGAATTTTGGGGTTGAAAGGTGTGATCTTTAGGATCTTGATTTTGGTTTTTGTTGTGTTGTTGTTGTCAGATAATGATGATGCCGGAAATGGGAAGAAGACCGATGCAGGATTCATCTTTTGGGGATGATTATGAGAAAAAGATTGGAGTATTGCTTGGTGAGCAGCAGCGACGGCAAGAAGAGGCTGATGAGCTTGAACGACAGCTTAACATATATAGAAGTGGCTCTGCTCCCCCGACTGTGGATGGTTCTGTTAGTGCTGCCGGAGGGCTTTTTAGCGGTGGAGGTGGGACCCCTTTTTTGGAGTTTGGTGGAGGCAGTAATTGGAGTGAGGAGTTTAGGAATGATCCAGCTTACACGTCTTATTACTATGCTAATATAAAGATGAATCCGAGGTTGCCTCCACCTTTGAAGTCTAGGGAGGATTTGAGAGTTGCTCAGAGGCTTAAAGGGAGCAGTACTGTGTTAGGTGGTATTGGGGATAGGAGGAAAGTGAACGAGAGTCGATCTTTGTTCTCTATGCCACCTGGTTTTGATCAGATGAAGCAGCAAGAGTTTGAGGCTGAGAAAACTAATGCTTCTTTTTCTGAGTGGGATGCTAATGGATTGATTGGTTTGCCGGGTTTGGGTCTTGGAGGTAAACAGAAGAGTTTTGCTGATATCTTTCAGGTTGGTGATACCTGTTCTGATCATCACGCTTCATTGATGTTTAGATGCTAATTTGCTGTTTGCTGTTTTATGTGTAATGTGTTGTGTATATTAGTCCTGAATATTGTTGCTTATGTAAACGTGGTGGATTGCTTCTGTGTAGGCTGAGATGGGGCATGTGCAACAGCCCTCACGTCCTGCAAGTCGTAATGCCTTTGATGAAAATATCGACTCTACGAATAATCAGTCTCCATCCGCCTCACAAGCGATTGGTGTGCCAACTCCATACAGCTATGCAGCTGTTCTGGGAGCTTCATTGTCTAGAAATGGTACTCCAGATCCTCAGGCCATTGCTAGGGTGCCTAGTCCCTGCCTTACTCCCATTGGGAGTGGAAGAGTGAGTTCAAACGATAAGAGGAACACAAGTAATCAAAGCCCATTCAACGGTGTTACATCTGGTCTCAACGAGTCTTCTGATCTTACCGCTGCTTTATCTGGAATGAACCTCTCAGGTAGTGGTGGGTTAGATGAACGGGGTCAGGCTGAACAGGATGTTGAGAAGGTCAGGAACTATATGTTTGGACTGCAAAGTGGACATAACGAAATCAATCAACACGGGTTCCCAATCAAATCTGATCAAGGCCATAAGCCAACTGCTTCTTGGAGGAACTCACAACTGAGAGGGCCACAAGGATCTGCTTACAATGGTGGAGGTGGATTAGTTAGTCCTTACCAGCATCTTGATAGCCCTAACTATTGTCTGAACAATTACACATCAAATCCAGATGTAGCTTCTATGATGGCTAGCCAACTTGGGACTAGTAACTTTTCTCCAATGTATGATAATGTTTCCGCGACATCTGCTTTGGGTTTTTCTGGAATGGACTCCAGACTTCATGCGGGAGGTTTTGGTCAACACTACTTTGAATCACGGAATCTTGGCAGGATCAGTAATCGAATGATGGGAGGAGGTGCCAGTCTTCAGTCACATATTGCAGACCCAATGTACCATCAATACGGAAGGTTCTCTGAAAATGCTGATTCGTTTGATCTTCTTAATGATCCTATGGACAGGAACTTTATTGGTAATTCATACATGAATATGCTTGAACTCCAAAGGGCCTATCTCGGAGCTCAGAAATCGCAGTATGGTGTCCCTTACAAATCCGGGAGCCCTAACAGCCAAAGCTATTATGGAAGTCCAACATTTGGGTCTAATATGTCATATCCTGGCAGCCCATTGGCTCATCATGTTATGCCAAATTCTCTTGTATCACCTTGTAGCCCTATGAGACGAGGTGAAGTTAATATGCGACATCCCTCTGCAACAAGAAACTATTCGGAAGGGGCGATGGGTTCTTGGAACATGGATGCTAGTTTGGATGTAGGCTTTGGATCTTCATTGCTTGAAGAGTTCAAAAGTAACAAAACAAGAGGTTTCGAACTTTCTGAAATAGCTGGCCATGTTGTAGAGTTCAGGTTCTCATCTATTTCCTTGAAACTCTTTACCTTTTTTTTTCCTTGTGTACCATTTGTTTGAAGCTAACGTGTATTTTTTGCTTTTTTGGTATGGCTGCCCAGTGCGGATCAATATGGGAGCCGGTTTATTCAGCAGAAACTCGAGACAGCAACAACTGATGAGAAAAACATGGTTTATGAGGAGATCATGCCAGAAGCTCTTGCCCTGATGACTGATGTTTTCGGAAACTATGTGATTCAGAAGGTAGATTTATTCAATCTTCTTCTTTGTTTATTTTGGAGTTCTCACAGTTTTAGCAAGAGAGATTCCTGAATTTGCTGTTCTTCCTACAGTTCTTTGAGCATGGACTCCCATCACAGAGGAGAGAATTAGCAGAGAAGCTCTTTAGCAATGTGTTGCCTCTTAGCTTACAGATGTATGGTTGTCGTGTCATTCAGAAGGTAAAGTCTAATTCTCACCTGTTTTACGGTTCTCTTTAAGTCTATTTTTCATTCTCAAGAACCGTTATAGTTTTGTTATCCTTCTTTGTTTACCTTTTTAGGCAATTGAGGTGGTTGATGTAAACCAGAAAATTAAGATGGTGAAAGAACTTGATGGAAATGTGATGCGATGCGTACGTGATCAGAATGGGAACCATGTAATTCAGAAGTGCATCGAATGTGTACCTGAAGAAAACATCGAATTTATTATTTCGACTTTCTTTGGTCAAGTTGTGACTCTCTCCACTCACCCATATGGGTGCCGTGTTATTCAGGTTCTCGCTCTTAGTTATAATGAAAGATTATACCTTTTGTCATCTTATGCTTCCATGTTAAACTCTTTTCTCGTCTCATGGTGCAGAGGGTATTGGAGCACTGCCATAACCCGGATACACAGAGTAAGGTGATGGAAGAAATCTTGTCCACTGTTAGCATGCTGGCCCAAGATCAGTATGGAAACTATGTTATCCAGGTTTGTAAAATATATGATTTTCTCTGCAACTGGTTTTCTTATATTGTTTGTGCAAAACTGATACATGTTTGTGGACAGCATGTACTGGAGCACGGAAAGCCTGAAGAACGCGCTTTGATAATCAAAGAATTAGCGGGGAAAATTGTTCTGATGAGCCAGCAAAAGTTTGCATCAAATGTTGTTGAGAAGTGTTTGGCTTTTGGAGGTCCAGAGGAAAGAGAATTGCTAGTGAATGAGATGTTGGGCACAACTGATGAAAACGAGCCTCTTCAGGTTTGTCAATCACACACTTTCAGATGATTTTTTTGGGAGAAATTAAGAAACCAATAAGCTCATATGCTTCTTTTTCTTGTGTATATAGGCGATGATGAAGGATCAGTTTGCAAACTATGTAGTTCAAAAGGTTCTGGAGACATGCGATGACCAACAACGTGAACTGATACTTACTCGTATTAAAGTGCATCTTAATGCTTTAAA
This sequence comes from Cardamine occulta, assembly GCA_028015245.1. Classification (NCBI taxonomy): domain Eukaryota; kingdom Viridiplantae; phylum Streptophyta; class Magnoliopsida; order Brassicales; family Brassicaceae; genus Cardamine; species Cardamine occulta. The sequence continues at coordinate 10,401,877 of CM051376.1, read as the reverse complement.
GAAATACACTTACGGAAAGCATATTGTTGCTCGTGTTGAAAAACTCGTTGCTGCTGGAGGTATGTACATGTTCCTTCCTTTCTAATTAATCCAAAGTTTCAACCTTTATCTGCTACAATAGCTGACTATAAGTGTCTTTTCAATGTCTATAAATGGTCTTTTGTTATATGCAGAGAGGAGAATGGCTTTGCAGTCCTTAACTCAACCTCAAGTGGCGTAAAGCCGCAAGTGTTGTACAGCTTAACTAGGGTGGATGGCTCTGCCATAACGTTTTAAGAATTAGGTAAGATCTAAACCAAAAAGTCTGCGGGAAATTATGAAAGAGAGCTTGGTTTTGTGCTCGGCAGAATCTGTACATTGTGTAGTTTCTTACCGTTTTTACGATATATAGAACAAAACATCCCCCTTAGGCTGATGATAAGAGAGAGTGGCAGAGAATGGTGTAAAGGAAATGGCTGAGGATTTTAGAGTTTTTGCTTCACGTGTACAAAAAGAATGGCTCTCATGCCACAATGTGTAGAAGAATGCTTTTAGGATCAAATCCCACTTTTAGGTTTTCATCAAACTCTTATTATCTATTTCACGACAAGTCTTTCGTTTCTAGAATTTTCTTAGTTTTGTTGTTATATCGTATATGTCACAATCGCAGAGCCTAACAAGTAAAATGATCTACTATACTCTCAACCGTAACCTGTATCAGTGTCACAAACTAATCTCAGAATCTTGATACCGGTTTAGAGACTCACGAACCGGGATAGGTAATTAGGATTAAGACAGTGAAATTACTATATTAGACTACAGTTAAAAGTCAATAACGTATCAATATTTTAGGGATTTTATATTTTCCATGAACTGTAAATTTCTTTTATTGAAGGATTGCACTTTTTTTTTGTTTTAGTTAAAATAACTATTAAAATTGACGAGAAAAATTCAAATCTTTACCGAACTAAAATGTATGTCGAATTGTTTTTGTGGTTATGTCTTAAACCATTGAGTTATATAGATTGATAAATTACAAAATTTTGTTTGATTTTAATATTAAACCTAATATCTGTTTTTATGGTTCATTCAAGCCAAGGCCAGGAGAGATTTTCTTATACATCCTCCTCTATACAAAGGAAAGAATCCTCTTACAATGATCCCTCTCCATGAGAGGTGTGCTTCTTTCAACTATATAGTTAAAAAAATCATTTTTATCTCCTAACCGATTTGATCTCTAGTGTAATGGTTCGCACGGGACCGATAAAAATAAGGAGATCATTCCAATGCAAATCAAAGTTACGAAATTTACTACAAAGTCATTTGGTATTTTGACTATTTTAATGTTGGTTGATGAATTTGGATTGAATAATGGTTATTTCATGTGTATGTTCGTGTTAGATATAGTAACACGTATTCTGACGATTTATCAAGATTTCTTAAGTTTGTAATTTATGCTTTTTTTAATGTTGTAGCGGTTAAGACTAGTTTTTCCAATGTGTCCGATTAATTTCACTTATCATATATCCATCAATGAAGACCTTGTTTGACACCAAAAAAAAAATCTTCCATTTTTGGGATAAACCTTCAATTGGTCAATCTGAATTTGGGTGACGACTGGATCAGGTTTTAATTTTCTTTGAATTTGATTTTGACCCCAACTAATATATTCTATCAAAAAGAGACAAAAGAATATAGTATGATACATTAAATATTTGTTGGTGTGGAGAAAATTACATTTACTTAGTTCAGATGTGTAAAGCTCCATAGCTCCATGTCACCAATCATTTTTGCTTTATTTTCCTTTTAATTTCACAAAAACCCTAAAGGGTTCTTAACTTCTTACAATCGCCGTCGGATTATAAAACCCATTTTTCTCCATAAAGCTTCAATATTTATTATTTCTCATCTGATCATTATTAGGGTTCTTTTTTGGTTCTTGTTAATTGAAAACAAGAGTAACACATGGAGGCATAAGATTGATGGAAATCAATCATTGAATGGATTTGAGTAGAGCTTAAAGTTTTGATCTTTGGGTTAGTTCTAATAGAGAATTTTGGGGTTGAAAGGTTTGATCTTTAGGATTTTTTATAAATTGATTGTGGGGTTTTTGTTGTTGTTGTTAGGTAGTGATGATACCGGAACTGGGAAGAAGACCGATGCCTAGAGATAACGAGGAATCATCTTTTGGGGATGATTATGAGAAAGAGATTAAAGTATTGATTGGTGAGCAGCAGAGACGGCATCAAGAGGCTGATGAGCTTGAGCGTGAGCTTAACATATATAGAAGTGGCTCTGCTCCGCCGACTGTGGATGGTTCTGTTAGTGCTGCTGGAGGGCTTTTTAGCGGTGGTGGTGGGACCCCTTTTATGGAGTTTGGTGGAGGCAATAATGGGAGTGAGGAGTTTAGGAATGATCCTGATTACTTGTCTTATTACTATGCTAATATGAAGTTGAATCCGAGGTTGCCTCCACCTTTGAAGTCTAGGGAGGATTTGAGAGTTGCTCAGAGGCTTAAAGGGAGTAGTACTGTGTTAGGTGGTATTGGGGATAGGAGGAAAGTGAACGAGAGTCGATCTTTGTTCTCTATGCCACCTGGTTTTGATCAGATGAAGCAGCAAGAGTTTGAGGCTGAGAATACTAATACTTCTTCTTCTGAGTGGGATGCTAATGGATTGATTGGTTTGCCGGGTTTGGGTCTTGGAGGCAAACAGAAGAGTTTTGCTGATATCTTTCAGGTTGGTGATACCTGTTCTGATCATTATGCTTCATTGATGGTTTATTCTGTCTGATGATTGCCCTTTTTCCTTTTCATTGATGTTTGCTTCAAATTGTAGTTTTATGTGTAATGTGTTGTGTATATTAGTCCTGAATATTCTTTCTTAATGTAAACTTGGTGGATTGCTTCTATGTAGGCTGAGATGGGGCATGGGCAGCAGCCCTCACATCCTGCAAGTCGTAATGCCTTTGATGAAAATATCGACTCTACGAATAATCAGTCTCCATCTGCCTCACAAGCGATTGGTGCGCCAACTCCATACAGCTATGCAGCTGTTCTGGGAGCTTCATTGTCTAGAAATGGAACTCCAGATCCTCAGGTCATTGCTAGGGTGCCTAGTCCCTGCCTTACTCCTATTGGGAGTGGAAGAGTGAGTTCAAACGATAAGAGAAACACAAGTAATCAAAGCCCGTTCAACGGTGTTACATCTGGTCTCAGTGAGTCTTCTGATCTCGCAGCTGCTTTATCTGGCATAAACCTGTCAGGCAGTGGGGGGTTAGATGAACGGGGTCAGGCTGAACAGGATGTCGAAAAGGTCAGGAACTATATGTTTGGACTGCAAGGTGGGCATAACGAAGTCAATCAACACGGGTTCCCAAACAAATCTGATCAAGGCCATAAGCTAACTGCTTCTTCGCGGAACTTACAGATGAGAGGGTCACAAGGATCTGTTTATAATGGTGGAGGTGGACTAGCTAGTCCTTACCAGCATCTTGATAGCCAGAACTATGGTGTGAACAGTTACGCATTAAATCCAGCTGTAGCTTCTATGATGGCTAGCCAACTTGGGTCTAGTAACTTATCTCCGATGTATGATAATGTTTCTGCGGCATCTGCTTTGGGTTTTTCTGGAATGGATTCCAGACTTCATGGGGGAGTTTTTGGTCAAAACTTCTCTGAACCACTTAATCTTGGTAGGATCAGTAATCGAATGATGGGAGGTGGAGCTGGTCTTCAGTCACATATTGCAGACCCAATGTACCATCAGTACGGAAGGTTCTCTGAAAATGCTGATTCTTTTGATCTTCTTAATGATCCTTCAATGGACAGAAACTTTATGGGTAATTCATACATGAATATGCTTGAACTCCAACGGGCTTATCTTGGAACTCAGAAATCGCAGTATGGTGTCCCTTACAAATCCGGAAGCCCTAACAGCCAAAGCTATTATGGAAGTCCAACATTTGGGTCTGATATGTCATATCCTGGCAGCCCATTGGCTCATCATGTTATGCCAAATTCTCTTGTATCACCTTATAGCCCTATGAGACGAGGTGAAGTTAATATGCGATATCCCTCTGCAACAAGAAACTACTCGGGAGGGGCGATTGTTTCTTGGAACATGGATGCTAGTTTGGATGAAGGCTTTGGATCTTCATTGCTTGAAGAGTTCAAAAGTAACAAAACAAGAGGTCTCGAACTTTCAGAAATAGCTGGCCATGTTGTAGAGTTCAGGTTGTCATCTCTTTCCCTGAAATCTTTGCCTTTTCTTTTCTTGTGTACCATTTTTCTGAAGCTAACATGTATTTTGGCTTTTTTGGAATGGCCGACCAGTGCGGATCAATATGGGAGCCGGTTTATTCAGCAGAAACTCGAGACAGCAACAACTGATGAGAAAAACATGGTTTATGAGGAGATCATGCCAGAAGCTCTTGCTTTGATGACTGATGTGTTTGGAAATTATGTGATTCAGAAGGTATTATTTAATCTTCTTCTTTGTTTTTTTTTTTGCAATTCTCACATTTTTCACTAGAGAGCTTCCTGATTTTGCTATACTTCCTACAGTTCTTTGAGCATGGACTCCCATCACAGAGGAGAGAATTAGCAGAGAAGCTCTTTAGCAATGTGTTGCCTCTTAGCTTACAGATGTATGGTTGTCGTGTCATCCAGAAGGTAAAGTCTAATTCTCACCTGTTTTACGGTTCTCTATGAGTCTATTTTTCATTCTCAAGAACCGTTACAGTTTTGTTATCCTTCTTTGTTTACCTTTTTAGGCAATTGAGGTGGTTGATGTAAACCAGAAAATTAAGATGGTGAAAGAACTTGATGGAAATGTGATGCGATGCGTACGTGATCAGAATGGGAACCATGTAATTCAGAAGTGCATCGAATGTGTACCTGAAGAAAACATCGAATTTATTATTTCGACTTTCTTTGGTCAAGTTGTGACCCTCTCCACTCACCCATATGGGTGCCGTGTTATTCAGGTTCTTACTTTTGGTTATAAAGAAAGATGATACCTTTCTTGATCTTATGCTTCGATGTAAAACTCTTTTCTCGTACCCTGTGCAGAGGGTATTGGAGCATTGCGATAACCCGGAAACACAGAGTAAGGTGATGGAAGAAATCTTGTCCACTGTTAGCATGCTGGCCCAAGATCAGTATGGAAACTATGTTATTCAGGTTTGTAAAATGTACGATTTCTCTGCAACTGGTTATCTTAGATTGTTTGCGCAAAACTGATACACGTTTTGTGGACAGCATGTACTGGAGCACGGAAAGCCTGAAGAGCGCGCTTTGATAATCAAAGAATTAGCGGGGAAGATTGTTCTGATGAGCCAGCAAAAGTTTGCCTCAAACGTTGTTGAGAAGTGTTTGGCTTTTGGAGGTCCGGAGGAACGAGAATTGCTTGTGAATGAGATGCTAGGCACAACTGATGAAAACGAGCCTCTTCAGGTTTGTCAAACACATACTTTCAGATGATTGTTTTCGAGAAATAAAGAAACCAATAAGCTCATATGCTTCTTCTTCTACTTCTTCTTGTGTACATAGGCGATGATGAAGGATCAGTTTGCAAACTATGTAGTTCAAAAGGTTCTGGAGACTTGCGATGACCAACAGCGTGAACTGATACTTACTCGTATTAAAGTGCATCTTAATGCTTTAAAGAAATACACATATGGAAAGCATATTGTTGCTCGTGTTGAAAAACTCATTGCTGCTGGAGGTATGTACATGTTCCTTCCTTTCTAATTAATCCAAAGTTTCAACCTTTATCTGCTACAAAAGCCGCCTATAAATGGTCCTTTGTTATATGCAGAGAGGAGAATGGCTTTGCAGTCATTAACTCAACCTCCTCAAGTGGCATAAAGCCGCAAGTGTTGTACAGCTTAACTAGGGTGGATGGCTCTGCCATAACGTTTTAAGAATTAGGTAAGATCTAAACCAAAAAGTCTGCGGGAAATTATGAAAGAGAGCTTGGTTTTGTGCTCGGCAGAATCTGTACATTGTGTAGTTTCTTACTTTTTTTACGATATATAGAACTAAACATCCCCCTTAGGCTGATGATAAGAGTGAGTGGCAGAGAATGATGTAAAGAAAATGGCTGAGGATTTTAGAGTTTTTGCTTCACATGTACAAAAAGAATGGCTCTCCTGCCAATGTGTAGAAGAATGCTTTTAGGACCAAATCCCACTTTTAGGTTTTTATCAAACTCTTAATATCTATTTCACGACAAGTCTTTTGTTTCTCAGTTTTGTTGTTGATATCAGTCCTGTTGCTTGTTATGTAAGAATCATATAATAGATAACAATCGCAGACCTAAACAAGTAAAATGATATTTTCTCTCTGAACCCTAAACGATATCTTTTTTCTCAAACGACTTCCCTAGAAATGCACCGACTCCAATGTAGACAATCTCTTCTCTTGATACCGGTTTAGAGACGCACGAACCGGGGTTGGTCAATAACGTTAATCTATATTTTAGGGAACTGTAAATATCTTTTATTGCAGGAATGTCTAATGAATCCAAAACGTTGTTTTTCGAAATGACATTTTCAACCATATTTTATTAGCTAATTATGATTAATTGATTATCAATCTTAGCTTATTATAAGAAATAAATAAGAACATATTAGGAAATATAAAGCTTACTCATAGAAAATAGAGAATTGCAGTTTTTTTTTGAAACAGGAGTATTAAAGTTGACGACCAAAATCAAATCATTATCGAACTTTAAGGGTCTTAAGGACCATTTGTTTAGATAAATTCAATTGGTTGAATCACAAAACATTTTTACGGTTTTGCTTTTAAATCTAATCTAGTTTAGTATAACTGTATAAACACTTTGACCACTATGATGTGAACACAAGTACTATGCTCATATACTTTAGGTCGTTATTGTTTCAAAAAAAAACAATTTTTTTGGTTTGTTCTATATTTACATGTGAAACTGGTTCACAATAAAAAGTTCATGATTCTAAACTTCATTTTCTTATAAAATAATTTTGTTAAACACAAAAACGTCTAACGAAAAGGGATGGTTCTCTTTTTTTTGTTGTCTGTGTGCATCAAACAACAATTTTATTAATCAACTAGAGTTGATATGTAGCAAAATAAACCGATATAGAAGTTGCCCACAACGAACAAGCAATAGGCAACTGATCTAGAGATAGAGATTGCTAATTTTATTTTATTTTAAAAACACAAGATAATTGTCAAAAAAACATCATAAACGTAATTAAAGACAAACACTCAACGTTTTATTTGAAAGATAAGCCGTTGACCGTGGCACCTCCGTCGACGCAAATTGTCTGACCAGTTATATAAGAAGCTGCCGGAAAACATAGAAATGCCACAAGCGATGAAACTTCATTTGGTTCTCCAATACGTCCCATTGGTGTCTTACTCTCCACTTCTTTCTTTATCTCTTCATCATTGAGATACTAATCAAGAGATTATGACATAAGTTAAAATTCTCGAGTAAAAGTTTTCCTAGTATTAACTATTAAGAATATCTTTGTATTTAGGGAAAATTCTTCAAAATGCATGGAATATTTCACAATTTTATTAGAAAATTATATTCCCTATGTCCTGTATTTATTTCTAATTTTGTTGCCTTACATTGTTAGCTAAAGGAGTTGATATGAACCATGGACACACCGAGTTGACCCTTATGTTGTCACCTGCCCACTCGCATGCTAAGTTTTTTGGTAGCTGATTCATAGCTCCTACAACACATGCATAGATATACGTTTATATATTTTGTGCATTTATGTTAGTCTCATATATAATGCTAAGGATCATTAATTGTTTGAGTATATATATAGCTTTAGTTGTTCCATAGATGGACCCAACATTGATATGCACAACCCCAGCAGTGGAGGACATGAACACGATGCTCCCTAAACCAGAAGCTTTCAACAAAGGATGCGCGAGTTGTGAGAGATGAAAAGCTGACTCGAGATTTGTAGCCATCAGAAACGAGAAATCTTGTGATGTATACTCTGTGGTTGGCTTTGTTATACACGTTCCCGCATTGTTTACCTTATATAAATAGATCCAAACCAAAAACATAACAAAATCACTTGATCATGATCTTGATCAGAACCATATGGATCCTGCTCTTATATATAAACTTACGAGGATGTTGAGTTTTCCAATTGGAAGAGAGAGGCAACGGTTTCCATGAGTTTCTCTCGCTGGTCACGAGAAGAAACGTCGCAAACAGAAATGGAGACTTGAAGCCCTTTTGCTTGCCATTCACGTAAGCGTTCTTGAAGCTGAGTTCTATCTCTGGCACATGCGTGAACTCTTGCTCCCAACATGGCTAGTTCCTCCACCACATTCATAAAGCACATGCAATATTAGTTTATATAAAAAAAAAATTTGCTCTTTCAGGGATTGTGTTGATTAAAACATTTGAATATAATCAAAAGACTATATGTACATGTACATCTATGAAACGCAGATTTAATATTGGATTATTAGGATAGTATATATGTGAAGTATGAGGAATTAGGACTGACCCGAGGCCTTTGGAGCCACCGGTTACTAGTGCGGTCATGCCTCCAAGGCTCCATCTAGATTTGTCTCTCAAGTTTTCTCCTGTCTTGGCCATTTCTGGTTATCAATCTCTTAAACGAAGATCACAGATCGATGTTATAGAGCATACAATTGACCAAGACTAGCTAGTTGTGAGGATGGGACCATGAGAATTTTACGTGATTGTTTTGATCTTTAAAACCTGTCAGTTCATAATTCAAAATTTCAACATTATGATAATGATATATTTTTTGTTCAAAGGACAATCTTACGCGAAATTTCACATTATGATGATGTGATATTTTTGTTCAATGAAGAATCAAAATTCCGCATTATGATGATGACCCTTTTTGTCAATAGAAAATCTTATACAAAATTCCGCATTATTATGATGACTTTATGTGCTCAATGGAAAAATTTGGCCCGTGGGTTAAAAAATAGAGTTAATTTGGAAAATGGAAAAAAATGAAAAATTATTTAGGTGAATGGAAAATTTTAGAGTTAATATTTAGTTGACTAGAGCAAAAAATGAAAAAAAAATTTAATTTGGACCATGTCAAACACAATTGTAAGAAACTTTGCACACTTAACTTATAAGAACTAAACTAAGTCACACAACCATTAAGCCACAAACATGTTCAAAAAGTCGGTTGCCCTTAAATAGTTGATAATTTCTGTCGTCCAAAGAACTAGCTTGTTAGATATGTTAGGACCGGCACTAGTAAATAAACATTGAGTTATTTTTAAAAATAAATCTATAAATATATAATCATTTGATATTGGCATACATAAATATAATAATACTTAACGTCAAAGAATTGTACAAAATGTTAAGATAACAGATGGCACATATTGTATGACAAAAATATAAATATATTCGTGTAATATGGTATTAAAAAACATCACACGTTTTGAGACATTTAAATAATGAATAATCTGTATAAAAATCTATTTATTAAATAAAGTGTCCCTCTAAAAAGCCCTGCTCGTCTATCGAATCTGAATCAAGTCGGGTTGTGCAAGAGGCTCTTGACACATTGATAATGGGGAACAAAACAACGATTTTGATAGCGCATAGAGCGGCTATGATGAGACATGTGGATAACATTGTGGTTCTCAATGGAGGGAGAATAGTAGAGGAAGGTACACATGATACTGTAGCTGCAAAGAATGGATTGTATGTTCGTTTGATGCAACCTCATTTCGGTAAAGGTCTACACCAACATCGACTGATATAGAGTTTGGAAATAGTTATGTAGCAAGTAGCAAGTAGCAAGTAGGGGTTGTAGATGTAGATTTCCATTGTGTTGGAGCTCTGCTTATTCTTTTTTGGGGAAGGAAGCATCAGAAGTAGGCCATGATCATTGCTTCGTTCTCCAAGGTACATCGATTTTGTTTATTGAATCGGAAGATTTTTCGGAGGCCTTTTTTTTTTGTCTTTCCTTGTAGTTGTGTGCCAGTTTTTTCTCGCTAAAACATGGAGGATGTATGTAAAGCTTAAAAAGTAGAGAATGTGTAAATGTATTGACTTATTATTACACAAGAAATAGATTTTCCAGTTGAGATTTCAGAGAGCAGAAAAAATGGGCACACCGGGGCTAGTAGCTCCGGAATCAACAATATATGTATTCCCGGTGACATATTGAGAAGAGTCATGAATGAGATACCGAACAAGAGACGTAAGTCCCGGATCCACTGTCTGTTGCATCTTTAACGGAACAGTACGCTCGGTCACGTTCTTGAGCCACTCTTTCTGCATAAGACCTTGTGTGATTTCTGATTTGAAAAGGCCCGGCGCGATCGAGTTCACTCTAATATTGTGAACACCTAACTCAACTGCCATCATCCTCGACATTGTGTCAACACTGCCTTTGGAACAAGCATAGGCGAGTCCACCGGGAAACAAACCACGGTGAAGCCCTGCTATCGATGAGATGTTAATCACCGAGCCACCGCGTTTAGCATCACGCATTAAAATGCAGACGTATTTGGAGACTAACCAAGGTCCGGTTAAGTTGGTCCTGAAGACATTGTCCCATTCATCCTCGGACAAATCCAAACTGGACTTGACATTGCCTCTGATTCCGGCATTGTTGATCAACACATCGATCTTTCCAAAGATTTCCCAAGCTTGTTTAACCGCTTTTTGAATGGTGGCAGCGTCTGATGAAACGTCAAGCTCAAGAGCCGCGGCTTGGATTCCGGTTGAATTGAAACTGTTGATTTCAGAGCATAGAGATTTGAGACGATCGACGAGCTACTGCGATAATCTTACAGCCAGCTTTGCCAAGATCAAGACATATCTCTCTTTCTATACCAGAGGAAGCTCCTGTCACAAGAACTACTTTGTCTTTAACTTCACACCACGGCTCCAATTGCTTCAACACCTGCTTCTCTCCAATAAAGACCAAAACAAACCAAATAATTTCGGATTAATAATAAACAAGAGAGGAAAATTTCGATGCATGGATCAAGAAGATAACACAAAATCACAATTTCAAATGGGAGAAAAGGATCTCAGAGCATCTCCAATGGGTTCTTACCAATTTTTTAGTTATAAATTTTGATTAATTAAATGATAAGAACTTCACTATCAGTTCTAAATTTTTTCCTCCTCCAATGGTAGAACCTCATTAGAGGTTCTTAAGAATTAAAAGTTAGAGGTTTAGAACCTCATCGCAGACAGAAGTGGTGACCTCAAGCCCTTTTGCTTGCCATTCACGTAAGCGTTCTTGAAGATGAGTTTCGTCTCTGGCACATGTGTGGACTCTTGCTCCCAACATGGCTAGTTCCTCCACCACAGCTTCTCTATTCATGACACAACATAGTTAATTAGTTCTTCCGTAACTAAACATTACAATACAATAAAGGAGAATACAAAACAATGAAAATGGGAGTTAGGAGTACTAACCCGATACCTTTACTGCCACCGGTGACAAGAGCGGTCATGCCTCGAAGACTCCATCTAGAATTTTCTTCCCAGCTTCCCTCTTTCTTCGCCATTCCTAGTTATCAGCCAGACGATTCTTTTCTCTTTAACGAAGATCACAGATCTTATCTTAGAGAATCAAGACTAGCTGTGATAGTTTTGAACTTTGATAATGACCGTTGGTAACGGTTCGACCACACGTATCCTTGATAGAGGTTAAGATATGAAAGAAGAAAAGAGAGTGTTTAACAAGGACAACGTGTTTATATTCCACAATTTCCTCTTTATTTATCAAATCAAATCATTTGTTTCTCTGAAACTCTAAAAACATATTTATACGGAAAAAACCCCAAATTAAAAAAGATTGTTACACCAAAAGTAATGTATGAAATAAAACATTTGTTACTTTGGAAAAGTAAAAAGCCCCGATCATGAAAAGCTTGTGATTTTTACAATACAAGTTTTTTGTGGATCTTCATTTACAAAGGAAAGACTTTGGATTTTAATGTGCGCACCGACAAGAGAATTCGTGTTCCACATGCGAGCTTCTGAATTCACGTATCCGTGGTAGGTTTTTGAACTTTGAAGATTATGATAATGACCTTTTGATAACCGCTCGACCACATTTATCATTCAATAATGGAGATCCCTTTATTAATATGAGCATTGCTAATGTAGACATCGTGTCATTTCAGTTGATAGGATGTAGGTTACATTACAAGAAATGTTATACATATTTCATTTATTACATTATAAGGAAAAATATGGAGATCTCTTTTTTTGATAAGCATGTAACCTAAGACGAATGTTTCTAGATTTATATTATAGGCACGACCCTCGCTTTGACGAAGCAATTTCTTAAAAAAAAGATTGGGAAATCGGAAAATCATATTGTACATCGGACCAATATTTTATATTTTCTTAGGTTAATAATAGCTTGCTTAGCTCTTTTTCTTGTAAGATATTTGATTCTTGTTTGTCATAAATTTGATCAAAATGTTTATGAACTCTATTATTAGAGCCCCATATATTGGGATTGGGCTGTTCTCGGCCCATATGTAATCTCTTTAATCTGTTGTCAAAAGAACTGAAGTGGGTTATGTCCAGAATCTGAAAAGATAAGAGTTCTGGGAGTGAGCGAACAATGTCTACGACAATAACACCATTTCTATCTTTCTCCAATTTCAGACCAAGATTCCAAAATCCATCTAAAACCCACCATTTATCTCCACTCTCTTGGTCTGTTTCAAGAAGAAAGATCTTATCTTCCAACATACAAGCTCCTAGAGTTCTTCTTCTTCTTCACCAAGACAAAACTAAGCTATGGAGAGTCTCAGCAACGCCAGCAGAAATTTCCCAAGAGATAGTTTCTTCTAATTCTTCTTCTTCCTCAGAAGCTATTGTTTCTAGTGGTGATCAAGATAGTGTTGCTTTGATTATACAAGTGCTTCTCTTTGTCGCTTTTGCTGCTCTCACTGTTCTCACCATTGGTGTAAGTTTTATCCACTAACCAAATATTATCCATATCTATTTGTCAGAACCAAACCTGAAACCCGGTTTAGCAATTTCTTAAACCGGTTTTTAAGATCCTGAAAGTAAATTTTTACAGGTTGTGTACATTGGAGTGACTGATTTTTTGGGGAAGAAGGAGAAAGAGAAGTTTGAGAAAAACGAAGCAGCAAAGAAGTCTAAGAAAGGTGGGAAGAAGAAAGCACAAAGAGCCAGAGCTGGACCAAGAGGTTTTGGTCAGAAGATTGAAGATGACGACATTGATTTTGATCTTGAATGATTTTGGTTTCCATTGGTTATAGAGAGACAGTATATGTAAGGCTTTGATTTTGTCACATCTATCATATGTTTCTTGCATAACAAGCAGCTAGGCCGATATAAACAAACAAGACATGAAAATTTTCCAGAAACGATAGAGTGCCTTACGAAATCCGGAAACAAGAGTTTGATGAAACAAATTACATAGATTGGGAAAAGAAACTCTAAAAACTGGGATTGTCCTAAAAGCATAAACATTTCTCTCTTCTACACATTGGCAATGAAACAACCATTCACTTATGTGTGAAGGAAACCCTAAAATCCTCACCATTTCTCAACCCATCTTTACACCATTCTCTGCTCTCACTCATCAGCCTAAAGAGGGATGTTTGGTTCTATTTATAGAAAAACCGTAAGAAACTACACAATTTTACAGATTTTTGCAGAGAAAACAAAGCTCTCTTTCACAAATTTCCCGCAGATTTATTTCCGGTTTAGATCTTACCTAATTCTCAAAACGCTAAGGCTGAGCCATCCACCCTAGTTAAGCTGTACAACACTTGCGACCTTAAGCCATCTGAGGCTGGTTTAAGGAATGCAAAGCCATCCTCCTCTCTGCAAATAAGATAAAACTACTTAAGAGACATTGAAATGCCATTGAGATGCTTATATTTTCTCTCTAAGCCCAATTACTCGTACAACTCAAAAGCAGTAAAGACAATGCTTTGTTGCAGATAAAGGCTGAAACACTGTATCCATAAGAGGGAAGAAACATCTACGTACCACCAGCAGCAACGAGTTTTTCCACACGGGCAACGATATGCTTTCCATAAGTGTATTTCTTTAAAGCATTAAGATGCACTTTAATACGAGTAAGTATCAGCTCGCGCTGTTGGTCATCGCATGTCTCCAGAACTTTCTGCACTACATAGTTTGCAAACTGATCCTTCATCATCGCCTATATACACAAGAAGAAGAAGAAGTATATGAGCTTATTAGTCTCTTTATTTTCCCAAACTATCATCTGAAAGTATGTGTCTGACAAACCTGAAGAGGCTCATTTTCATCAGTTGTGCCCAGCATCTCATTCACAAGCAATTCTCGTTCCTCTGGACCTCCAAAAGTCAAACATTTCTCAACAACGTTTGATGCAAACTTCTGCTGGCTCATCTGAACAATCTTCCCGGCTAATTCTTTGATTATCACAGTGCGCTCATCAGGCTTACCGTGCTCCAGTACATGCTGTCCTCAAAACATGTATCAGTTTTGCGCAAACAATATAAGATAACAAGTTGCAGAGAAAATCATATTTTTTACAAACCTGAACAACATAGTTTCCATACTGATCTTGGGCCAGCATGCTAACAGTGGACAAGATTTCTTCCATCACCTTACTCTGTGTATCCGGGTTATGGCAGTGCTCCAATACCCTCTGCAACATAAGAGGAGAAGAGTTTAACATAGAAGCATAAGGTCAAGAAAGGTGGCATCTTTCTTAATCACTAAGAGAAAGGACCTGAATAACACGACACCCGTATGGGTGAGTGGAGAGAATCACAACTTGACCAAAGAAAGTCGAAATAATAAATTCAATGTTTTCTTCAGGCACACATTCGATGCACTTCTGAACTACATGGTTCCCATTCTGATCGCGTACGCATCGCATCACATGTCCATCAAGTTCTTTCACCATCTTAATTTTCTGGTCTAGATCAACCACCTCAATTGCCTAAAAAGGTAAACAAATAAGGATAACAAAACTGGTTGATCAAAAAAAAAAAGAAGGATAACAAAACTGTAACGGTTCTTAAGAATGAAAAATAGACTTAGAGAACCATAAAACGGGTGAGAATTAGACTTTACCTTCTGGATGACACGACAACCATACATCTGTAAGCTAAGAGGCAACACATTGCTAAAGAGCTTCTCTGCTAATTCTCTCCTCTGTGATGGGAGTCCATGCTCAAAGAACTGTAGGAAGAATAGCAAATTCAGGAATCTCTCTTGCTAAAACTCAAACTCCAAAAAAACAGAGAAGAAGATTAAATAAATCTACCTTCTGAATCACATAGTTTCCGAAAACATCAGTCATCAAGGCAAGAGCTTCGGGCATGATCTCCTCGTAAACCATGTTTTTCTCATCAGTTGTTGCTGTTTCGAGTTTCTGCTGAATAAACCGGCTCCCATATTGATCCGCACTGGTCAGCAATTCCATAAAAAGCAAAAAATACACCTTAGCTTCAGACAAATGGTACACAAGAAAAAAAGGTAAAGAGTTTCAAGGAAATAGATGACAACCTGAACTCTACAACATGGCCAGCTATTTCAGAAAGTTCGAAACCTCTTGTTTTGTTACTTTTGAACTCTTCAAGCAATGAAGATCCAAAGCCTACATCCAAACTAGAATCCATGTTCCAAGAACCCATCGCCCCTCCCGAATAGTTTCTTGTTGCAGAGGGATATCGCATATTAACTTCACCTCGTCTCATAGGGCTACAAGGTGACACAAGAGAATTCGGCATAACATGATGAGCCAATGGGCTGCCAGGATATGACATATTAGACCCAAATGTTGGACTTCCATAATAGCTATGGCTATTAGGGCTCCCGGATTTGTAAGGGACACCATACTGCGATTTCTGAGCTCCGAGATAGGCCCTTTGGAGTTCAAGCATATTCATGTATGAATTACCCATAAAGTTCCTGTCCATTGAAGGATCATTAAGAAGATCAAACGGATCAGCATTTTCAGAGAACCTTTCGTACTGATGATACATTGGGTCTGCAAGATGTGACTGAAGACCGGCACCACCTCCCATCATTCGATTACTGATCCTGCCAAGGTTACGTGATTCAGAGAAGTTTTGACCAAAACCTCCCCCATGAAGTCTGGAGTCCATTCCAGAAAAACCCAAAGCAGATGCCGCAGAAACATTATCATACATTGGAGATAAGTTACTAGTCCCAAGTTGGCTAGCCATCATAGAAGCTACAGCTGGATTTAATGCGTAATTGTTCAGACCATAGTTCAGGCTATCAAGATGCTGGTAAGGACTTAGTCCACCTCCACCATTATAAGCAGATCCTTGTGACCCTCTAATTTGTGAATTACTCCAAGAACCAGTAGCCTTATGGCCTTGATCAGATTTGTTTGGGAACCCGTGTTGATTGACTTCATTATGCCCACCTTGTAGTCCAAACATATAGTTCCTGACCTTTTCGACATCCTGCTCAGCCTGACCCCTTTCATCTAACCCGCCACTGCCTGACAGGTTCATTCCAGATAAAGCAGCAGCGAGATCAGAAGACTCGCTGAGACCAGATGTAACACCGTTGAAGGGGCTTTGATTACTTGTGTTCCTCTTATCATTTGAACTCACTCTTCCACTCCCAATGGGAGTAAGGCAGGGACTAGGCACCCTAGCAATGGCCTGAGGATCTGGAGTTCCATTTCTAGACAAAGAAGCTCCCAGAACAGCTGCATAGCTGTATGGAGTTGGCGCACCAATGGCCTGTGAGGCGGATGGAGACTGATTATTAGTAGATTCAACATTTTCATCAAAGGCATTACGACTTGCAGGACGCGAGGGCTGCTGCACATGCCCCATCTCAGCCTACACAGAAGCAATCCACCAAGTTTACATAAGCAACACTATTCAGGACTAATATACACAACACATTACACATAAAACAACAATTTGAAGCAAACATCAATGAAAACGAAAAAGGGAAATCATCAGACAGAATAAAACATCAATGAAGCGTAATGATCAGAACAGGTATCACCAACCTGAAAGATATCAGCAAAACTCTTCTGTTTGCCTCCATGACCCAAGCCCGGCAAACCAATCAATCCATTAGCATCCCACTCAGAAGAAGAAGCATTAGTTTTCTCAGCCTCAAACTCTTGCTGCTTCATCTGATCAAAACCAGGTGGCATAGAGAACAAAGATCGACTCTCGTTCACTGTCCTCCTATCCCCAATACCACCTAACACAGTACTACTCCCTTTAAGCCTCTGAGCAACTCTCAAATCCTCCCTAGACTTCAAAGGTGGAGGCAACCTCGGATTCATCTTTATATCAGCATAGTAATAAGACGTGTAAGCTGGATCATTCCTAAACTCCTCACTCCCATTATTGCCCCCACCAAACTCCATAAAAGGGGTCCCACCACCACCGCTAAAAAGCCCTCC
This sequence comes from Cardamine occulta, assembly GCA_028015245.1. NCBI lineage: Eukaryota > Viridiplantae > Streptophyta > Magnoliopsida > Brassicales > Brassicaceae > Cardamine > Cardamine occulta. The sequence goes on along the minus strand of CM051376.1, from coordinate 10,384,465 downwards.
GGCAGCACTAACAGAACCATCCACAGTCGGCGGAGCAGAGCCACTTCTATATATGTTAAGCTGTCGTTCGAGCTCATCAGCCTCTTCTTGCCGTCTCTGCTGCTCAACAAGCAATACTCCAATCTCTTTCTCAAAATCATCCCCAAAAGATGATTCCTCGTTACCTCTATGCATCGGTCTTCTCCTCAGTTCCGGTATCATTATCACCTAACAACAACAATAACAACAAAAACCCAAAATCAATTCATCAGATTATGTTCATATCATACGCTAAACTCTTGAAAAAAATCGTAAAGATCAAATCTTTATACCTCAATATATACAATCCCCAAAATTCTCTATGGAAACTAACCAAAGATCAACACTTTAAGTGGTACTCAAATCAATTTCTCGAGATTCTATGGATGATTTGATTTTTTCATGTTACTGTTTGTTTTAAATAAAGAACCCTAACGAAAGACTTAAGATTGATTGAGAGATAGAAAAAACTGAGCTCAACGGGGAAAATGGGTTTTATAGTGTTGACGGAAAAATTCGACGGCGATGCAAGAACTTAGGGTTTTTGTGACTTTTATGATTTAACTAAGAAAATTAAAAGAAATAAAATTACTGCGAATTGTTTTTAGGGTTGGTTTGACCTAGCGATTGCATTAAGGGAATGAAAAAAAATATTAATTTAAATAGATAAATAAAACTTATAAGATAACTACGAACCTTATTTTCCTCGTTGGAACAACTGTTTCGAGATCTTTTGTTCTGTTTCAGTTTGGGTTTAAGAGCACAGCTTTACAAAGTACATCTCAAGCAAGACAAGATGATCTTGAGGATTTTAATTTAAAAACAGTAAAACACCTTAAAACTTATGCAAGTACTCCAAATATTTTCAAGAAATACCACAATTTTGGAAAAATTCTAAAAATACCACTAATTCTAGATTTAGGAAAAGTTTCTAGATTTTTTTGGAAATGTTTTTGAATCAAATGTGACACATTCCTAAACTTTTTATAAAGCCCTTTTTAATTAAAAATTGTGCTAATTTTAAAATAAACGACATGAAATATAATATTTTTATTTTTGGCTTTTCAAGTTCTATGTCTCAACTGTTAAAAACTATGATAAAATAGAGATAGTATACATTTTTAAAGCAAACTCAAGGTTCAAGGATGTTGGTTAAAAAATTGAATCCTAAACAATTTTTGTGTCTTGTTATTGCATTGCATAGCTACAAGTTTCTATGTGATATATAACTTATGCACCATAGTACATAATCTACAGCCTATTTTCTACTATTAGCATACAACACAATAATATTAATAGTTATTGTAAACTTTCTAGAACTATACTAGGTAAATATCTGCGCTACGCCGGAATTTTTTTAAAATATATTTACATTTAGTTAATTGTTTTGATCGGCAATTGAGTATTTTTTTGGTTTTTTAAAACTGATTTGTATTTAGTTATTGTATATATAAAATATTTAAATATTTGTTTAAATGAATGAGTGATTTGTTGAAATTGTATTTGGTTATTAAGTACATAAAGTTTTGAGATGAGTGTTGTTGTATTATGATACCTTGCTCTCTTAAATTAAAGTTGGTGATGATTGCGTCATTGAAGAATTTGACGATGTCTGCAACAACTGCATCATCTACAAATCAATATTTTGTTTTATAGATTATAAGCATTATGTCTAAGTTTATTTCATAGTTTTAATGTTCACACATTCGTTTTAAATTCCACATATAAAAATACATTTTGTAGATACATATTTTATTAATATTAATTCACTTGCTTTGAATATCTAATATCATTCTTCAAGCATCGAAAACACTACAAAATTATCAGACAAATAAATTCGTAAACTAACATTCTATCAGATTTCTGATAGCTTAGAAACAAAGATGCATAAGTATTTTGCTAGATTCATTTCACACATGACACGGTAAAGCAATATACCAAGTGAGTTTGGAGCTCTATTGTTTGTTTTCTTTAGAGGGGAGGGTGTTTAAAGATATATGTACCTTAACAGCAGGTGTAGCAGATTTGAAACTTGAAGATCCACAAAGAAGAGACTATTAGTTTGCTTCCTCGAGTTTTTTTTCTCAAGACGAGATTTGCACAACTTATATGATTTTCTACCCATATAGAGCTGAAAGGATTATGATAGACTTCTGGGTTTGGAAGATCAATGTTGAACACTGTAGCGTAACAATTAGAAGCTGCTTTGAGAATCGAAGCTCTTGCTTTGCTCAATCGCCGTTCTACCAATTTTTTTCGACTAAGCATCTTTGTGGGTTTCCCCTGCAACTGAATCAAAGACATTTAGTTAAACCAAGCTAATAATTATCTCGAAATTTAAAAGGAACTTCAGATTTACAAACCAAATCTTGTGATGATGAAGAGAAATAATTTATTTTTACACGAATCACATTCATCCAAGAGAAGCTGGGATTCGTTTGTCGCAATTTGATTATGGCATGGATTAGGGAGGTCTCTCATGATTAACAAAATAGAAAACACAAAAAAAGAAGAATTCGATTGGAAGAAGGCAATTTTGATGTGAGCACATAATTTCTAGGGATTTGACATGAAAATGGGTAACACGTGAAAAAGAATCGCATGAGGAGTTTAGCTGTGTATAATATGATGTATATAGTTAAAATGATCTGATTGGATTAGAGAGTTTTTTCATTATTGACGTGGTGTCTTCAGAAAGCATAAAAAATCTTATGTGTTATCATCACGAGATACACTTGTATTATTATAGTGTTTGATTAATTTGCTTCCAATTTATTTTTCTTGGGATAAAATGTTAATTTATACCATTTTTAATTTGTGACAGTGGTTACAGAGAAACGAAGAAGAATGAAAGACAAAAAATCTACAAAAATGAAAACAAGCAAATGAGTCAACTTGTACAAGAAGTAATATAAAGATTTAGAGAATATTATTTCTTCGGGCTTCACAGATTTCACTTGATAATCGGCATTTGATGATCTACAATACTTGATCTGCAAGATACATATCTTGCTCCTTAAATTATCTCTAATATCTCTCATGTTTGTTATCTATCATTGGATATCCCTCCATGTAAAAAATCAAAAGCAAATTGGCGACGTGTAATGTAAGGGAAAAATAGTTTATAACATTTTAGACACAAAACCTAGCCTATCTGAATTTCATTACATTGGTTTGTTTGTTTTTCGTCGGATACTAGTTTTGGTTGCTTTGAGCTAATTCACATGTATGGCTATGCCCATAAAAAAACCAATATGTTAGTTATTACGTTTATGAACCATAAAGTTATAGCTAATTAATGTTTATAATGAAAACAATCTCTCAAAACTTCAAAATTATAAAATTGACATAACGTTCTGGACGCAAAATAAAATAAATAATTTTTTTAAAAAAATATGAAGAAATTAAGCAGCAATTCCATATAAAAGAAATCAAACTAATCCACTTCTTATGACCTCAGTCCATTGATTTTAAACACAATTCATCAGATAAATTATTGAATTAATTTTTAAAAAGTTCTAATTATAATAAAAAAAGTTGGATTAGTTAAAGATATATTAAAAAAAATTTCAAACTATAAATTATTGTTAAAAATATATTTTATAAATTTTAAATTTTCTTTTAAAATGAAGATTTTTTTATAATTTTTACAATATTAATCAGTAAAAAATACATTTTATGAATTTTTAAATATTTAATATTTAAGTTTGTAAGGGCTTCGAAAATCTCAGGACTATAATCAATTTACCTACAAAGTTCTTTTCTTCAAAATAAAAGTTTAGAACCATATGATTAAAAAGTATCAAAGTTGAGATAGAAAATGTAATTTGTTCCCCTTATGTTTTTTACAATATTCCACAAATGGAAATAACGTAATTAAACGAAAATTCGAGGGTATCGATGGAAAATAAAAAATCAGTGAGTCATATAGCTAGGGCTCGTGAAAACTCTTCAAAATCTTGTAGAAGCCCCTTTTCACATCTGCGGATACTACAGGAGCTGAAGCTTCTTCGATCTTCTCCATAAGTTGTAGAGAAGAGCGATTACTTCCAAAAACCCTAAAAGATGTCCGGCGGATTCTTCCGGGTGAGTTTCCGATCATCTTCTTTGTTGAATACTTCGATTGATGTAATCATCTTTTAGATCCAGATCGATTCAATTCAAATTTCGCGAGCTCTTAAGCTTTGTTTAACTTTATTCTTTTCCCATGGTTTCGATTACGCTCTGATTCATCTTTGTTATGAGTTTTATAGGGTACCTCCGCCGAGCAGGATACTCGGTTTTCTAACAAGCAAGCGAAGTTGATGAAAAGCCAAAAATTCGCTCCGGAGTTGGAGAATCTGGTCAGTTTGAATTCTACATATCAAAATGGTTATCTATTTGAGTATAAATTCGTAGGTTGTTTCGATTGAATTACTTAGTTGAGATTCAATTATTATTGGATTATTAATGTTTGTTTTACTATGAAATTAAGTTTAGGGATTTCTTAATGGTGTCAGGTGGATGTGACTAAAGTGAAGATGGATGTTATGAAACCTTGGATTGCGACTAGAGTCACTGAGCTTCTTGGTTTTGAAGATGAAGTGCTGATCTACTTTATTTACGGTCTCCTTGATGGGAAGGTAGCTTACTGAGCTTTTCTTTACCTATTCTTGAGGTTTATTTGTCATCACTGTTGTTGGTTGATGTTAGTAGAGATAAAAGTTATATGGTTTCATATATATGCTTTTTTTTTGGTTAAACTTTTGTTGGACTAATATCCTATTGAACGGTGTTCCTAATGTAGGTAGTGAATGGTAAGGAGATTCAGATATCGCTAACTGGATTCATGGAGAAAAATACTGGCAAGTTCATGAAAGAACTATGGACACTTCTTCTAAGCGCACAGAATAACTCAAGTGGTGTTCCGCAGCAGTTTTTAGATGCTAAAGTAGCTGAAACAAAGAAGTTACAGGTATTCTTGAGAAGTCATCTTGTAGTTAATAATGAGGATGAATGACATTTTTTCTCCTGTTGTCTCATGACTATGTTCCTTCTTATGGCAGGAAGACGCAATAAAAAAAGCGGCCGAAAGGAAGAACGCTGATAATGATACGTTGAGGAAAATAGTAAGACTAACTTATTCATGCTAGAGTTTCAGTCTTTACACATGCTCTTCTGGTTTTAACATTCGCCTGTTCTTTCATGTTATTCAGATAGCTTCTGCAATTATTAGGGTTCATGTGCTTTACCTCAAACTACTGTAGGACAGCGGTGTTGAACCCAAGGTGACAAATGGCATGGAGAAAAGATCATCAAGAGATCTTCCAGGGGATAAGAGAAGGGCTGATGAGAAGAATGGTGCAAAAGAAAGGAGAAGGTAGAGTTCTCTTAATACCTATCTTGTAAATACCAACTGTAATTTACTGAAATTAAATAGAAGACCTCTGAATTCTATTCATCACTATATGCTGTTTTATTCTTTATCATGTTGTGTACTTGGAGTCGGGGAATTTGTCCTATTATTCTTGATTTAGTCCATCCGTGTGTTTTACTAGGATAATCTCTGTTAAGTACTTGCTGCCAAGGTTTTTTCAAGTATTTCAATCAATGGCTGTGCTGTGTCATCTAGCCTTTTAGTATTTTTAGTTATGCTACTGGTACTTTGCATGTGCATTTGGTTTACTGATGCTCCAGAAATCTGTTTGTGGCTAAGATTATAATGCTCCAGAAAATCTTTTGATGCAGGGATCTGATATCTCCACACCGCAGAGATGCATCCCGCACACCGCTTAGGTAATTCTTCAATAGTTTTGTTTTTTTCTTTTTTTTTTTTGTCGTCAGGTTTTGTTTTTTCTTATACCATTTGCTTATATGTGTGAGTATATTGATTGGTTTCTTTGCAGAGGGCCGCGTTCTAGGTCAATCAGCAAAACACGTTCAGGCTCCAGAAGTTATTCTGGGTATGTTACCTTCTGCAATTGTTTTCGTGAACCAAAGAAATTGTAGCCTGTGATATCCAACGTGCTTATACTTTATCTAATATTTCCTGTAAGTCCTAGTACACTTTTTGCTAATGGCTGATCTACTTGTACAACAGTGAACGGAAATCCAGGAGCTTGTCCCAATCATCAGATGCCTCCATCTCACCCAGAAAGCGGAGATCATCATATTCAAGGCATAGATCCAGGTCACGTTCTTTGCATAGGTCTCTGTCTCCTCGGCGTCGTAGGATACAATCTCCTTATGGAAGCAGGTCACGGTCACCTATTAGACGTCACAGGAAACCTACGCCTGAGGGACGCCGTCAGTCACCACCCCCTTCAAGGCGTCGCCGGTCTCCATCGCCCTTTAGGCGGCGCAGGTCTCCATCCCCACCTGCTAGGAGACGCAGGTCACCATCACCACCTGCTAGGCGGCGCAGGTCACCATCACCGCCTGCTAGGCATCGTCGATCTCCACTGGCCTTTAGGCGGCGTAGGTCTCCTTCACCACCAGCTAGGCGGCGCAGGTCTCCATCTCCATTGTATAGGCGTAACAGGTCACGGTCACCACCGGCTAAGTGGGGAAGGTCTGACTCACAAGGGAGGTCTCCGTCACCAGTAGCTAGGCGCAGAGCACCTGCTGGGCAAAGATTACCTTCACCACCCGCTGAACAAAGGTTGCCTTCACCACCCACTGGGCAAAGGTTACCTTCACCACCCCCTAGGCGTGCAGGATCGCCTTCGCCAATGAGGCTAGCAGGATCACGTTCAGCCAATTACATTAAATCACCATCACCCAGTTCACTCTCCCCTCCTGTTAGGAAAAAAGGGTTACCATCTCCACCTGTTAGAAGTCGTGGTTCATTGACACCTGGCAAAGAGCGAGGCTCAGAATCCCCTTCACATGTCAAGCAGGCTGGATCTGTGTCACCTGTTAGGGTTCGCGGTAGATCTTCTCCTTCATCTCGACATCCGAAAGTGCATTCTCCTGTTCGGCGCAGATCACCAATTCCTGTCAACCGGCGAAGTCGAAGATCTCCATCTGCTTCACGATCGCCTGTTGACAACCGTAGGAGACGCTCTCCATCTTGGAGCAGATCTTTGTCTAGGTCGCACTCACCTACTGTTCGTCGTAGGTCTCCTTCCCCAAGTGGAAGAAAACACCAGAGGGACAGAAGATCTCCTGGACATCCATCTGCAGAGCGAGATAGGTATGCTCTTCATGACTTCATTTCATTTGTGTAAATACCTTTTATCAATAGTTGTTAACTTCATGACTTCATTTCATTTGTGTAAATACTTTTTATCAATAGTTGTTAACTCCTTGACCATATGTCTGCTTTCGCATTGCATATAGAGAGGACAGGGTCCAAAAATCCAAGCTGTTAGAGAAAGCTTCAGTACAGTCACCGGATAAGGTGCAAGAAGTTGGGCGTGTAGAACATGCGAAGGAGCAAGAGAGAAAGAGGTGCATTTTGTTTCTTTTCCTTTCTCCGTATAATTTTCTTTTGACTTCAGATTTTATGGTCTGTTAAACGTTTGTCTATTCAACTTCTTAACAGCGAAAAGCTATCAGAGAGGCGTTCTGGTCATCGAATCCAAGGTTCACGTATGTCTCCAGTTTCGCATAAGGACTCGGTTAGAGTAGAATCAGAAGGAAAGAGACGGCCTCTTTCTGATAAAGTGAAAGACAGTGAGCAAGTTGAGAAAGAGGATAACAGCGACCTGAATGCAAACCTTTCGTCCGATTCTAAGGAAGGTAGCAGACATCGAACTAAGGATAAAAAGAGAAGAAAGCATAAAAGGTCTTCAAGGGAAGAAGTATCTTCAGATGAAGATGGCAGTTCTGATTCTGACCTAGGAGATAGGAAGGAGGCAAAAAGGAGGAAGGAAGAAAAGAAAACAAGAAAAGAGGAGAAGAAACGCAGGCGAGAGGAAAGACGTCGTAAAAGGGAAGAACGTAGAGGTGAAAAGCTGAAACATAAGAACCGAGAGCACTCTGATACTTCAGAGGGAGAAGCTGAGATCCGTCCAAAGAATAATAAAGGGTCGGAGTCAGATCCAAAGAGGCTTGAGATTGAGTTGCGAAACAAAGCACTCGAGTCATTGAAAGCAAAGAAGGGCATCAGCCACTAAATCCGTATCCAGCTTTATTTGAACATCTTTGTTTTTAAGATACGATGCTTTTTGCTTGATTTTATCTTTTTATGTTCCAAACTTTCTTATGTGGTCTGTTTGTTGGTGGCAGCAAAATTGGACAAGTGACAATTACTCTGCTATTCATGAGTGCAGACTTTATGCAGACATTCATGGCTGATCTTCTGGTAATAGTTTCTTTGCATTGAGTAGTTTGTACTATAAGATTTGGTCTTGAGATTGTCTGGGAATTATTCGTTTTTGCTTTGTGGTTGGGTTAATAGAAGAGTATTCAATCCCCACCACCAACTTTTGAGTATAGTGTCAACCACAGGACTTGGTTAAGAAAGTGGGCTAATGTTGCGGATCCTCTGGTTTGTGCCTGGACTCACTCAGGTGGAGTACACAGTTTCTTTTCTTGCGCGTTTTAGATTAGATAAGGCTTTACCGTATTATGTCTCCCAAGTATAAGATTTGTTGTTTTCACTCTGATGCCGTGGGATTTGCAATAAACAATTCTTGTTGTTCACTCTTTAATCACAAAAGCAATTTAGTAGAGAAAGATAATCTTACAGATGGTAAATATGCGTTTGCGTCTAGGTTCAATCTTTATTCGCACTTTCTAGAAGTGTACCGGCAACATAGTCGGTGTTTTATTTTAGTATGTATTTCAATTTTTAAATAAGTAAGTATACCTGTGGAAGTAATATTTTTTTTTGTTAATAAGATTAAATTTTGAAAAACTAAAATGGATTTTCATATTAGATTTTCATAATAGATTAACCCTTAATGGGTTATGTGGATTTGTTATTAATCAAAATATAGATCTTAATAATTTTAATATTAGATTAACCCTTAATTTTGAAAAGTTTGTGAGGAAACAACTATGTAATATCTCAAGAGATTATCTATTGGTAATTTTTAAAATATTAAATTATTCAGTTAATAAATCCATTAACCAAAAATGCGGTATTTACCGGTATTACAAGATTTTATGGACCAGAAAATATAATATTTATCAGAGGTATATCTATTAGTAAAATCTTTAAAAAAAAAAGGCTAATCTAGCACTATACAAAATCTGGGAGATATATGGTCAAGTCATGGTATGAGTTAGCACATGCTTTGTCAGAAAAAGTAGTTTGGAGTCCAAGTTGTACAACCTTGAAAGCTCAGACATGAAAAATTAAAGCTCCTCCAAAGATTAAACATTTACTTTGGCAAATTGCTTCAGGAGCACTCACAGTTAACTCAGATTTAATCATCGGGTGTTAGATATGATACTATTTGTCAATGTTGTGGAACGACTGAGGAAACTATTAATCACTTTTGTTTATAATGTTCTTTTGCTTTATAAACTTGGACGCTATCATAGGTTTTATCGACACTTAGGTTGGTTCCCAATATAATCACAATTTACGAATTTGGATTATTTATATTGGAGAATACCATCCTATATAAAGAAACATGGTAGTTCCAAGTGTTTTCTTTGGATATTATGATTTTTGTGAAAAACTAAGAATAAAAAAATATTTCAAGGAATACAAACTGATTCCATGAACATATTTAATCGAGCAAACAATAAACACTTGCTTTGGATTTGAGCTATCATGAAAAGCCTTTGTTGCCTTGTGCTGCAAGTAATCTTTACATCGATCATCTATGTAGGAGCTAGCTGTCCTTTGAAAAAACGTCAGGAGTTTCTTTCTCTCAAAAATCTGTTGAAACCTTTTGATGCGAAATCGCCTGCTAGGAGAATCTCGATCCTTGCGCGGTCCTGTGTGTTGGAAGTTGTTTTTAATAAAGTGGTTTTGACTATTTTTTGGTGGATTTTTCGGTAAAGATGTTTATTAGAATGATCGTTTTTAGGCACGATAAAATTGTGGTCACAAATATTATATGGTGGTGTATTGAAATGTTAAAAGCGGACCTTGAGTCAAATTTCAAGAGATTAGCCCCTTTGAACGTCACTTAGTGTCAGGCAAATATTTGATCAGTTTACTAGTTCTTGACCTTACTGTTTTCCCCGATTCTCTGGACACGTTGGCTTTGGACCTTTGTTGTTTGACCACTATCCGATATAAAACGGGATGAACATTTCTTGAAAGTGTTAAACAATGAACTTAAATATAATCATAATTAAATACGCTTAAATTAAGAAATTCAATTTGAAAAGAAGAAAGACTGGTCCATTCAATTTGAACTTTCGTTCACATTGATAACTTGCGGATTTTAATAAAAATAAATATAAGCTGAAAAACCAATAGACGTTTTCATCGAAATTCCATTTTTGTAGATGAAGTTATATAAACTTCCGTACCTTTTTATAAACGAAAAACGACTTTTGGTCTCCTAATTATAAAGAATTAACAATCTCAAATTCCATAAATAAATATGTGTATCCATTGTTCAACATTAACTCATATAAACATATATGCTTATCTTTTCTTTGTAACACAATAAAAACTCTAAAATGACAGAACAAAACATCATTTAGAAGATCAGAGATATCTTCATTTTGAAAGAATAATTTTCCCGGAAGAGTAGGGAAATTGTCAATCGACAAGAATATTTCTCAACACCAGAAGTTCTTATTTTCAAATTAATATACAAATTTTATTCTAGGTTTTATTAACATCATGCTTAATGCGTCTTGGTCCAATCTTTAATTCACACAATCCAAAACGCAAACGCTTCAATACAAACCACGTTTCAAGATCACCTTTTAGACTCCATAGAAGAGGTAGTCATCATGAGGGAGACTTTCTGTACCGTCAAGAAACCGAAACACTTGCTTCATCATCGGCCTTGCTTCCGGAGATCGGTTCGCACAGAGAAGTCCCGTTTTCAAAACCAGCAACACTTCCCGAGCCACCAAATTCTCTTTATCGATTCTTGTATCACACATCTCTAACAAATCGTTTTTCTTGAACCCTTGAAGAACCCAATTTACTAAACTGATCTCTTCTGGTGGTTTTGTCGGCTCTATAGCTTTCCTTCCACATACAATCTCCATCATCAACACTCCAAACGCAAACACATCTGTATCTCGTGTTACCTTTCCCGTGTCAACTAGTTCTGGTGCCACGTGTCCTGTGGTGCTGTGTCTACTTCCTTGTCCAAAGTCTCCTAGTCGAGAGTTTAGCTCTTCGTCTAAGAGTACGTTGCTGGCTTTGACGTTTCCGTGAATCAAAGGTTTTGGACCTTCGCCGTGAAGGTATTGAAGTGCTGACGCAATCCCCTTTATGATACAGAACCGGTCTGACCAAGTGAGAACCGGCCGGTCATTGCTGAACAAGAACCGGTCTAAGCTTCCGTTGGGGACATACTCGTAAATGAGATAGATCTCGTTTCCTTTGCTGCAGTAGCCATGTAGATTAACAAGGTTTTTTTGTTTTATCTTGGAGATCGCGTCAATCTCGGCTATTAGGGTTGTTTTTTGTTGCCTTGTGGTACAAGTAATTCTCTTCACAGCGATTATCTCTGTAGGGGTAAGCTGTCCTTTGTAGAAACTCCCAGAGTTTCTTTCTCCCAAAAGCTTGGAGTTGTCGAAACCTCCGGTTGCGCTGGAAATCGTCTGGTGGGAGAACTTCCGTGCACCTCCGGTGAAAAATGTTTGATTCTTAGGGAAGAACCTAAACCCGAAAAGAATTAGGATCATGATTGCAACCGTTGCTGATGCAGCCAAGATTATGATGATCTTTGTGTTGTTTGTATTCTTCTTGGTTGAAACCGGAGGACTTGGGGATGGAGACAATGGAGCCGGTGGGTCTGGAAGAGAAGGAAGCTTAGTGATATCAAAGTCTAATGCTTTCCCCTCAAGGCTGAAGCTCCAGCCTAAAACAAGATGTGAGCTCGTGACAGTTCCTGTGGCCGCAGAGAATCCTACATAATTTTTTTGGGAGATAATCCCAGAAAGATTCAGTTTTCTCGAGAGAAGAGGCAAGTTTGGCTTTGGACGATCTAGAGGAGCCAATGTGACATTTAGCATCATCTCGGTTGCATTGTATTCGATCCATACTCTAATCGGCTTCCCACTCGCCAGCTTCAAGCTTATGTTCTTCGCCTCTTGGTCATCAAAATATGCAGCCGATGCAGACTCAATGGAGATCACTCCATTTAAGTCAATACCAACGTGGTTATCATCAATATCTTTCAACTCAACAGCCTGCACGGTGTCAAATTCAACTGCAAGAATGCGGTTCAAGGAGTTTCCATTGTTGGATGAGTTAAAGAGGCCGAGATAATTGCTGGGAAAGGCCCCACTAAAGTCCATCGACGGTGAAATGACGAAAGCTAAGCCGTGGCCTGGTGCGCCGGGTCCTGGAGTGATGGCCAAGACAAAGCTTGTGGAGAAAGAAACCAAATTTGTGGAGTTAGGGTTTGACAAGGGTATGGGAAAGCCATAAAAAGCTTGACCTATTTGTCTCATAGAAGTGTTCGTCAACTCCAAAAGGCCACTAGGGTAAACCTTGGAGGAGCCGAACTTGAGGAGATTAGCCTCGACAAAGCCATGGTTAAGAAACTTGGTTTCTTGTTGACTTGAGACACAAGAAACTAGATATAATAGGAAGATTATTGTTAGATGAGCTATAGATTTGGAGGTAATCATCATTGACGGGGTTTTTTTTTTTTTTTGGTTTTAATTAAGTTTGAAGTTACTTATTTCAGTATATGCTCATTGCTATCTCTTTTATAGCTTCTAAAACTCAAGACTTTTTCATGTTCAAACCTTTTTTTTTATACTAAGAAGTTAAACAAACTAAAGTAGAGTATTTGACTTTCAATAAATTGCTAAACAAACCTTTTATTAATATGCTTGAAATTTCATTGGACTTTCCTCCAAAATTCCTTTCTAATAAAAATAATTCCAATAATATCTGTTGGTCTTGGTGTTAGCCACTATCTGATATAAAAGTGGGTGAACCATTCCTAAAACAACGAACTTTAATTTAAAATATTAATATTCATATAAAAGATAATCAAAAAGAAAATAAATATAAAGGAATATGCTGTCAAAATAAGAAATTCAATTTGAAAACGAGGAAAAAGAAGACTTGACCATTCAATTCATAGTTTCGTTCGTCTTGAAGACTTGCAGAGCTTGATGCAAAAAAAAAAAATGTAACCTACAAAATCAAGAGAAGTTTTCGTGAAAATGCTATATGTAGGTGTAGTCACATAAAATTACATATATATACATTATATAAACAAAAAAATATCAAATTTAATTTGAAATGTGTGAGTTCAGCACTAAGTCATATATAAAACTTGCTTACCTTTTCTTTAACAATACAAACTGTTTACTGTAATGACGAACACAAAATTATTCAGATTAGATTGGATAAATATTTTAAATTATTAAATTTCCGGGAAGAGTGCTAATATTGTTAACAATCAAACGAATATTTATCAAAAGTCAAAACCATACATTACTTTTAAATTTACAAAAATGATGATTTAGGTGTCTAATGGTTTAAGTATCCATCTAGTGGTAATTAAGTGGGGTAAAAATTATCAAATAAAATAATTTGGTAATTAAGTGGTTAACAATTGTTTGGTAAATAGATTCAACGTATGTGTGTTCTGATGTTTCGAAGTTTTGATTTGGAGGTAAATAGATTCGAAACTTTGATTTTGTGAAAAAATAGAATTGACACTTTTCTTTTTTATTGACGGCATAGAAGCGACACTTAAATTTTGTATACAAATAAAAGTTTTGATGAAGAAATATATCGTTAGTCCAAATAGATCTGGCCCAAACTTATTTAACACCTAAAGCAAAAAATGTTTTGGCACAAAAGAAACATCGTGAAGTTGATATTACAATTGATCAATGGAATCATTCTGGTCTAAGATCATTGAACTAAAAACAAATGACAAAATACGTCTGATTAATCAATTGATTGAAAATAGAGAAAAAGAAAAAGGAAACTACAAAAATAATATTTTGGGAATTTACAAGAGCGACCCCATTTTTGAATTTTTACGATTTTGCCACCAGACAATGTTGTCACTAACTCACTTTTCAAAAATTCAAAAAAAAGTTGATCGAACATTAAACAGAGCTTCCAGTTTCTGCATCAATGGTGCTGGACATGGCTTCTCACCTATACACTAATCCACCTCAACGCCTTCACTTTCCTCCTTCTTCTTCTTCTTCTTCTTCTTCTTCTTCCTTTAAACCTCACTTATACCTCTCTTTCAAACGCATAACACTACAACCCCAATCCTCATCCTCCTCCATCTTCATCCATTGCTCATCACAGAGCTCCATCGCTATAACCTCCGACGATAGATGGTCTCTCAATGGAATGTCTGCTCTTGTCACCGGCGGGACTAGAGGAATTGGGTTTGTCTCATTCCAATTCAATGAGCCAATCAACGCGAAATTCTCAAACGAGTCATGTGTGTTACTGTTTTAACTACAGAACGGTTCCAATCTCTCAAACAATTCTCCAGCAGAGGTTCATACGTGTGCTAGGAATGAGAACGAGCTGGAGAATTGTTTGAGAGATTGGAACCGTTCTGGTTTCCGAGTCGCTGGCTCGGTCTGTGATGTCTCTGATCGAGCTCAGCGAGAGAATTTGATTGAGACTGTGTCGTCTATCTTTGATGAGAAGCTCCATATCCTTGTAAGTTTTTTTTATGCACATAAGGTGTTCGTTGATTTGTCTATGAGAACAATTTTAAAAGATGCTTTCTTGTGTTGAATTGTCTTAGGTAAACAATGTAGGGACGAACATAAGGAAACCAATGGTAGATTTTACGGCTGGAGAGTTTTCGATTCTCATGTCGACGAATTTTGAATCGGTTTTTCATTTATGCCAACTTGCTTATCCTCTGCTTAAAGCATCTGAAGCTGCAAGTGTTGTGTCTATCTCTTCTGTTTCTGGTTTTGTCTCGCTCAAGAATATGTCGGTTCAATCTTCAACCAAAGGTATTTTTGTTTGTCCGCAAACAAAGAAAGATCTCTGTTACTAAGATGTTTAGATACCTTAAGGAGCAATCAACCAATAAGGCTTTGGTTCTTTTTGTTTTCCCTTTGTGTTTTAGGAGCAATTAATCAACTTACGAGAAGTTTGGCTTGCGAGTGGGCCAAGGACAATATAAGGGTCAATGCTGTTGCGCCGTGGTATATCAAAACATCTATGGTTGAGCAAGTAATTTTCTATTGTCTCATAAGCCCTTATATATATATATATATCTTGCGATTATATATAACTGTCTTAAGCTGAAATACAATATGATGAAGAATAAGCTAATTTATTTGTATCCTAGTTAAGATGGGCTTGTTTGATGATTCTCGTCTTTTTGATGTCAGGTCCTAAGCAACAAAGACTACCTAGAAGAAGTGTACTCAGTAACTCCTCTTGGTCGGCTTGGTGAACCCAGAGAAGTGTCTTCTGCAGTAGCTTTTTTATGCCTACCTGCATCATCATATATTACAGGGCAGATTATATGTGTTGATGGAGGAATGTCAATAAACGGTTTCTTCCCACGACATGATTAGACCGTTCTATCGATTTACTAGTTTCCTTGGGATATTTTCTTTGATCTTTAGTTTATCTCCTTTCTCCTGTGAAAGAAAATTCTTCATTTGAGACTTTACTACAGCTTTATGCCTTATGCTTTCATAAGAACTTAAGTTGTGCTGCTAATTCTACTGTTAGTGAATAGGAGAATTTAGCATCAGATAGCGTATCTATTACTTATTATTTTGATCGTGCATATGGTTGGTAGCTGCTGAGCAGTTTTTCATGTTATGACTTTTATGATAAAAAAATTTTTACCTATCTTCCATGAGTGTTTATTGGCTTGTATCTTGTATCTTCTTGAACCTACATTCATACACAACAATGGATGAGGAAGCGCGAATTGCAGAGAAAACAGGAGAAATCTTCCCTTGTATTAGATGGAGCCCTATCGGATGGGGTCAGTCTCTTCTTCCTTGTGTATTTCTTACTGAATTTAGCTCTGCTTTTGGTTAATGTCAGAAGTGATTAGGAGACCAATATATATTTTGTTAAACGTTGATGAGAAGTAATATCTGAGTCTATTCTCTTCTGGTCAGAAGTGATGAGAAGTAAGCATTGTTGTATTTCTGGTAAGTGGTTAGTTTCGTTTAAATTTAATTTAAGGTGTTTGTTGTGAACATATATTAGAGAATGATCTCATATACAGAGGTTTCTATAGCTTTAGTGTTCACATATGTTCCAAAACCAATTGGCTTTGGCTAATGGTGTTCTTCCCGTTGGAGAGGATCATATATATATATTCCCTTTTGATAATTCAATGTACCCTATTGGGTCATGGGATATGATTGGTAAAGATCCATTAAAGCTTCTACGCCAAAGCCAATTGGTATCTAATAGCATAAACCATGCTTCTTATATACTACATTATATCCTTGAGTGTTTCCGATGTGGGATTCATTACGGTTATTTTTTCTGGCCGACATAATTATACAAAAGTCCACGTAACTTAAGCCTAAAGTAACTTGTCTTTGCCCTAATATGTTTAGTGTCCCGGGAAGGCTTTAGCGTCGGGTGGGACAAAAATCTTTAGTGGGCCTATGGGCCGAAATAAGCCCATTTGATACGAGAAGCTCCCACCAAAACCTCTGCACGGATCTTTCTCTGTTTCTTGTGAAACTTTCGTTTTGCACTTGTTCACTTACATGTCACAACAAAAATATGAAAGAAACATTTGCATTTTTGTTATCTAAACACGTGGAATGTTAGCGAAATTTTGTTCACCATGTACTTTCGATTGTCTTTTGTGAGTGAAGTTAATAAAAAAAAGAAAAATAAGTATTGGTGGAAGATTTTGACTCCAAAATGTCTTTTTAGCACAAGACCAAACTTAGATATTTTAGTCATCTTCTCTCCACCACACATACAAACATACTCAATAATTCACACTTATCTGATCCACATTTTCATTGTGTATATAATCTGTGGCATTTCTTGTTACTGCAAGTAAGATACAAGAAAAGATGGATAAAAGATGGAGTCTTCAAGGTATGACTGCTCTTGTGACCGGTGGAGCCAGCGGAATCGGGTTCGCCTTTCTTCTCTGTTCTCTCTATATCACCTCTTTTACCCGTTGTTCTGTTTTTTTTTTTATTTAGATTCTTGAATGATCAAAGATTTCAAGGAATTTCTGTTTGTTGAATGTTTAGGTATGCCATAGTAGAAGAGTTAGCTGGTTTTGGAGCAAGAATCTATGTATGCGATATATCTGAAGCCCTGCTTAATCAAAGTTTAAGTGAATGGGAAAATAAAGGGTTTCAAGTGAGTGGCTCACTCTGTGATGTATCCTCTCGACCTCAGAGAGAAAAACTGATGCAAACGGTCTCCTCGCTTTTCGATGGCAAACTCAACATTCTTGTAAGTAAATGATCTTAATATAGAAAATTATAAACAACGAAGCATCTTTTTTAAGAGATATATTGTTTTTGTTCAACATAGATAAACAACGTGGGAGTACTGCGCGGAAAGCCAACAACAGAATATGTTGAAGACGATTTCGCTTTCCATATCTCAGCAAATGTGGAAGCAGCTTTCCATTTTTGCCAGCTTTCACATCCTCTTCTAAAGGCTTCAAGCTATGGAAGCATCATCTTCATGTCCTCTGTTGCAGGGGTTGTATCATTTGAGTGTGGATCCATCTATGGTCTAACAAAAGGTAACCAAAGTAACTACTAGATGCAGTTAATTGCAAGACTGACTGACTAATCAATAAGAAGTTTTTTTTCTTTTTATCCTTTTTTATCTTTTGTATGTTTTGCTGATTTATTTTACAGGAGCTCTGAATCAGCTAGCTAGAAATTTGGCATGTGAATGGGCAAAAGATGGCATAAGAGCCAATGCTGTTGCACCTAATGCTATCAAGACTGCTCAGTCTCAACCTGTAATAAAATAAAATAAAAACTACTTTTACATTTTTTTTTGTGAACACAATAACCTCAATTCCTCTAATAATTTCTCAAATTTGTTTATTAAAGTATCTCGATGACGTTACTTTCATGGAGGGTTTGTCGAGTAGAACTCCACTTGGTCGTGCTGGAGAGCCGAATGAAGTTGCATCACTAGTGGTCTTCTTATGTCTACCTGCAGCTTCATATATTACTGGTCAGACCATTTGTGTTGATGGAGGTCTCACTGTTAATGGCTTCTCCTATCAGCCACAGGCTTGAGAATTGCATTGTCTTGCTTGGTCTGTACGTAATTTTCTTAAAGTATCAAAGTTCTCTCTCAAGTAAAAATTATCACGCTATAATTTTATGCATGAAAACTCTCAAAGTTCTCAAGAATCATGTCCTACTTTTTCGGATAAAAATCTTAAAGTTCGAGAGGCCTCAACGTTGTTCGATGGCAAGCTCAACATTCTTGTAAATTTATCTTAATTTAAAGAAACTAAGCATTTACAGTTTTCTAAAGTCATACAATAGGTTAAGCTTTGAATAATGAACAAGAAAATGTTTCCGACAACAGAGTAAAACAGAGCACAACTAGGACTTAAATGAGAAGATGGGCTTAGACATTCATCATCAACTTACGAAGCTCAGCCGATCAAGCCCAAAGACAGAATAATGTGACATGATGACTCAATACACAGATGTCACGTCTCTGTTAAATAAGACAAATGAGGTTGTTTCGATTTGACTAAGAAAACTCATTTTTACTTGGGACACTATTTTAGTCATGTTCTTTCTTACGACTATATCTCAACCATATACATACAAACATACTCATTAATTCACACTTATCTAATCCACATTTTCATTGTATATTTATAGTTTGTGGCATTTTTGGTCATACTGCTAGTAACATAAAAGAAAAATGGATAAAAGATGGAGTCTTCAAGGTATGACTGCTCTTGTCACCGGTGCAGCCAGCGGAATCGGGTTCGTGTTTCTTTCTTCTCTCTTTTCCTCAAAGTATGCTTCTATTTAATATCCTGAATTGTCAAGATTTCAAGTAAGATTTGTTTTTTGAATGTTTAGCTATGCCATAGTAGAGGAGTTAGCTGGTTTTGGAGCTAGAATCCACATATGTGACATCTCTGAATCTCTCCTCAATCAAAGTTTAAGCGAATGGGAAAAGAAAGGGTTTCAAGTGAGTGGCTCAGTCTGTGATGTAACTTCTCGTCCCGAGAGAGAAAATCTTATGAAGACTGTCTCCTCGCTCTTTGATGGAAAACTCAACATTCTCGTAAGTTAATGATCTTATAGAAACGCCTAAGCATAGTTGTTTTAAAGAGAACTCTTTAACAGAAATCTAAGCAAATTTGTTCAAGATTTATAGGTAAACAATGTGGGCGTAGTTCGCGGAAAGCCAACGATAGAATATGTGGAAGAAGATTTCTCTTTTCACATCTCAACAAATGTTGAAGCCGCCTTTCATTTTTGCCAGCTTTCACATCCTCTCTTAAAGGCTTCAGGCTATGGAAGCATAGTCTTTCTTTCCTCTGTTACAGGGATTGTAGCAGTTGAATGTGGAATATCCATTTATAGTCTAACGAAAGGTAACTATACGGTTACTACTAGAGGCAGTTCATTGCAAGACTGACTAATCAAGAAATGGTTGTTGAATTTTTTTTATAGGAGCTTTGATTCAGCTAGCTAAGAATTTGGCATGTGAATGGGCAAAAGATGGGATAAGAGCCAACGCTGTTGCGCCTAATATCATCAAGACTTCTCTGTCTCAATCTGTAATAAAAAGACAACTTTTTTACATTTATTTTTGTGTGAATGTAACAACTTCAATTCCTCTAATCGTTTCTTTATTGCATGTTCTTAAAGTATCTTGATGACATTGGTTTCAAGGAGGGACTGTTCAGTAGAACTCCACTTGGTCGGGCTGGAGAACCAAGAGAGGTTGCGTCACTAGTGGTCTTCTTATGTCTACCTGCAGCTTCATATATTACTGGTCAAACCATTTGTGTTGATGGAGGTTTCACTGTTAATGGCTTCTCCTATCAGCCACAAGCTTGAGAATGGTTTTTTCGCGTTTTGTCTGTTTAAATGTTATCTCTCTAATAAAAACTCTCACGCTATGCGTTTATGCACGAAACCATAAACGAATTCACAATTCCAACAACTTGCAGCAATGTTTTCTTTCATATCATCAAAACGTTTTATTTCATCCTATGTTATCTACTATGAAAAAAGAAGGCAATAAATTAACAAACATGTGCTCACGTTTTAAGCCATTTGAACTTGCACCATATAAGAACAAATGAGATTTTTAAGTCATACAAATACAATGGTTAAGCTAGGAATACGGCGTGAACAAGAAACCTATCAAGAATATATGTACGGAAGATGTTTCACATAACGAAAACGACTCAAGATCGTGATACTAGGAAGGAAGATAGAGATAGTTTGTTGTGATGCATCGTCTTGTAACACGTGAAAATTATCTCAACGATGTTCGATGGCAAGCTCAACATTCTTGTAACTTAATCTTAATTGCATACACTTTTCTAAAGTTATACAATGGATTAGGCTTAGAGCATTTTTAAAAGAAAGAGTAAGCCTTGCAGAAACAGAGCACAACTTGAATTCAAATGAGAAGATGGGCTTCGACACTGATAAACTTACAAACCTTGATCGATCATGCCCAAAGACAGGAGTCATATGACATCACACCATGCTTTACAATCCCTATGCAGTGATGACTCAATGGACATATGGCACATCTATATTGTATGAGTTTTGGCTATGAAAGAGCCATCCAAAAATGAATGCAAAAGCAATCATTGGCAACTCAAGATCCATCATCACTTACATCATCATTTGTCACACCAAAAGTATTAAAGAAACATTTAACTATTCGTTTGGTAAACACGTGGACACCATTCAGACTTTTAGGCACGTGTTTACCAAATTTTCTCCACCATTCTGACTTTTAGTTTTAGTACTCGCATAAAATTTCCAGCACATATAAATACCATACTCATTAACTCACAAAATATACTCAATAATTTTAGCACAGGGCTACTAACTTAGATATTTTAGTCATCTTCTCTAACCACACATACAAACATACTCAATAATTCACACTTATATGTGGCATCTCTGGTCAAGTAAGATACAAGAAAAATGGATAAAAGATGGAGTCTTCAAGGTATGACTGCTCTTGTGACCGGTGGAGCCAGCGGAATAGGGTTCTTCTTTCTTCTTGTTCTCTCTATATAACATCTTGGCTCTTTTACCCATTTTTCTGTTTTGTATATAGCTTCTTGAATGGTCAAGATTTCATGGACAATATGTTTGTGGAATGTTTAGGCTTTCCATAGTAGAGGAACTAGGTGGTTTTGGAGCAAGAGTCCATGTATGCGATAAATCCGAAGCCCTGCTTAATCAAAGTTTAAGCGAATGGGAAAAGAAAGGGTTTCAAGTGAGTGGTTCAGTCTGTGATGTAACCTCCCTCCCCGAGAGAGAAAAACTGGTGCAAACTGTCTCCTCGCTATTCGATGGAAAACTCAACATTTTCGTGAGTAATGATCTTAAATATAGAAACGACTAAGCATTTTTCTTCTAAGATAACATCTTAATAGAAATCTTCTTTGGTTCAAAATAGGTAAATAACGTTGGCGTAGTTCGTGGAAAGCCAACGTGGCAGACAATTTTGCTTTCCATATCTCAACAAACTTGGAAGCTGCTTACCATTTTTGCCAACTTTCACATCCTCTTCTAAAGGCTTCAGGATATGGTAGCATTGTCTTCATTTCCTCTATTGCAGGAGTTGTATCAATGGATGGTGGATCCGTTTATAGTGTAACCAAAGGTAACTTTAGTACTACCTAATCAACAAGGAGTCTTTGTTCTTTCTGATTCCAAATATGTCTTTTTACAGGAGCTCTAAATCAGCTAGCTAGAAAAATGGCATGTGAATGGGCAAAAGATGGTATAAGAGCCAACGCTGTTGCGCCTAGTATCATCAAGACTCCTCTGTCTCTACCAGTAAAGCAAAAAAAAAACTTTTACATTTATTTTCGTGTGAATGTAACAACTTCAATTCCTCTAATAATTTCTCAATTGTGTGTGTTGAAAGTATCTTGAGGACGTCAGTTTCAAGGAGGCATTGTTTGGTAGAACTCCACTTGGTCGCGCTGGAGAGCCTAATGAAGTTTCATCATTAGTGGTGTTCTTGTGTCTACCTACAGCTTCGTATATTACTGGTCAAACCATTTGTGTTGATGGAGGTCTCACTGTTGATGGCTTCTCCTATCAGCCACAAGCTTGAGAATGGCCTTGTGGAGTTTAATTTGTTTGTCTCAAACTCTTAATTTTTCTCTCTATAATAAAAACTCTCACGATATGAGTTTATGCAAGAAAACATAACCGATATTACAATTCCATTGTGGAGATGCTAATCTCACTTGAATAAAAGATTCGATTACGCTTGCAATTCCAACAACTTTCAGAAACGTCTCTCTTATACTTCAGAATGTTATATTCCACCTCTGTTTTCTACTAAGAATAAAGACTACAAAAAATATTAATTGAGCATCTCAATTGAACTTATCAGATTTTAAGCTCCAACCTTTGGACTCATGCCGAGTCTTTCGAACCTTTTGGTTGTCTTTCCTTTCACTAGAAGAAAATGTTGATATTGCAACATAGAAAATTTGTTGCAGTAGGCTAATATATCATTGCAAATATTGAACTGCGATGAATTCACCACAAATTTGATTTTCTTGCTGATTGAACGTTGCAAATTTTTGTTTGTTGCTAAGACATTGCAAAATTTGCAATAAATTAATTTATTGCTATACATGTCGTATTAATGCGACAGTATTTGTATTGCAAATTTGTTGTATAATTACAACATATGTTTGCTATTCTGAGTTGTGGTAAATAATTGCTACATAAAATATTTAAATCTGTTATAAAGTTTTGCTACATTTTTAAAAATAATTTTGCTACTTGGTCGTGAGTAAATTTTATAAAAATAATTTTGCTACATTTTTTTGTGTGTAATGATTATTAATTAATATAAAATTTTATATCTAAAAATATACTATTATAAAAAATAATAATAAAAGGCACACCAATATACTAAATAACCAAAGATTCAACATCCAACAAAACATAAATACTAATTACTTTAAAGCATCCAACAAAAAAATACAAATAAAATGAGTTAATATATAGAACTTAAAAAATACAATGAAATGATTTTTAAGTACAGATTAATAACGTCTAAAACACATTTTCTGTTGGTAATTAGACTTTGATTTGATTTTCGAATATTCATTGACACCTAATTCAGTTTCACAAGGAGGTCGGCTTGAATCATCTGAATATTAGAAAGAACAAAAAAGAGTAAGTATAATATAAACAAGACTTAAATATGGAAAAAATCCAATAAGCAAAACAAACCAAGTCATAAACTGAATCCAAAACAAAATATAAATACTTAAAATATGAGGTTTATCCTCTATTACCTTTGTTCTCCGAGTTTGAATATTTGATAAGCGTTGGAACATAAGTCTCTGAGATTTAATGCTTAAGTGGTTTTAGTTTTATCGGAGATCATTATAGATTACACAAACTTATTTTCTTTTTTTTGAAAATGATCGTTGTTCTCTTCAAACTAAACTCTAGTAAACAAAATTCGGCAAAAAAAATCTTACAAAAGAAAATATAAAAAAATACTGGTCAAGTTTTGATTTCATGATAGGAACAGAAATTGTAAACCTCTGTTTAGAGAAACATATCAGAAAAAGGTAGAACAGAATGATTCATCATCCATCGTACATATATCTATATGTATGGGTGTATTTTAATTTAGTATAATAATGAGTTAAGAAATAATATATATAAACAAAAATAATAAGAGAATATCTAATTAGTTGTGGGAAGATTTCTTGATTCACGACAGAAGGTGGACTTGTAGTTATCTCTAGATATTTTTTTCTTACTTATTTTTGTTATAGATATTTTTTCTGTTAATTATAACTACAAGTCCACCTTCTGCGAAAATTATTTTAAGTTTACTGAGAAAATTATAACTATGCAGGAAACTATTTTGAGAGTAACTTAGAATCAATTTCTAAATTTCCATAATAGTAATTTCAAGCCTCAAATTATTATTTAAATCTCACATAAGTTATAAACTATTCAGAATCTGTTTCTAAAAAAATCAAAAATTTAAATAAATTCCAGAACTTCGAGTAAATAATATTTTAATATGTGGAGTTCTTTTCAACATTATATATATTCATAATTTTTATTAGGAGTATTTGATGCAAAATAATTACTAAATTGTTGCTACTGTAGTGACAAATGTGTTACATATTTTATTACAATTTTCTTGCAAACCGACCATGACTCATAATCGTTGAATGTTACTTGCAAATTTTGCAAGAAAGTATCACAGGTCACAAAAAAGTTGCAGATTATTAACGGTAGTTTACAACTAGTTTACAACATATTTTTTTGGAAAGAAAAAAAAAATGAAAAGTTTCCAAAAAAAAAACTAATTTTTTTTGTCGTTATTTTGCAATGAACTTGTGATAAAATTGCTATATATATTTATCATTGCAAAAATGTCCTAAAATTTGTAGCAAAATTTGAACGAAAACGAATGTTGCAATAATAATGTTGCAATTTTACTATTTTCTTGTAGTGTTTTTACCTTTGTCTAGAGCAGCCTCTTTACTTATTTTCCAACCCTAGTAATTAGTAACACAAAATCTCATCCCGGACCCAAAATATTGTAACTAGATATTATTTGCAAACTACCCTAATTATGTTTTATAATTTGAAAAATACCATTTTTATTTTTATTTTTTAAATCAATATTTATATATATGATATGAAAATTTTTCCCTTATTTAATTTACAAATTATTTATGTTTAATAAATAAAAACGAATTTTCTAAATAATTACAATTATTATTATTATTTTAAAAAAATTTTGAGATAAAGATGTTTCATTGATTTTATATAAGAAAATTCACTATAAATAAGTCTTTAGAAATTAATCAAAAAAATAAAATAAAATAAAAGATAAATCTGTATTTTATAATGTTTATCTTAATTTTTACATACAATATATAAAGAGGCACAAGATATCAATTTTCTCTATAACATTATTGAGTTCACGTTTCAACATCAAAAAAACAAAATTAAGCTGCAAGGTATTCCATTAAGCAACGTGAATCAAATATGAATTCTTCAACAATAGAGAATAAAGTCTACGTTTGAATTTCATTTGATAAAAAAAAATTATTATTTTTCACTTGAAAAGAAAATTGTTTAGAAGCTTATTGAATTTAGAAAAAATTGGTCTATAGAATTGTTTCGTGGAAAATGAAGATGTTGTAGTTTTTTCAGAGATTTTTTATTTTAACCGATTATTAAGAGATATTTAAGGGATTTTAAAGAGATTTTCTTTGTGTTTTTCCCAAATAAAATCCTTACTTTTGTGTAAAATAAAACATATAATCGATTTTATTTTTTTAATTGATTTTTTTATAAATTATATTCATTTTAAAGGGTATTTTAGTAAAATACTAACAGTATTTTCTTTTAAAAATAGACTAAATAAAGAGAATGTATTTTCAAATAAAAAAACTAAAATAGGGTATTTTTCCAAATTTTCTCTAAATATATTCCAATATAAACACTTTTATGTAAAGAGACCAAAATGCATCATATCAGCATCCTCAGCTAGACCTAGACGATCAATTCAACACCGAACACTATTTCGACGTTCTTGAGAACAAATCAAGTGGTAAGAAAAAATTTACCAAAGGGTTGGTAGCGAAATTTTTTTACCAAATCAAGTTACTTTTGGAAGACACTAAAGGGTTGTTACCGAAACACGTGAAATGTTTAACCAAATTTTGTACACCAATCTGACTTCTAGTTTCAGTTGTCTGTTGTAAGCTAAATTATTGAAGTTTTTTGTCGATGATTTTGACTATAAAAAGTATATTTTTCGTGGGACCATTAACTTAGACATTATAGCCATGTTTTTACTCTAGTATAACATTTCCACGACACATACAAACATAGTCATTAATTCTCATTTTCACTATCAAGAGTTGGCCAATGTTTTATCACGTTATATATCTACTATGGCTGCTTAATTAATAACTCCACCTATGATACGAAGGTTTTAGTGATCTATCTTCATCCTATATATAATCTGTGGAATCTGGTTAGTGTTAAGTCACATATAACGATGGATAACAACAGATGGAGTCTTCAAGGTATGACTGCTCTTGTGACTGGTGGAGCCAGAGGCATTGGGTTCGTCTTTCTTTCTTTTCTCTTTTACTCATTGTTCTGCTTTTATTTAACATCTTGAATGGTCAAGGTTTTTATAATTTATGTTTGTGTAATGTTTTCGGCATGCCATAGTAGAGGAGCTAGCCAGTTTTGGAGCCAAAATTCATGTATGTGACATATCTGAAACACTGCTCAATAAAAGCTTAAGTGAATGGGAAAAGAAAGGGTTTCAAGTGAGTGGCTCAATCTGTGATGTAACCTCTCGTCCGGCGAGAGAATTACTAATGCAAAATGTTTCCTCGCTGTTTAGTGGCAAGCTCAACATTCTCGTACGTAAATTGGTCTTAAAGAAATTTGATTAAAAAAAAATTACTTTTGTAATATAAAATTTGTAGAAAATGAACTTATCGAGTTGTATTGTAACATTGTAATTATCTCTATATATATATATATATATAATTTTTATGTTTATAATTTTCTTTTTAACAAAAACTATTATCTGCCTAACGTATAGCGTATTATATAACATTGGTAAAAACTTTTGAAAACTCTATTTTTTCAACATACAGTAAAATCTCTATAAATTAATAATTTATAGAGAGATTCTTCTAATTTAATATATATACATATATAAAGTAGGAAGTAGAAAACAATATTGTGATACCGGTCATTACATGTTAAGAAACAATCATCACATCTCAAATACTTCATAATTTTTTGGTGCAATTTTTAAAAATAATATAAACAGTTTTTTATGCATTAAAAAATATTATAGATGAGTTTCAACAAAAAATCCAAATTTATGAATAAACAAACAACATTAGAGTCAAATTATATTAACTATATTTTATAAGGTTATATGATTATTAATTTATGATATTGATGAGACCATATATTTACATAGGATTCTCAAAAAAAATTATTATGTTATTATTTTATCGAATTATGTTAATTATTACACCGGTCCAACTCGAAATTGAAAAAAATTATTAATTTATAGAAGTTATTAATTTATCGAGTATTAATTTATAGAGGTTCTATTGTAGGTAAACAATGTTGGTGGAATCCGCACAAAGCCAACAATAGAGTTCTTGGAAGAAGATTTCTCATTTCATATCTCGATAAACTTGGAATCTGCTTATCATCTTAGTCAGCTTTCACATCCTCTCCTAAAGGCTTCAGGATTTGGAAGTATCATCTTCATTTCCTCTATCGGAGGCGTTGTAGCAATGTCATGTGGATCCAGTTTTTCTCTATCGAAAGGTAATATACGCAGAGTTTACAACTAGAGACAAGACAGACTAATCAATAAGGAGCGTTTTTTTTTTTAATGTTTTGTTGATTACTGTTTAACAGGAGCTCTGCATCAGCTAGCAAAAAATTTGGCTTGTGAATGGGCAAAAGACGGGATAAGAGCCAATGCTGTTGCGCCTAATGCTATCAAGACTCTTCTGTCTCAACCTGTAATAAAAATAAAATAAAAACAACTTTTACATTTTTTTTGTGAACACAATAACATGAATTCCTCTAATAATTTCTCAATTTTGTTTATTAAAGTATCTCGATGACGTTACTTTCATGGAGGGTTTGTCGAGTAGAACCCCACTTGGTCGTGCTGGAGAGCCGAATGAAGTTGCATCACTAGTGGTCTTCTTATGTCTACCTGCAGCTTCATATATTACTGGTCAAACCATTTGTGTTGATGGAGGTCTCACTGTTAATGGCTTCTCTTATCAGCCACTGGCTTGAGAATGGCCTTGTCGCGTTTTGTTTTTAAATGTTCCTCTCTAATAAAAACTCTCTTGCTAGCTATGAGTTTATGCAGCAATGTCCCTCTCTCATAAATCAAAATGTTTTATTTTCATGCTTTGTTGTCTACTAAGAAAAAAACAAGAAATAATATACTCTTTGTTGAGCATCTCAGTGTGTGATAGCTACGGACAGTTGCTAGTTAGACCTTGGTTATACACAGTTTTTTTACTACTGATCATTCATCATCATTCTAATTTCCTGGCATCTAAAAGTGTTACCAAATGAAAGACCTTGGCTATACGCAGTTTTTCTACTCCATCAAATGAGTCTGAAATGACTCGCCAAATGAAACACAGGATAAAATACATCATAAGAAATGAAAATGAGAGAGTCTAGACAGTAAAAATGGTCCATGGTTCCTGGTCCAAAGTTGAGGATTTCGCTATACTCGAATTCAGAATTGTTACAACTATTCTTCTCTTTTTTTTTGTTAAAAACTATTTTTCTTTTGGGCTCTCTTGCAAGGAGTATTTATCAGAGAGAAACCTAGAGCAAACGTGAATACTATAATGCCTAAACCCTTATGGAATTATAGTGTGTCTGTATCAAAACTTTTAAAAGTTTTTGAAGTAGACGTATGTATTTCCATAAGTAGAAATAGTAAGAAAAGCTAGTTCTACGAAAGAAAGTAACCAAAAAAAGAAGTCGTTTGTGAGACTTTGTAAGACACTAGAAGGTTGTATTCTAAACACGTGGAATGTTTAACAAAAAAAAAAATTGGTAAACATGTTTAATAAATTTTTGTTCACCATTCTGACTTTTAGTTTAAGTTGTCATTTGTGAGTAAAGTTATTGAAAAAGACAAATTATTACGTTTCAGTCATATTCTTTCGCAGAATATTTCCACCATATATAGAAACATGCATACTCATTCATTCATTCCCATGTCATTGTATAATATATCATCTGTGACATTTCTGGTCATTGCTAGTCACATACTTACATGCAAAAAATGGATAAAAGATGGAGTCTCCACGGTATGACTGCTCTTGTGACCGGTGGAGCCAGTGGAATCGGGTTCTTCTTTCTCTATTCTCTCTATATTACCTCTTTTACTCATTTTTTTACTTCCTGAATGGTCAAGATTTCAAGAAATTTAAGTTTGTGGAATTTTTAGGTATGCCATAGTAGAAGAGTTAGCTAGTTTTGGAGCTAGAATCCATGTATGTGACATCTCTGAATCTTTGCTTAATCAAAGTTTAAGCCAATGCGAAAAGAAAGGGTTTCAAGTGAGTGGCTCAGTTTGTGATGTGACTTCTCGCTCCGAGAGAGAAAAACTGATGCAAACTATCTTCTCGTTGTTTGATGGCAAGCTCAACATTCTTGTAAGTAAATTGGTCTTACAGAAATTGATAAAAAAAAAAAATTTAATATAACATAAAAGATTAATTTACAATATGAATGCAACTGTTATGAGTTTTTTAGAGGGATGCAAAAAAAAATTGATATTCTTCAGGGAAAGCTTTTAAAAACTCATTTGTTTCCACATAGGTAAACAATGTGGGCGGAGCCCGCTTAAAGCCAATAACAGAATATGTAGAAGACGATTTTGCTTTCTACATCTCAACAAACTTGGAAGCTGCTTACCATTTTTGCCAACTTTCATATCCTCTCCTTAAGGCTTCAAGCTATGGAAACATCGTCTTTGTTTCCTCTATTGCAGGGATTGTATCATTTGTCGCAGGCGCTGGATCCATTTATGGTCTAACCAAAGGTAACCAGATTTACTACTAGTGCATGCAGTTCACTGCAAGACTGATTAAACAACAATGAGTTCTTTTTTTTTCTCTTTTTTTATGTTTTGTTGATTTGTTTTATTTACAGGAGCTCTGAATCAGCTAGCTAAAAATTTGGCATGTGAATGGGCAAAAGATGGCATAAGAGCCAACGCTGTTGCGCCTAATGTCATCAACACTCCCATGTCTCAACCTGTAATAAAAAAGAAAACGTTTACATTTACATTTTGTGAATGTAACAACCTCAATTCCTCTAATCATTTATCAACTGTGTTTCTTGAAGTATCTTGAGGACGTCAGTTTCAAGGAGACATTGTTGAGTAGAACTCCACTTTGTCGTGTTGGAGAACCAAGAGAGGTTGCATCACTAGTGGTCTTCTTGTGTCTACCTGCAGCTTCTTATATTACTGGTCAGACCATTTGTGTTGATGGAGGTCTCACTGTTAATGGCTTCTCCTATCAGCCACAAGCTTGCGAATGGCCTTGTCGTGTTTTGTTCTGTTTAACTGTTGTCTCTCTAATAAAAACTCTTACGCTATGAGTTTAGTTTATGCACGAAACCATAAACGTGTTCACAATTTCATTGTGGAGATGCTAATCTTTCTTGGATAGAAGATTCTATTACGTTCGCAACCGCCAACAACTTGTAGCAATGTTATATTCCATACTCTGCTTTCTACTGAGCATCTTCTAATGGGAAACAAAGATACATGCTCACCTTTTAAGCTTAAACCTTTAGCTCACACCGTGTCTTCGGAACGTAATTATGGTTCTTTTAGTTTCTTTGCTTCGAAACAGAGAGGCATACTTCACATTTTTCCTTTGTATAGAGCAGCTTCTTTACTGAATTCTCAAGCATTTTTGTGGAGTTTACCTCACTCCAAAAAAGTTAACTATGCCACTTAGTGCTTAACCAATAATTCACATCCTATGGTTTTAGCGTTTTGTACTCAAAGAAGGTTGGTTACAACTTACAACGTATCAGAAATGCGTCTAGTCATGTTTTATGACCCTCTTAGAGAATCAAACAGAACAAAAAAAAAAGCTTTATGAATTAAGTAAATGAGATACTAAACTTTTACATGAAGAGACTAAGAAGCTAAAAAATTACGGCGATTGTGAGGTGAATATTGTCTTCTTGAGAACTTTTGGGGGAAACTTCAAGATTTTATCTTTACCATTTAAGTCTTTTATCTTTTTTACTTCATGAAATACAACTACAAGATTTTATCTTTAGAATGAGGCGAGAAGAGGACAAATGTAAGATAAAACTGTATATTTTAATGTATTTTTCCAAATTACCAGTTTAATAATCTTGAATTTTTTAAAAGACATTGATAAATATCATAACCAGTAACACACAACTTTAGAGCTTAAATTTTAAAAATCATGATTAAATTACAGAAAATTTGTTATTTTAACACAAATTATTATTTCATATGCTTGATATGAATACATATTTAAACTCTAAATCCTAAAAACAAACTTACCTACTTTTGTTGACCATTCAAACTTCTAGTTTCAGTTGTTTCTTGTGAGTGAAGTTAAAATGGATTTACCATAATAGTTGAAAAATGCTAGCTAATGAGAAAAGTTTGGTCGGAGATATCGACTATAAAGAATAAAAATTTATAAACTTCATGAAAAATACAACTTTAAGATTTGATCTTTAGGAGTCCTTCAAAAGAAGCCAAAACAGGAGGCTTTTAAAAATATAGGCTCCAATCACGAAGATGGTTGATTATAAGTCTCTTAAAATTATTGCAAAGAAAGAAAGAAAAAAAAAATACAGAAACTAGGAAGGAATAGACTTGAAATATTTAGTGCTATTATATTCAAAATTTATATGTTATTAATTGTTTTTCTACGAGTTAACTATCTTACATATCTATTTGCAAAGGAGGCTCTCACATATTGTCATAATGTTTGGGAGTTGGGACCATTCACATAAGTAGATATTTTTGATGTCAAAAAAAAAAAAACATAAGTAGATATTTTAGTCATGCTCTCTCTCTTACGGCTGCGTAATGTTTCCACCACAAAAAAAATAAACATACTCATTAATTTGCACTTATCTGATCTACATAGACTATATTCATTTTTTATATAATCTGCGGCATCTAAGACCATTGCTAAGCAAAAATGGATAAAAGATGGAGTCTTCAAGGTATGACTGCATTGGTGACCGGTGGAGCTAGAGGAATCGGGTTCGTACTCGTTCTCTTTATATCATATCTTTTAGCCCATTGTGAATGGTAAAAAATTCAAGGAAATTATATGTTTGTGGAATGTTAAGGTATGCCATAGTAGAGTAGTTAGCTGGTTTTGGAGCTAGAATCCATGTATGTGACATCTCCCAAACTTTGCTCAGTCAAAGTTTAAGCGAATGGGAAAATAAAGGGTATCAAGTGAGTGGCTCAGTCTGTGATGTAACCGATCGTCCAGAAAGAGAAAAACTAATACAAACTGTCTCTTCACTATTCAATGGAAAACTCAACATTCTTGTTATATGATCTTATCGAAGCGCCTAAAGCTTAATTGTTTAAAGAGAACATTTGAAGAGAAATCTTTTTATATATGTTCAATATAGGGGAACAACGTTGGCGCAATTCGCACAAGGCCAACAACAGAATATGTGGCAGATGATTTCTCTTTTCATATCTCGATAAACTTAGAAGCTGCTTACCATTTTTGCCAGCTTTCACATCCTCTGATGAAGGCTTCAGGCTATGGAAGCATTGTTTTCATTTCCTCTATTGGAGGGGTTGTCTCAGTTGCTGGTAATGCTGTATATAGTGCAGCTAAAGGTACATACAAGTACAACTAGAGACAATGCATTTTCAAGTAAACAACAAAGAGTTTTTTTTTTTATATAACTGTGTTTTTGTGTTTCATGATGTGTCTCCTTAGGAGCTTTGAATCAACTAGCAAAACATTTGGCATGCGAGTGGGCGAGAGATGGCATAAAGGCCAACGCTGTTGCTCCTAATCTTATAGCCACTCCTCTGGCTCTAACTGTAACCAAATATAACATCAAAACTATTCATTACTCTAAATCATCTATTACTTTTGTTTCTTATTAATATTCATATGAATTTTGCAGTTTCTCAATGACGCTAGTTTCATGGAGGGTTTTTTCAATAGAATTCCACTTGGTCGCGCTGGAGAGCCTAATGAAGTTGCATCATTAGTGGTCTTCTTGTGTCTACCTGCAGCTTCTTATATAACTGGTCAAATCATTTGTGTTGATGGTGGCCTCACTGTTAATGGCTTCTCCTATCAGCCACAGGCTTGAGCCGAGCTTTTGTCTGTGTGGTGGACACTACTGGACAATCACATTAATAACAGATACTACTGTATCCTTTATGAAGTATGAGCAACCAAAAAATAAAATATGAGCAACCAAAAGCTTTCTTAAACTAAATTTTAATAGTGCTTACAATAAAGAAAAAAAAAAGGTATTGCAATGTGTTAGGATTTAGCATACCTTGTCATGTGTTCTGTTTGCTTGTCTTTAACTCTCGAAGTTCCGTCTGTAATAGAAAGTACTCTCATGCATTGAGTTGTTGCAAGAAAACATAAACGAGTTCACTATTGGAAAATCCCATAAAAAAATATTTAGAGTGACAACCATTTCTATTTAAAATCTTCAAAATTTTGAATTCCCACAATAAACCATAATGTGATAATTTTGTTATTTAAAACTTTGTATGTTGTTACGGAATTTGCACCATCACTAAATTTAGCGAACCAATGAATTCCATTATTTTTTCGCAAATATTTACTAACGTGCCAATAATTTTTAAAATAGATTAAATATAGAAAATAGAAAATTTAATCAAAAAAGAATATTAGTTTTAAAAAAAATATTATTCCCACATCAGTAAATTTTAGCGGAAAAAATACTTCCGTTAACAGAATTAACTGGTCCATTAAATTTAGTGACATTGCGAACTCGGAAGTCAGATTGAATATTTAAAGTAATTAACAAATTGGTCACTCTTATGGTTTATTGTGAAAGTTTAAAACTTTAGAAGTTTAAAGTAGGAAATTTAATAAAAAAAATTAATTTTTATTAGTTTAAAAATGAAAATTATCGTCACATCAGTAAATTTTAGTGTAAAAAGTACTTCCATTAACGGAATTAATTGGTCCATTAAATTGAGTGATGGTGCAAACTTGAAAGTCAAATTGAATATTTAAAGTAATTAACAAATTTGTGATTCTGGTTTATTGTGGGAGTTTAAAACTTTGGAAGTTTTAAGTGGAAGTGTATGTATCTAGGACTGGATCAACATTTTTATGGGTCTTAGTCACGTAATGAAAAGAATCGATCCGGTCTCTCTCGCACCTGTTGACCTGAAAATTGTGGAAACCTTCATTGTTTTGAAACAGTGAAATATGACATGTAGTTGGGCCTAACCTCAACTAAGGCCCATTATTTTGATTAACCTAACAAAAACATGAATAACGCCTTTCCTATCGTGTGGCCTAGCTACTATATACGAACGGTCATTATCTTTCATTCACTATGAAATTTTCTTAGCCAGACATTCAAATCTCCATGAAAAAACATCTGGCTCTATAGCTCATTATCCAAAATGGCTAAGACAGAGGAAAGCTTGAGAGACAAACCTAGATGGAATCTTGGTGGCATGACCGCTCTTGTCACCGGTGGCTCCAAAGGCATCGGGTCAGTCCCAATTCTCCTACCTTATCTACTTTTTTACTAGATCAATACTGAATCTGAGCTCTTATTTCAGTTATAGATTTATATGGATGTTTTGATTGTATTTGGATGTTTAATTAATCAACACATCCCCGGAAAATAGATTAGCTTGGTGATGTATATGTGTGCTATGAATAGGGAAGCTGTGGTGGAGGAATTAGCTATGTTAGGAGCAAGTGTCCACACATGTGCCAGAGACGAAACTCAGCTTCAAGAAACCTTACGTGAATGGCAAGCAAAAGGGTTTGAGGTCACAACTTCTGTCTGCGATGTTTCCTCTCGTGACCAACGAGAGAAACTCATGGAAACTGTTTCCTCTATATTCCAAGGAAAACTCAACATCCTCGTAAGTTTATGTATAAGAGTAAGATCCATTTAGGAAGTAATTTTTTGTGCTTTCTTGTGATTTTTGTTTGGACCTATATAAGGTAAACAATGCGGGAACATGTATAGCCAAGCCGACCTTAAATCATACCGCAGAAGATTTCTCATTTATGATGGCTACGAATCTCGAATCAGCTTTTCATCTCTCACAGCTCGCACATCCTTTGTTGAAAGCCTCTGGTTCAGGGAGCATCGTGCTCATGTCCTCCGTTTCTGGAGTTGTGCATGTCAACGGTGCATCCATCTATGGAGCAACTAAAGGTAATGTATATACTAAAAGATATATATACAAACAATTTATGATACATATGCATCGCCTTGTATAAATGCGCGTAAATGTAATTGTGTATAAATGCGCGTTTTCAGGAGCTATGAATCAGCTAGGAAGAAACTTAGCATGTGAGTGGGCAAATGACAGCATAAGGGTTAACTCTGTGTGTCCATGGTTCATAAGAACTCCTTTAGTTGCTAATGTAAGACAGTAAATAAGAAATCAATATGAAAATTTAAAGATTCCATATGAGTATATTTCTCAAATTTAATTTAAGTGAAAACCCTTTCAGATTCTTGGTAATGAAGAGTTTAGAAAAGAAGTGGAGAGTAGGCCACCAATGGGACGTGTTGGAGAAGCAAATGAAGTTTCATCACTTGTGGCGTTTCTTTGTCTTCCTGCAGCTTCTTATATAACTGGTCAGACAATTAGTGTTGATGGAGGTGCCACTATCAACGGCTTCTCCTTCAAACCCTTGGCTTAGGCGTCGATTGTTTTTTTTTCTGCATATTTTATCTAAATAAACTCACCAGATTTATTGAAATTGATTATGTAAACTTATCTGTTCTAGATTATGATTCCAATCGTAGATTCATTTCTTTTAAATATAGTGAAAAATTATCAACGCCAACGAAAGAGTTAAGAGCCACCCGTTTTTGTCTGGCGTTTGCTTTTCTATTTTACAGATATAAAATATGTTTTATATAATTTAAAGTGCAAAAAATTTGTGAATTTGTTTGCACTTGTACATGTAAACATAAGCACACATAAAAAATATTGCGTTTGGATTCTTTGAAATAATACAACTCTCTAAAATATATGCATTTATTTTGTTTTTGATAAATTGGGAGAGTTCCGAGCCTTTACCTCGTACTCTTTTTCAGAATCGAGTTAGCCTTTACTTTATTCTGATTTATTAAATGCATTGATATCCAAAGAAAAATTGAACTAGAAGCACAAGAAAATCAATCATTTTGTATTATCACTAGACCACTACCATTAATTTAGTTAATTTGTTTTCTTTTAATCTTTCTATAGTGATTCAAACTTCAAAGTGCAAACATTATTTATACTATGTTTTAAACTACCTAACTTAGTGAAAAGAAAATTGCGTGAAGTTTTCTCTCTTGCATAAATTAAAGTTCGAGGAGATGTGGCAAAGATACATTTGCAATTGGTATTTGTTTTAAAATTATTCAAACTGCCATTACAACATAGTTGATTACTGGCCTACATATTTTATTTCCGATGATTCTCTGGACTCTAAAGAAAATAATAATTAACTATAAGATACAAGTTGATCTGTCACATATATTAAGGTTTACTTTGTTAACGTGGCTACTCTCTAGTAACAAACATATAAATTATCAGCACTAAGCTTGTTAGGTTAGAAAGAAAACATTAATTTATATCGAAATTTAAGGTATTATGTAATCAAATACTGAAAACTAACGTAATGAAATTCCTCATCTTTTAAATACAGTAAACAAAAGCTATTTGGTCATATAAAAAAAAAAAACGCCACATTTGGGGAAAAGCTCGACGACGAACTGCAATCGTGGCGCGAAAGGAACTTCCTACGATCTCGCTGCCTAAAACTGATTGGACCACGAATCTCCCAACAGATGCTTACGTGGAATATTATATTCATAATATAAAGTATTGAAAAATTGTGTATAAAATAGAAAGCTGAGTAACGTGTAATGACATTATTTCTCCAATTGAATGGTTTCTAGTTTTACAAAACAAGATTCATCATTGCTTATTGAGAACATCGGAGAAAAAGTTTTTGTTCTTCTCAATCGGCAAAAAAAACAATTGAAGAGTTTATTTATTTATCTTACGGACATGACTGATATATATTACGAAGTAGTGACCAACGCATCGTCGTCGCCGGCATATGAATCGAGGCCATCAAATTCACGGCGGAGGCAACGGTTTCAGACAGTGATGAAGGAAGAGTGGGAGAATAATTGTAAACGTAAGGCTCAAGCTACGAGCTGTTCGTCACGTGAAACGGAAACTGTGAAAGATGACGATATTGTTGACGTCTACGGCGAGTCTCCGGTGAGGGAGATAAGTCCAAGATATGGATTTACGTCGGTGTGCGGTAGAAGAAGAGAAATGGAAGATGCGGTGGCGATTCATCCTTCGTTCTCTTCTCGAAATAATTCGCAACACTACTTCGGTGTGTACGATGGTCATGGTTGTTCCCACGTACGAAGTCATGTTCTGTTTTTTTTTCCTTGTTTTTTTCGAAATTCAAGGTTTTGAGTTTTAGCTTATACGACATCGTTTTTTCTCAGGTTGCTGTGAGATGTAGAGAAAGGCTTCACAAGCTGGTGCAAGAGGAACTGAAGTTAGATGAGGAAGAAGAGAAGGAAGAATGGAAAAAGACGATGGAGCGTAGCTTCACACGCATGGATAAGGAAGTTGTGTTGTGGAGTGAAGAATCTGTCGACGTGAGTGCTAATTGTAAGTGTGAGCTTCAAACTCCGGCTTGTGATTCCGTCGGATCAACGGCCGTTGTCTCAGTGATCACGCCGGATAAGATCGTTGTCGCAAATTGCGGCGATTCTAGAGCCGTTCTTTGCCGAAATGGAAGACCAGTTCCTCTATCCACCGACCACAAGGTCATGTTAAAAAACTTCGGACTTCTAACCCAAAATTAATTGATAACT
>CM051376.1:10296379-10346379 GCA_028015245.1 Cardamine occulta | reverse complement strand
CTGGATCGAGATGGAAATCAGTTAAGTAGAACGAAGAAGAATCATCCATGACAAACGCCAACTCTACCAGATGATGCTTTTCAAATTGGCTCATTCCTTATTGAGCAACATCTTCTTTGCTAAGGGATATGAAGAAGAAGAAGAAAAGAGAGAGAGAGAGAGAGAGTGGGTAAGACCAATGGCAACTTCTGGATCGAGATGGAAATCAGTTAAGTAGAACGAAGAGGAATCATCCATGACAAACGCCAACTCTTCCAGATGATGCTTATCAAATTGGCTCATTCCTTCATTGAGCAACATCTTCTCTGCTAAGGGATATGAAGAAGAAGAAGAAAAGAGAGAGAGAGAGAGAGAGAGTTCAGGTTAATTGGATTTAAATCGGGTTTAGGGTTGATTTAGTTAAATTAAATTGGAAAATTTTGCAATCACTGTTTCATAAACGTGATTTAGTGAAATTGATCGCTATTTATTGAAATTGATCGCAATTGGGATTTTCGGGTGAAATTGGGCAGATTAAAGGAATATGGGGAATTGGGACACCTCTACTATATTGTAGTATAAAGAATAATATTTGGCCAGTGTTCTTGCAATGATTTAGGTTAACATGGATAAGTCATGGATAAATAAATCCCCTTTATTTCAAGAATAAATAAGTGGAGTGAAAAAATTCTTAGAATTTGCAATTTTAAGACTGATGGCAAACATGTTAAAAATTCATTGTTGTCGGTGTTTCCTAGTAAAGTATAAATATAGATATGATATAGTTGGAGATTTGATGTATTATAGTTTAACTTCACTGCCGGTAGAACTTCATCAAGATAATAGGTTGAATGAAGACTCAACAATGAATCTACTAGATGATGTCTTCCCAAACATTGATAAAACTTTTTATGATGGGGCTGTGTAGAAGTAGTTGTTGATCAGACACCTAATTCTGATCAACGAATAACATTTGATGAACTACTATCATATGCTAAACTGATGTTGTAGTCGCATTGTCTCCAAGGGATTAACACGCCCCGAGGCGTCATACATCATGAAGACGTCAGGGATTTTTTCCGGAGTAAATAAAGCTAACCTATCTGAATTGGGAAATATTCTGTTAAGATAGCTATGAGCTTATGGCAACATGCTTTCACGCCTCACTGGTCCACTATGTAAGCCCATGTAAAAAAGGCTTATTAATCCCGTAGAGACAATGCGACTACAACATCAGTTAAGAGATCACTTAGCCTGCAATGCTTATCAACATCGTTTAACCAACATGAGTCACATGTTGTATGGTTATGGTGGCAGTAATGATTACTCGAAAATTTTAAGTGGCATATAAAATTGTAAGGTAAGATTCTTTCAGTTAAAATTCATCAAACAATCATTTAAAATATAATTTAAGATACAAAAATAAGAGGGTAGAAAGTTACTTACGATGGAGAACAAAAACTTTTCAAGAAATCTGACACTTATACAAAAAGAAGAGGGTAGAAAGTTACTTATAAGTGTCAGCTTTCTTGAAAAGGTTTGGAAACATGGACCCAAGTGACTTTTTGGATGAAGAAGATCACAAACGATAGCTTCCATCTTTTATATAGTAAAATATAGTTTCAACTACTCCCAAAACTAAAAGTAAATACTTTTGCAGAAGAAAAAATAGATTTTCCAAATCCTAGTTAGATTTCCGATTCTTAGGTTGAATGCATGATTTATGTCTCTTAAAATGATTGTTTTACACTCTTTATGCAGATATATGAGGAAACGAATAGCAAAGATAAGAGTAGAAAAATAAAAAGAGAAGATAAACACAAGTCAGACCCTATATTTTACTA
The DNA here is from genome assembly GCA_028015245.1 of Cardamine occulta. Lineage (NCBI taxonomy): Eukaryota > Viridiplantae > Streptophyta > Magnoliopsida > Brassicales > Brassicaceae > Cardamine > Cardamine occulta. The sequence continues at coordinate 10,344,556 of CM051376.1, read as the reverse complement.
TATAAAGGATGGAAGCTAGCATTTGTGATCTTCTTCATCCAGAAATTTAGGTCTGACATGTTTTTTCTTCTCTTTTTTTTAAACTATTCTTTTTTTATAAATAGTCACTTGGGTCTATGTTTCCGAAACTTTTCAAGCAAGCTCACACTTATAAGTAAGTTTCTACCCTCTTCTTTTCGTATAAGTGTCAGCTTTCTTAAAAAGTTTTCGTTCTCCATCGTAAGTAACTTTCTACCCTCTTCTTTTTGTATCTAAAATTATATTTTACATGATTGTTTGCTGAATTTAAACTGAAAGAATTTTACCTTACAGTTTTATATGCCACTTAAAACTTTTGAGTACTCATTACTAAATCCTCCGCTATTTCCGCCATAACCATCAACATGTGACCCATGACGGTTAAACGACGTTTATTAGCATTCTAGGCTAAGATGTTGTAGTTGCATTGTCTCCAAGGGATTAACACGTCCTATTTTACATGGGCTTACATGGTGGACCAGTGAGGCGTGAAAGCGTGTTGACAGTAGCTCATAGCTCTCTTGACAAAATATTCCCAATTCAGATAGGTTAGCTTCATTTGCTCCTAATGAAATCCCTAAAGTCTTCATGATGTATGACGCCTCGGGGCGTGTTAATCCCGTGGAGACAATGCGACTACAACATCAGTTAAGAGATCAACGTCAGTAGCGGAGGATTTAGTAGTGGAGGATCATGTGGGATCTCTTATCCGGCATGGTCTCATGGAACATCATTAAGATGGAAGCATGAGGAGTAAAATCGTCAGAAAAGGTAACTTAGAAAAAATACTATCCCAAAGAGAGAAGAAACGAAGATAAATACCATTTGTTCATCAAAGGTTGTTTTATTGATAGATCATTGTTTTTATGGTTTTTAAGCCATGATATATGTTCATAATCGAATATTTTATGTGTCTTTAGAGTCCTATTTGATTCTTTTACAAGTTTACACATATTTGAGAATTTTTGGACGTTCTGGAGCATTTTAGAGCATTGTTGCTGAGAAGCTGAAGTTGGTGCCAAACCAGACCAATGGTGTCGATCGACGCGGGCCACATTGTGACACTACACGCGGAAATTAACAAGTTCTGAAGATCTGCAACTTTTCCCAGAAGTTTTCTGTATTTATAAAAAAGCCTAAATCGTGTTTTAGACTATTAAGTAGGGTTTTTAGGTTTAGATTAGAGGGAGTTCATATTTTGCAAGAGATTATTGGAGAGATTGAGAGCTTGGGGCTGATTTTACTCTGTACACTTGAGAGAAGATTTGGAACTCTTGTTTCTATTTCTCTTTACTGTTTTATATGATATATATTCAATTCATGTCTTTGATTTCAATGAATATGTCTGAGTAGATCTCTTGTTAGGTTCAGGGATTCTCACTAGAGTTTTCATGGAATTGTAGATTGATTGATTTGTTAGGATTCATAACTTGATAGTTCTTCACTTAGGTTGTTCTTAAAGCTAGATCTGCCCTGATCACCTAGAATCTAGATTTTAGGTTGTTAAATTGACACGACGGTGTGGTTTAAAATCTGATAAAACCTAGTGTAAGCAAATTAGATAATTGTAAAAGAATTTGGATTAGATAATTTGTGAACAAATCAAACTTACACTTAATACTTGTTTAAAATCTAAGTCTCGCAAAGAAATTTGGTTTCTTACGTTTTAGCATAGATAATTCTCGCAACGGAAGTTGGTTAATTTGACACTAGTGATTTGAGTTCTAGAACTGGTACTTAATTTGATCCTAACTGATTAATTAATCTGCATTACTTGAATTCCTGAGAAGTTCCCTGAACTTGACATTTTTCCCATTTGAATACAACAAACTTCATTTACTATTTTGCATTGTTTTAATTTATCTCTTGTCTAACTTAGCTTAATTGAAATGAAAATATATATTGTGAAAATTTCAGAGTCTGTGGATTCGACCCTTTTATACTACAACTGCATTTTTGTGCACTTGTGGTGTAGTTCTAGGGATTTAAAACTCGAGCATATCATGTATTTAGCTTGGAGAAAACTGTTGCTTAGTGTCTTCGTCCTCTGATGCGATATTGGCCAGCACTAAGGACTTGGAACAAGAAGCTGAAGAGGATCATGTACCCAAGGAGCAGCTAGTAGCCAAGGAAGCATTGATCTTGCCAGAAGGACCAATGACTCGCTCGAGAACTAAAGCTTTCAACAACACCATTGGAACATTACTAAAGAACATGGAAAATCACAAAGATCACTTGAGCCATGAAGATGTTATCCGAGTCACATTGGTATCGATACATGCTCAAGAGGATTGACAAATGGGTGTATGGCCTGTTAACACTCTTTTTTCCTTCTCTTTGGTTTTGTTCCATGGGTTTTCAGAAGAAATGTTTTTAATGAGGTTAATGGTCCATACTCTATCATTGCCCATTTTGTTAATCATGATCAAGGCCCATTTATCATGAAGAATCTCGTGGTCAAAGGAAGGGAGATTACTTGAGGAGTCATTTTTGAATTCAAACTCTTGTTTTTAATGTTTCTTGTTTTCATGAGGTGTCGTGTTTCAAGGCATGTCTCGAGACCACCTCCTCACCTTCTCTTCTCTTCTCTTCTCCTTTATATTCTCATGTGTGCTCTTTGTAGAACTCATCTTTCTTTTATTCTAAAACTTTTCTAAGTACATTGATCTAATTTTTGTTTGTCAAGTTGGTTCTCTTAAGACTTATCAAATGGTGTTTCCGCGATCCTTTGTGGCATCTACATATTCTCATGAGTTTTCAGAAGAAAGGTTTTTAATGAGGTGAATGGTCCATACTATATCATTGCCCTTTTTGTTAATCATGATCACTACCCATTTTGCATGAAGAATCTTGTGGCCAAAGGAAGGAAAATGACTTGAAGAGTCATTTTTTTGAATTCAAACTCTCGTTTTTAATGTTTCTTGTATTTCTGAGGTGTTGTGTTTCGAGGCATGTATCGAGACCACCTTCTCGCCTTTTCTTCTCTTCTCCTTTAAATTCTCGTGTGTACTCTTTGTAGAACTCATCTTTCTTTTATTCTAAACCTTTTCTAAGTAAAAATCATTGATCCAATTTTCGTTTGTCGAATTGGTTCTCTTAAGACTTATCAAAGGGTGTTTCCGCGATCCTTTGTGGCGTCTATCGATCTATTTCCCATCGTTCTTTACTTGTGTGTCAAGTCTAGATCGAGTTCATCTTCCACATCTTTTCAGTGACGAAATTGGGGCGTGATTCCTCACCGGAACCGCATCATCCTCCCATTCAAGTTCTTCAATCCGTTCTTTCTCTGCGTCTATCTCAAGGAAGAGGGGTCCAATGAACTTCCTTCAGTTTTCTCAAATCTTTTAAGTGAATAAGTTGTAGTTTCTGAAAGGAAATGACTACTCGCTAGCTGCTCATCTATTGTCTCCTCTTCGTAAATTATTTATTTTATCTGCGATGACCGTACTACAAGTAGTTGAGACAGATTTGTAGCAAACTGGAGCCATGTCAAAAGCATAAGTCTCTTGCAGTTGATGATCTCTACACGGTTGAGATTTGAGAAGAATCCACTTCGTGATCTTCCCATATTGCTCTGATGCAAATCCACTAAATTTTCATGGTCTACTATGTTTATATATATATCTCTGATAATTCAGAATCTCGTATTTCAAGGTAGCGTAGACTATACCAGGGTGGCTCAGCTTTTTTTGTGATTTCTGGTAATGTGATTGTTCTGAGAGATAGAACTTGAATACATTTAACAAGAATACGATTGCCCTCAATGATTTCCCAAGAAACGTCGTTGTCTATACTTATGGTCAAAACTTCTAAAGCTTCCAAGTCTAGTATCATACATAAACCTGCCAAAGAAAAAATCTAGAGCTGGAACCAAGTAATTTCAGCACTTGCAGCTTCTTTAAACCTAATATTCTATCAAGATTTCGGAACTCCACTGTAAACTCCAAATTGAGGTGTATCAGACTTTCCAACTTGTCTAAACCAGAAGGTAGTAGCTACAGCTCTGTATGTGACAAGTCGAGATACCGCAAGGAGATCAACTTTGAAATATTTGGCAGTACTCTAAGGTTGTAGTTCCGTGGCATATCCAAAACCACGAGCCTTGGCATAGACCAAAAGCATCAACAATACAAATCCAGCAAGTCGTTATTATGGAGGAACATTGTTAAGATCTCAGGACAGTTAGAACTGCAGGACCCCTTCCGAATATGATTACTCATCAGCCACATCCTTCACACATTCATCTAGTCATTTTCATTGTAATCCGGAACCTCGTGTTCTGATGTTCCAGTCTTCACAACAAAATTATATGGACTCAAACAAGCTATATCCAAAGGCCATTTCACAAACCACATCATGCATTTTAACTATCTCTTTGGATCCGTCATTCATCAATAAACATGTTTGGACTAGTTTACCAATTATCACTTCACAGCAATAATCTTGCAATTATTATCTTGGTCTGGATAAGGAACACCTATCTTCTGTAGATCTATTTCACTCCATACATCATCCAGTAACAAAACAAATCTCTGCCTCTTAAGAAGTTTGTGTATGTCAGAGGCTTTTGCCTCTTCTTCTTTCTGAACCCATCTTTCATCATGTAGGCATAGCCTTTTCCCTATATCTTCATGAATTCTTGCAACTCATGCATCCCTCAACACTGTAACCCATATCACAATGTCAATTCCACTAGTTTGTTTTGCGAATTCATTGTTGAGTTTAGTAAGGAGAGTGGTTCTAACTTCTTCTCTCATTAAGCGATTCCAGGCTTCATCAAGCATCCTATCGAGGCCAACTGTCGGTCTTATCTGATCTACAGATTCAGGAATCATTTCGGCCACCACATTAAAACCTTCATGAGAACTGAGTTCCTTCATACATCCTTCAATACCTTCTTCCCATAACTATAGCTTGCTTGAAATTTTTTGGAAGAATATCCATTCATACACAGCCTCCCTGTTTCAGTGCTACGAGAAGAGGGTAGGCCACGGGCTTTGTATTCGATGGCTTCAGCCCTCGAGAACCATAGTTGGACTTGTGCAAGCCATTGTAAGCCTTTACGTTCTTGTATTCTGACTGATGTTGACAAATATGCATGCCTCGCTATGAGTTCTTCCAGAGCAACCTCAAGAGCGTCGAGGTTCTGCCTGAGCTTCTTAACGTAGTTTCCATAAGCAGCCACCGGCATTCCTCAGCGATTGATCACAGATTATCTGTAAAGAAAGGCAGTTTCCCATCAGAGAGAAACAAAATCTAGATTTGAGATAGGGAAAGACTGTTTTACAAAAATTTCAGTGTCCTTCGAGTGACATTCGAAAAGTAACGCAGAGAAAAGTCGCCCATATGACATACATAATAAAAAGACCAGTTTGAGAAGAAACCTTGAGACTGGTTAGTCAGAGTTTACTTTCAACAGAGTTGGTGATTACGTTTAAGACATTTATTAAAAAATTTAAAAAGATTATATATAAGAAATAAGATCAAAGGTTTGAGCACCGAAGCTCAGAAAAATAAGCTCGGCGTTCTTAATACTGAATAAGTGATTAGATTGTCATAACATCAGCAAAAAAATGTTTTGATAGCCAAGTTTTTTAAAACTGGGAATTACCAAATTCATCCCATATAAAACATTTGAAAATCAGAAGCAAATCATTCAATTATCTGAATGAAAAGACTCTGTACTTGGCAACATAGAAGCTTTACAATCATTCAGATACATTTGCAATATCTACAATTTATCAATCTGAAGCCACAGGTGCACGAGTATATACACACATATAAGCCAAAAAATAAAGAGATGGGCTTTGGAGGATAGTGAGAATTACTTAGCAATGGTAGAAGAAACAAAGGTGTGATTCGTTTTGTCCAGTCCTCTATGGTCTCCTTTGCTCACGAGTCACTATCAACTCCTGTTTAATAATAAGAAAGTGAACAAGAGTACTGAATAAACAATTTTTCTTCAAGAACAGTCATGTGACCGTAGAATCAGACCGAATTACCAATTTTAAACTGTTCATACCTTCAGGATAATATCACTTGCTCAAGTATATTTCTTCTCGTATCACATCATCGTTGTGTATTCAGCTTACCCGTAAGCTTTGCTCCATGATCTCCTTCCTCGAGCCAGTAACCAGAACATGTAATTTAATCTTCTCCTTTACTTTGGAGCTCAAACTTAAGAACACAGACTTAACCTTTCCTAAAAGAGGCGAGTGAGCTACCAGGTATTGGGTCTTACCAGTAATCTTTACATGAACAAGCACCTCCTTCAAAATGATGAAACCTATATGCATCCCTCACTATGATTTCTCGATTTGATACCTTGGATACAAACTTTATCCAATCATGGCAATCGTTGCAAACTCGTAGGTTCTTCATTACATTAATAGGCATTGCTGAAGGCAAGCTAAGGAGTCCAAACGAAATCGCTAGTTTCTCGCTGTGAATGAAAATCGTCGGATCTTTCTGCTCTTGCTGCAGTTCACTCAGGAGGCTGAAACAGTCTTGCACATACCCGATCTCAGATACACTTTTGGTAAGATCTTGGAAATAATCATGTATTTCATCTGCCAATGGGTGATTCTGGTCACCAACATAGAAAGAATGAATTGAGTTTTTTACTTCAATCCAACTTTGCCCAGGTTCTTTCTTCACACCCTTTTCTTTCATCTTTTGTCTTGTACGATCCCTAGCATCCCATTTTCTGCACACCGCATACAGATTTGACAGAAGTACATATGTTGCTGAGTCTTCAGGTTCTAACTCTAGGAGATGATGTGCAGCAAATTCTCCTATTTCCATGTTCTTGTGCACCACACAAGCACTCAAAAGCGTTCTCCAAACCAAGGCATCTGGCTCTATAGGCATCTTCAGTATAAAATCTTTCACACTGCTCAAAAGACCCGCTCGGGTGAGCATATCCACTACACAAACATAGTGTTCTGGCTTAGGAGCTAATCCATATTTTGTGTTCATGGATTCAAAGTATTCAATCCCCTTGTCCACTAGTCCTGTGTGGCTACATGCTGATAGAACTCCCACAAGCGTCACATGATTAGGCCTTACATTAGACTGTATCATCTTGTCAAAAGAATCTAGTGCTTCAGAACCAAACCCATGTTTAGAATAAGCATTAATTATTGCATTCCAAGAAACTTCATTTTTCGTGGAGACTTCAAGGAACTGCTTTTTTGCATCAGAAATGCTCCCACACTTGGCATACATAGAGATTAAAGCATTACAAACTTCAGTTTCTGAATCATATCCGGTTTTGGTGATCACGGCATGAACCTGTTTCCCTTGTTTCATGTTTGCTGTCTCAGAAGCAGCTTTTACAGCAGACCCAAACGTGAAATTATTACTGTCAATTCCTTTTCTGTTCATTCGAGCAAAGACACGAAGTGCTTCTTCATTGTTGCCGCTCTGCTGAAATCCCGATATAAGAGCATTCCATGCTATATTATCTCCAGCTTCAGTTTGTTCAAACGCTAAAAATGCTTCCTCTATTTTTCCGCATCTAGAATAAAGTGTAACCAGTGCATTTTGAAATGGCAGGTCAGATGAGAAACCAGATACACAAGATTGAGCATGAATTTGCTGTCCTTCCTTAAGCGATTGAAGACCAGCACATGCACTAACTGCATTTGTTAATCCAACTTCATCAGACCGGATCCCTAGATCCAACATTTGCCTGAAAGTTGCTAAAGCTTTGTCGTTGAAATTGTATTGTGTGTAACCTGCAATCATCGTCGTCCAAGACACAACATCTTTCCCAGCAAACCTTACAAGAATATCCCTGGCAGTATCTAACTCTCCTAATTTTGAGTACATATCTATAAGCACACTACAAACATAGGCATTGAGCTGAAAGCTAGTTTTTACTATTTGACAATGGATTTGTTCCCCGAGCTCAAGATCCCCAAGACGGATGCAGGTTTTCAAAATACTTGGGTAGGTATATTGATTTGGAACAATTTCCTCTATCTGCATCTGTCTGAAAATCCTAAAAGAATTTCTTAAATCGTCTAATAGCCCATAAGCAACTAGCATAACATTCCACAGAACTACATTTTCAACCTCAGTCTCAAGAAAATAATCAAGGGCGGTTTCAATATCAGAGCATTTTGCATAAAGATTAAGAAGTGCACCTTCAATCTTGCTGTTTGAGGCAAAACCAAGTTTAGTTGTGTATGCATGTAGCTGTTGTCCCCTAAACAGAGTTCCATCAGCTGAACATGCAACCACAAGGCTTGCAAGAGTATTGCAGTCTGGTTCAAGTCCATCAAGCTGCATCCTTTTAAACAGTTCCATAGCTTTCTCACCGTAACCACACTGAGAAAGCCCGTTGATAAGAGTGTTATAAGTAACTGCATCTCTATGTGACATGTTGCTGAAGATGTGCTCCGCCGATATCAAATTCCCCAAATGAAAGTATAAGGATACAAGTGCATTGCACACATAAGTGTCAGAGGAAAACCCTAACTTCAATACAAGCCCATGAAGTTGCTCGCCTATCTCAAGAGATTCTATCTTCTTACACGCACTTAAAACACTTGAAAGCGCGTAAGGTGTTGGCATGATACCTAAAATATACATATCGCAGAACAATCTAATGGCTTCTGCTTCACATTCGTTTTTCGACAGCCCAGATATCATAGCAACCCAAGAACTATGATCCTTCAGCTGTAATCCATCAAAAACCTTCCTAGCTAGATCCACAGACCCATTTCTGGAGTATAAATCAATCAAAGGATTACACACAATTGTACTATCCCCCAAACCCTGAAATATCATCCTCGCATGAATCTGCTCAACTACATCAAAAGCAACAGTACCACCACCACGACATGCTTCCAAAACACCAGTGAAGGTGCCTTCATTCGGAGTAACATTTTCATTAACCATCCTCCAAAATAGACCAAACACTTTGCCAATCAAATCCCTAGAAGCAAACTCCTTTATCATTTTATTCCAAGTAAAAATGGTTCTCTCAGGCATTTCATCAAACACCTTGAAAGCACCATCAATATCTCCTTTAAATACATAAAAATCAAGAAGTTTTTCAGAAACGCAAGCACTGTTATCAAAACCCAATTTCAAAATCTGGGTATGAAGCTTTCTCCCTTCATCCAAAGACCCATTTGTCTTCAAACATCCCTCTAGAAGCCAAATCAAAGTTTGATGATTAGGTCTAATTCCACGTTTCTCCATGGAATCAAGTCCTTTTCTAACCGCTTCATTTTCTTGGAACGACTCATCCTCATAGACAGAAACAGCACAACTAGTTTGGAAACCAGATATTAGCGTCCTTGTCCTAATCTCACAGAGTGTCTACAAAAAAAGAAGAGCAAAATTACACAAAATCAGAACATAGTAAAAGCATTGGCGTTTCAAACTTGATTTTTAAGAACGAAAGCTTTTACATTGAAGGCATTAATGGTCTTGAGCTTACGAGGAACAACACCATGAAGGAAGATAAATGAGGAAGATACAGGGCGAAGAAACATAGGTTCTTTGTTAGACTTGAGGAAACATTAAGAAGAATCAAAAACACATTTTAGGGAGATTAATGAATTGTGGATATGAGAAGATATATGGAAAAAGCAAGTAGCAATGTGAATGTACTGAATTGTCCAATACAGTTATGGATTAATTATGAGTTAATTACTTAGATTACAATTACAAGTAACCTTCCTTCTTCTAAGTTCTAACCGGTGTAGATTTTGTCATTTTGTGTCATGACATTTGAGAGACTAAAGCACTTTGGAAAATCATGGGTTAAAGTGGAAAATATTTTAAAATAATTTCCTAACTCAGTAATGGTGGCCGAGTAAAAGTTGACAACTTACATTTACGGGAAGTAAATTTCGATTGGTCCTTAAAATTTGAAACATTGTTTATAAGGACTTGATTGATTCATCTGTAATTATCCGTAAACACTATATTTGTAGGTGATTGCCGTTGGAAACGTCTAAAAACAATCATAAAAATTAGATTATATTCATGGGATTAATCGGATTTGCCTGGATCACTCACAAAAATTCAAAAAAAAAAAAATTGAGAGTAATTCTCAAATATATGATCCATCATAGTATTCATCAAATAGGTTGAGCCGTTGGGGATATATCAAACATTATGATCTGCATTCAAGACACTAGTATATGTAGTGAGATTTATAATATGATGTTAATGTGTCATTACCCAAATTCAAATCTTACGTAATATGTTGGATAAAAAAAAGTGACATTTTTCATTGAATCTAGAGCTATGTGTCACTATGAAAACTCATACCCATCATAATATATATTAGAAAGAAAGAAAATCGAGATTCTTGTTATTATTAAATCCAAAATTAACTTCTCCTTCTGTATATATTAAGCCGGCACTGAGTAGGGTGAAACGTCCAACTACGTACTTTGTGTAAAATTAATTATAATATGCCTAACGTATACTAAATTATATATAGTGCAGTGCTAAAGTTTTATATAAGTTCGAGAAGTCATAGCATTTGACATATTAGGATTACAGTATTACACTTTACGGAAAGGCTTTCGAGAAGCTTTAATAAAAAAAAGGCTTTCGAGAAACATGTTTGATTTGTCTATGGCTGGCAACCTAATCGTGACGAAATAAAATTTTAATTTTTTTATAGGAAAAGTGAATAAATTTTTAATTGCTTGTATAATAACCGCTTGTGATATAAATGGAAACATCTTGCAGCCCTTAATTTAGACATTTGATCGCAAACTCAAAATTAAATATATATAGTAAAACTAGAAATGTGGAAATGCAGAAATGGTCGTGTGAAATGGTTGAGATGTCCAACGAATTTTTTGATGAGGGTTTGACTGGGATTGTCACCCAATACGTTGGTTAACAATGTTATAAGAATTTTTTTAAAATTTTTAATTCAAGTTTTTTTTTTGTTAAAGGATTTGAATTCAAGTTCTGATCCGAATTTTTTATTTATTTATTTTATGTTTTTAAAGTCTATTGATCCGGTTTTAGTTCCGATTTTTGTTAAGTAATATAGTAGTAATTAATGTAAAACTGAATCTATTATCTTTTCCTTCGTGTTTATATATAAATTATCCTCGACAATAAGGAACAAAAAAGAGTATATAATCGATAAAAGAAATTTATTCCACTAAACTTTAAATACATAAACATCTACATATTTGTGTAAATTTTTTACAGTTATAATATGTTATCAACATCAATTTCATATGAACTTGTATGTATACGGTGTTTTGTAATTTCTAGAAGAAATTTATAGATGCGCATAAGTCATAACTTGGAACAAACATCTAAATTATAGTACTTTATAAACATTTTATATAAAAAAAAACACTTTATAAACACTTAACCACCAAAGAATAACTTGGTCATGTTGGATTACGTAATCACATCAAAGCTTAATTATTTGTAACAAACAAACAATGAGAACAAGATCATTTAATCGTATCACAAAGCCATCAAATTCAACCAATTACTTTATTAATGGCCAAACCCACCCTTCTCCAACCAATTACGTATTTTCCTTTCCAGTATATCGGGACAGAGCAAGAAGAGAGTGAGGTAACGGTGGCCCGACACCGGCGAGCCAAAGCTCCACGGGCGCCAGGAGACGGTGAAGGAATAAAGATCTCGATAGTAGTGTTAGAGAGCGTTTTACAACTTTGAGTTTAAAAGTAAAGATTCTGTTTAAAATTGTTTTTTTTATCAATTTTCTTTGATACAAAACCAGTATTATTATTTAATCTTTAAAATGTTTATTTGGTTCCTTAGAAGATACATAGCACATTTTGCTACAAAATTCAAATTACCCGAAACAGATTAAAATATAATTAATAAGCAATTTGCTCGATACCTTGGTGATTTTTGATATGTTTTTGGAAAATTGTTCAAGTATCCCAATCAGGCAATCAAATTGAAAATACAGTTCAATCAAGTTGTTTTCTTGGTAGGCGACTCTCTTGTTTTGATAGGAAAATGATTAGAAGCAAACAAAATTCAAACTCTATCATTAGTAAATAAATAAATACTCCTTCTAATATATCCAACAAGTACTCTTTCAAATTATAAGGACTGAGGGAGTACTATTTCTTAATGACAGCAGGAAGTAAGTATTAATCATCTTTGACTCAAATGTCATCTCATGATTTTTTATTAGGGAATGACAGCAAGAAATGAATATTAATATTTTTAAAAGGATGTGAGGATATTATAACCGTTGATTCAAACATATGGATAATTAAAGGCAATTCCAACCACAACACCAAATTTGGTGTGATTTAGTATTTTAGTATTCCAATTTACTTTTTATTTCCAAACACAATACCAAATTTTACACAAAAAAAAATTATCTATTATTATATTATGAAACTTAAGATTCTCTTTATTTTTTAATAATTTGATAAATACTAATTACTCTTATAACTGATTAATTATAAATTAAAATTTCATACAAATATTTCCAATAAATACTAATTACTCTTATAGATATTTTAATAATTTGATAAATACTAATTACTCTTATAGATATTTTATACAAATTAAAATTCCATATTTGTTACAATTATAATTTTATACTATTCAAAATAGAAGACACAAGAATATTGATAGTATATTTATTTTTAGTTGATAAATACATTGTTAATTATATATCTAAATCAAAAACATGAATAAAATTTTTTTTTAGTGTTTTATGAACAATATCACACCAAATATAGTCTATATTTTCACGTCTAAGCGTTAGATAGTATTATGTCCAAAGATGTGCTGCATTAAATCTCTAGGCCACCCTACATAGTTTGTTGTTCCATATTGATTCAATATCTGAACATCTTCTTGAACTCGTCAAGAAAATATTTGTGTACATTTTCATAAGCTTGCTTAACGTATTTCATAACTCCTTTGTAGTCTCTATAAAAGTGTAGATCCCTTGAATTGATATCTCAGGAGATCCTTGAATCAATATGAGCCGGCTCTTAGGGTACGCAAAGACCATACTCGTAGTATTTTGTTGTCTAAAAAAAAATATTAAGTCTATTATCAAAGATATCTTTAAATAAAATTCACATTAAACGAAGATGCAGGATTCAAACCCTCTAATACTATGAGTTATATACAACTTTACCACTACACTACAATTTTTTTTTTTGAAAAACTGATGTTCCTAAATTTTAAATATAAATTTGCTGCCTAAAACACTAGGTTCATAGACTTTAAATACTTTAAATTATGGTTTGGCATGGGTACGCACACCAAACATGTGCTTGTCGCCATTAGATTTTTATATTTTAGAGGCCTATTTTCTTCAATTTCAAAACTTCCAAAGTTGTTTTCTTTTCATATATATATGTGCATATTAATACAACTATGAATATACATAAGAAAAAATCTATATATATGCCTAATACATATATATATACATAATAAAATTACATAATTACAAAATCTTTCTAACAGTTTGAAATCTATAATTAATACAATATAGATAATAATTACATTATTTCAAATATAGTAAAATTTCAATACTTCTATTCAATTTGGTATTTTCAGCTTGCAAATAATTTTATTAAACGTTTTGTTACATGTTGTCTTAATAAAAATATATGGTTTTTGATCTTCGGATTTCACAAAAAGCAAACCAATTATTTTCTTATCAACATTATTCTCCACATGTTTAATAGGGTCATGTTACATTGGATTATGAACTATGTCTATAGTTTATTTGTTATAGCAAAAGAATTCAATTTCCTTTGTTGGAGCTGGCTCCATGTTTTTCAAGAGATTTTTATGGCCACATTAGTTATATATTCCTTTGAATACTTTCTCTGAATTGTTTATATTTTCTACTTTTTTTATTATTTACTTCTTCAATGTACAAACTTTCCACCAAACATAAAATAGCTTGATGTTGTTTATTTATCGATGATATTCCTTGTCCAATCACCCTATATATTGCCATCAATTTCAAGTGTTCATGCTTATTACAAATTAATCACTTTTGTGACAAAAACCTTTAGATAACAAAGTATCATCATAACCCCATCCACATGAGTTTCACTTGGTTGATACATGAATTGGATCACTAATTGCAAAAGGTCTATCGAATCAAGTGTGAGTTAAATATATTAACCTTCCCATTAACTTTTGATACTTTCCTATATGATGGTGTATGATTATAATAGATTTTGAATTTGGCTGAGTGGGTTCGAACTGCTTATGAGAGCTACTATAATTGGTTGCTCCGAATCCATCTCTTTGAACAGCGTTGATTTTCAATTTGTTCCATTCATATTTCATCTTGGAATTTTTCTAGCATGTTCTCGAGATCTAGCATGATCTCTGGAGCTTCAAATTTTCTCACCGGCTCCATTAAGGAGCAACCTCTATAATAAAAATCACACAAAATTTTAACTCATACATTTCACATCCAATTCTCATCCAAAAATTGAGAATTTTACCTTTTGGAACAGCTATATGCTTGGCCACATGATCTCTAAACCACAATCTCATCATTAGTGAAGATGAAGTTTTATTTAACATTTGTTCCATAGAAAAAGAGAAGTCTAGATGCAGGCTCCTTGTCCTATATTCAAAAAAAAACAATCAAATTGTATATATCATCTTAGATTCACATTATAATGTACATATCAAAAGGATTCACAAATTCTTTGAAAAAAAACCGATCCGTAGTCTGGTACTTTGCAATACAAAGATTTTTTTAGTGTCCAAAATTTTCTAAACTCATAATCTCCTTACACCACAGAGATCAAGATAAAAGTAATCACCTTTAAAAAGAAAAAAAATTGTACAGGATAATTCTTCCAAATTATCCAAAAGTAAAATCAAGGGTTTAAAATTGAAAAGTTTTGAAAGTTAATAGCGATTATGTGATACGAAATGAAAAAGATATTTCCATTTCCAGAAGAGATTAAAAAAAAAAAAAAAAAAAAGACGAAATTGATCTTCCCAGTTCCCGCCATCTGTATGGTAAGTAATCAAAGCGTTTGGTTTACTTTATCCTCTATCCTCTCTTCTCTCCCATGGCTTCTTCTTCTTCTCTACCTCTTTCTCTCCCGTTTCCACTCCGATCTCGAACTCGAACTCTACCTTCCCGATGCTCTTCTCTCTCACTTTCTCTTCCTACTTCCGTAATTTGCTTCTCCACTCAAAATCCCTCCGGCTACAACCGCGAAGAGGTCCGGTGGCTCCGAGAAGAGCAAAGATGGATTCGCGAGGAGCAGCGATGGATTAGAGAGGAACAGAGATGGATACGTGAACGTGAATCACTATTAAGCGAGATTTCAGATCTACAGCTTCGGATTCAATCCCTAGAGTCTCGGAATTCGCAATTAGAAAGTTCTGTTCCCGATACGATCTCGAACATTGCTGCTTTGCTTCAGGTTTTGAAAGAGAAGAATCGGATTTCAGAGAGTGGATTAAGCTCAACGCCGATGGTATTGGAGAATACAATAGAACCTGAACCGGAACCGGAGGAAGTCGAGGAAGAAGAGAAGCGGATGATTGTTGAAGAGAACGTTAGGGTTTCGGAGCCGGTGAAGAAGAAGAAGAGAAGGACATTGAAGGTTGGAAGCGAAGGCGACGAGGTTCAAGCTATGCAGGTCTGCTACCACAAAATTGTTCTCTCAGTTTTAGAACAAAGGCGAGTAAATCTATCATCATCACTGGGAAATAAACCTGAAAGTGATTGAAATCGAAAGATTAGGCTCAAGTGTTTGTTGATTGAAATTAGATTAAACTCACACAACTTTGAGATTGATTTTAGTTATAAGTGTTAGGAAAATGTTTCTTTTTGATGATTTCTTTTGTTTCTTCTATGTGGTAGGAAGCTCTGATGAAATTAGGATTCTATTCCGGAGAAGAGGATATGGAGTTTTCGAGCTTCTCAAGTGGTACAGCAAGTGCTGTTAAGACTTGGCAAGTATGGTTTTCTTGCATTTAGCTCATTTTGATTTTATAGGGTGTTGATATGGTTTTGGATTTTGACATGGTTCATGTTTTGGCTTTAAAAGGCATCACTTGGCGTTCGTGAGGATGGGGTAATGACAGTAGAGCTACTTCAGAGGTTGTTTATGGATGAAGAAGATATAGAGACAGATAAGGATGAAGTAAATACTATGAAGCACGAGGTAAAAAAGTGAAACTACTAGAATTTGGAGCATTAGGTTTCTTTAGTTGCTCTAAATCATGGCTTGTTTCTATCACAGTTATCTAATGGATCCGAGTATATTGTGACAGATAATATTAGCTATGTAGCTAGCCTTTGGGGTAGTTATGTGGGTCTCTCTATGCTTTGGTATGCAGTCTCCTTATTGCCTAATGTGGAATCCCATTGTATGCTTTGGCCTCGCAAGCTAGTTATTAGATATTATGATTCACTAGTTGTTTCGGTTGGGTATAGAGGAAGAGAGCTAGGGCTGGTAAAATCTCGTGGTGGGCATCTTCGTTCTCGTGATAGCTCTTATATTGATACTATGCTTGATCTTGATGGTCTTGAGGTTGTTCATGATGTGATTTATTTGATTGGTGATTTGGCTAAAGGTGTTGTTGGTTTTGATACGATAAAGGTGTTGTTGGTTTTGATATGATTGCTCAGGTTAATTGGCTATCTTTTAGCTTCGTAGCTCTGTCCTTAAGATGATGTTTCTGTTGCTGGTGAGCTTTGTTTTGAATCTGAAAGTGTCTAATATTAGTCTTAATAAAAAGGGGAAAATAGTACATTAAATGAGTTTATTATGTTCTTTAAGCTGTTAAGAGTTATTTTTCTGCTGAACCATTCTTTCATCTCCTTTGATTAAGGAAGCTGGTAATGGAGCAGTATTTACATCAGTAACACAAGTCTCTGAGAAGCAGCAGTCAATTGTAAAAGATCAAAGTGACAGAGAAGTTGACGTTCCTCAAAATCGGGTTTTCCTTCTCGGAGAAAACAGATGGGAAGATCCTTCCAGGCTCATTGGCAGGAACAAACCGGTAGACAGAAGTAAATCTACAGATGCCAAAACAAAGTGCATCACTTGTCGAGGGGAGGGTCGATTGATGTGCCTAGGTAAATCTTTCTCGACCTTAGTTAAGAGCAGATCATTTGTTCTTTGATAGTTAAGAAGGAAAGGTAGGATTTTTCTTAGCAAACTAAGACTGCTAATAGAAACTAACCTTCGAACCTGTATCTTGGTTCCAACATAATCGATATTCTTAGTAGTTGTAGTAGATTATTTGATTATATCAAAATGAAAACTTGATGATGGATTTTGGTTGATGTAGAGTGTGATGGAACTGGGGAACCAAACGTTGAGCCGCAGGTGAGTAATTTCGAAACAACCCCCAACTTTGATTATGAATGTGTTTATTCCAAGTGAAGACTAAAGCAGAAAAGCTCTTCTTCAATGTTGTAGTTTATGGAGTTGGTTGGTGAAGATATGAAGTGTCCATACTGTGAAGGTCTCGGCTTTACAGTTTGCGATGTGTGCGATGGCAAAAAAAATGTATAATCAAGGTTGATGTTATATAAAGAGACACATTTACTTAATCATATGTTTATTTGATACAACTTCTATTTATTAGTTTGAAGTATTATCTCTATCTTGTAATATTATTTGCATTACTCTTGTTTCAAAGAATATAGGTTTTGTCCGGCGTTGGATTTAGCATCTACATTTTTTATACCAAGTGGAAAGTGTTTAATGTGTAAATATAATTAGTTGGAAGACTGATGAGAGATTATAGCAACGTTTTTCCAAGAGGATATGCATATCAGAATCACAAACAACTCCACTTTTAATCAACCAGATTAAAATTTTTGTCTTCGTCGACATTCTAGATCATTGATAAGCCAGCTTGATATATCTGTTGTCTTCATCGACATCAAATATTTTGACGCGGTTACGTAGACGCATGCAGAGATAGGAGCTAAGAGAAACACACAAACCTTCAGACATTGTGAGGAAAATGCTTTGATCACCGATGTCTTGAGTGTAAACAGCATTTCCTTCTTCGTCTAGCTTGAACACAATTATTGCTTCTGTTTTCATTCTCGGAATATCGTTGATGATCTTTTTGGTTTTCTTGTACAACTTAACCATGAAAGTTTCATTGGTGGTTCTTGACTCCACCAAGTGTTCGCTTGTGTAGCACGAATCCAGACGGTCTTGCTTGGTCTTGGTCAACTCGGGAAGGTTTTGAAACTGCAAGCTCTGCAACTTGGGGTTCTTGCTATGTTTGTGGAGATCCCATGATCTGATGAGGTGGCCTCCAGAGCTGGCTATGCAAAACATCTCATCTTTCTTGGAAAACATGACAGGGGAGGAAAAGAAACAGGGGTTTGCGATTCTGATGTTGATCCACTCAGAGTTACTTCGAGCGGGTCTGCAAAAGCTGAGTTGAGGTCCCAAGAATTTGACAGCCACAACACAGTCCTCATCTTCAGGGGAAGAAGACATGGCCAAATTGGTGACATATTGGGTTTGGCAATGAGGCAGAGTTACAAGAGGAGGCAACGTCATGGGTTTGGGATCTGTATCAGGGTTTTTATTTATTTCTCGGAGACGCAACACACCATCCTTCAAAGTAGGTAGCCATCCATTGGATGATCCTATCGTTCCCATTTCGTTACTCAACTCTCTAAGCAACTGTCTTTCCTTCTCTTCCCTCTCTTCCCACTCTTCGAAAGAAATGCGACCACCAATAGGCTTCCTAATGACGGCTCTTCCACGTTTAGCCCAACAAGGATCAGCACAGATCAAGACATAAGTATAAGTTTGCTGGAACGAAGATGAGAAGCCATTAGAGAGCTGAGGAGAGGATCTCACCAACACTCGTTTCCGAAAACAGAGCTTCGGGGGCTGGTTGAGAAGCAAAGACATGAATAATGTTCTTAATGGAAAGCAAGAGAATTTAGAAAGATGGGAAGACAAAAAAAAAAACCTAATTGAAGAACTGGTGATCTTCTCCATCTTAAAACTCAACATTAATACAGAGGCATGGACTTGATCACCAAGTTTCCCATCTCCAAATTAATTATTTTCTTTTTCTGGGATCGGTTCAGTAATGTAATAATCAAATGCTCCAATGACATTAAGTATTTAATTCCAGAGTAAAAAGAAAAAAAAAAAACATTACTTCTGCCCAAGTTGATGAATGAAAATTAAAATGCTGATCTTCCCAAAACATTAATCAAAATGTTTGCGAGTTGACAACATATAGTTCCATGCTCAACAACAAACCTTAAAAAGTCAATACATCATACAAACTATTCCCCCAACAGTTCCAAAAACAAAGGACTCTGCTACGTACCTATAGGCTACTTACACCATTTGATGATCTTTTCTCAGACTTAAACCATAGTAAAGTGAGAGATTAAAGACATGGACCGATCCAAGTCATTACTTGTTAGTGCCAATCAACAATATCGCCAAATGTTGTCGAACCAACTCCTTCCCACACTTCACTATGTCCCACTTCTTCAGAATCAACACCTTCCATGTCACAGTCCCACCAACCTGAACCATTTGCATCTGTTGGGAAGTTTATATACGTATTAACTACAAAGAGTTTTTTTTTCAAGTAAAAAAAGTGACTTGAGACTTGTCACTCACAATGGTTGTATGTGGGTCTCTGCTTCTTACTACTATTTTCGCTTCGATCTTCTCTTTTCCTTTGCATTGGCTTTGATACTTTTGAGTTGCCTCCAAAGACTATAACAGGCTTTCTTGGTCTATTCATGCTCTCCATACCTAGCGATTCAACATATACTCTTGACAATTATTAAGATCTCAAATGTCGTTAAACGTTAGACTCTTTGAGGAAGCCTAAGATCTTAGGGCTAAACCAACCAGAACAGAACATCTAGTAAAAAGTTCTCAATTTACACAGTTCTTTCAAACAACATCTAGAAAATGGAAACCTTTTAGGTCAATAAAACTTTATGATTAACTATGAGAACAAGAACTTAAACTAGTAATGAAAAAAAAAGTGATATATACCTTCAAAAGGATCTTTTCTTTTCTTTGATATTTTATCGTCCTTCACAATGATGATATCTTCATTGATTTCAGTGGAACACGAAGTCATATGTTCCAATTCTTCGACAGTGGTTTGATCCAACGGCTCAAGACTCTCCTCACCAGTAATCTCCCTACTCACTTCCTCACTTATCTGTGTCTCTCTTGGCTTGAACTGCTGAAGCATTGTCTTTTCAAGACCACCATCACCATATTTCTTTTCTTCTCTAGCTTTTTTCTCAACCCCAAACCCATGAGAGAGTTGAGTCAGATCTTTAGAGCTAACCAATGAGGTGAAAGGTCTTCTTGAACCCTCCTGTTCAGAAATCAAAGACCAAATTTCTTTATTACACATATGAGGTCCAAAATCTAAATCTGTTACAGTTCTTCTTACTCAACCTGAAAGCAGTCCTCATATATATGGAGTCAAATCTATGCATTACATACTAAAACATATATGACTTCACAAGCAAAAAACGAGAAGTCTAACACAAAAGTCTCAAACATAACTCTAGTATTAACCCAAAGCTGAAAAAATTAGTGACCCCATAAAAAGAATTCACATATAGAATTCACAAATTTCACCAGGAATTTAAAGGTTTCAGCTTTGGCTCATATCATACGAACGTAAATTAGAATATGAAAACCCTTTTCCATCAATTTCCACATCAAAATTCAAGCAACAGAGCTTAAATTATCTTCAAATACTATAATGCTACTTCTAAACCTCCTCCTATGGACACTGTCACCACGATTCCAAAGAAATCTAGAGAGAGCATCATTACCTCAATATTCTTGGGCTTTAACAGCACTGATGTGCAATTCTCCAATTTCTTATTTTCCGGAGAGCCTTCGACACTATAAGGCAAACGAATTCAATTACTCAAATCTAAACCTCGGAAATTTCGGAATAAGGATGAATTTAGAGATAAAAAAGAGAGATAAGGATCTTGCAGGCTTACGGAATCGTACTGCTATTCAGGAAGGAAGAGGCAATCGATCGCTGACCAAAAACCCTAATTTTAGGAATTTGCTTCTTCATCTTCCTCTTACTCAGCTTACCTCCCGATGAAGAGAGGATTTAGTACCTTTTCATTTTAAGTTTCTCAAAATTTTGCCGCCAACTGCAGAAATATGTTTGAAAGAAGAGCCAAAACAATATATATTTATTAGTGTAATTTAATAAAATGTTATCCATTTATAAAATAAAATAAAACATTTCTGATCTTGTCTTTTTAGCTAGTAAAAAGTTAAAAACCCATGTTCAAGATTTCGTTAGGCACTAGTAAGACGGTAAAAGAAAGCCTAGCGATTAATCAAATAATTGGATTTAAATTGGAGAGTAATTAGAGAGTTTTTAGTGTTTATAAGGAGCCTCTTAACTTCCCTTATTTGGCAGATACACCATAATCACTTCCCAACGACCATATTTGTTGTAAATTTCTTGTATTTGGCTATTTATTTAGCTATTAGAATGTTGTTGTCGAGCCCGTATAAGCTCATTACCATTGTATTTGTTATACATGAGTCATTTAGTTGCTAAAACATAAGAGCTTTTCCATGGAAAGTGTATTTTGTGTTCGGTTCGTCATCGGATTAGTCTAAGCACTGAGCGTAGATTCTCTCTTACTGAGAGATTCTAGGTGTTGAGTTGTGAAAAAATGGTTTTTCTAAGTTCAACCAGAGTGGTCGTAGGTTCTGAAGTTAGAAAAAATATAAGAACAAAATTTTCTAATTCTGGTTACTCGTTTTGAAGTTAGAAATTTGAGGGATATTTTATTTAGGGTATTTAGGGTATTTTAGTTTTATACTTGTTCGCCCTAGGATTTTTCTCTTTATATATATTTTTTGTAGCCGTCTCAAATAAGTATTGAAGATAGAGTGCGGTAGAGTGAGAGAGATTTAAAAACCTTGTCGCTCCTCCCAAAATTATTTGATCTTGGTGAAATCTGCAGTTAGTAGAAAGTGTACGTAACTCTCACGTTGAGGGTGAACCACTATAAGTCGCGGGTCCAAAAATCCCTACCACTAGGAACTTGTTCATCTAGTGTGTTACCCCAAGAGGTAGCAATCTAAACCACCAAAAGAGTCCACTCCATCTTCAAACCTATATCCGCTTCCATATCCAAACTTCTAAACATTTGAGATCTCGTGAGGTAAGCCTTACCTTTCCAAACTTTTCTCATTGTGCTTATCTTTATAGGGAAAAATTGTCCTATTTTTTCTATTAATTTCCTATTAAAAAGTTATAGACTACTGTATGAATTTTCTGATATAATAATATAAAAATACATTTAATAGTGTTTACTAAATATAAATAAACATATATATATATATGTGTGTGTGTGATATGGGCATTAGACAGGCGTTTGACCCGGGTCTAGCATCTGACTAGTTAATCTGGGACTATTAGGAGTTTAATCATGGATTTCTTTTAAGGAATTTTTGAAATCTTATATAGGGATTTTTTTTTAAGGAATTTTTAAAATCTTATATGTAAATTAGTGGTAAAATTTTGAGTTTGATAGTTAGATATTATTTATGCAAGTTATTTGTCATAACTTCAACAATATAGTTGGGCAACTAAGTGATTTGTGGGTGGGTGATGATTGGTTCGATTTTCATAGCATGTTTTCTACTCATTTTCTCATTTATACTAGTGGAGGGAAAACATTCATTTTAATATCATCTTCTTCATGTGACATTTACATTTCAGAAATCCTATTACGTGGTCGCCGCTTGACATTTTAACCTTTTTCCCCATTTTCGTCTTGTTTTTTAACCCGTTTAAGAATCAAATTGTTAGATCTGGTATAGTACATTTCATTTCAAATCTAAAATCAATTAAAACTGAAAAACATTCCCCGATTTTATCAATAACTTTAGCATAATTCTGGCGGATAGCCGACGCGGTTTTCACGACTATGTTTTAGAACATAGGTTTTACATAAATAGTATCCTCTTTAGATGTGAAAACAATATATACCCAACAAATACTATTAAACATAATTTAGATATATATTTATATATATCCCTGCCGAGGCGGTCTTTGCAACCGTTCGGTTTTATCCAGTTATCCAGAGGGGTTAATAAGATGTTGTCTTGTTTAATGTCACAGTGAATAATGCTTTCACTTTGTATGTAGTGAAGACCATCAAAATATCTTTAGCAAACACTTTCACATTTTTCTCCCATAACACTCCTCCGTTTCTCTAGATCAATTTGTTGAGGCTTTGGTCAGAGCAATACTCGAGAATCAAATTTTAATTCCGTCTCTTGCCGCCAAGTATAATCTCTTCACATGTGATCTTATATCCGTAGCAACGGACAACAAAAGGAGATACAAGATGAGTTAAGATTGTTTTCTAGTGTATGAGGCTTGAGGCATGGGAAATCTCCGCTGACTTGATCGCCATTTTCTTTTCTTTTTCCTTTGTCCCTCTATCTCGTCGCTATACGAACGGATCCGTGTGAGCCTCTTCCAAGGAACTCAGATTTTATCCATGACGAAGAATTTTTCACTTCTCCGTCACGGGTGTCGCCGACGTTGAATGCTTCTTTGGTACGTCTTCTCTAATACTTGTTCTTTTTTGTTTCAAGAAGAACGTTGTAGTTTTCGGATGGAGGGATCACCGAGTTGCTTGATGAATCGGAGATCTTAATGATGCTCTTTAACTGACAATTAACCCCATACAGCATTTCAATTATCTTTTGTTCTCTCTCTGAAAATTTCTAAATTGTGGGATTACTGAAATAAAGTGAAGAAGAAGAAGGCAAAAGAAAGCTTTTTATATAAATGATATAAACATAAAATATAAGATTTGGATGCAAATACACTGAGTTGGAAAAACAAAAACAAAAAGTACATACAAAAGCTATTGCAAATGATTTTTTTCTTTTCAATTCAATGTATTTGTATCAAAATCTTATGTTCATATCATTTATATATAAAAAAAGCTGTCTTCTTCTTAGAACTTAGAAATTTAGAGAGAAAGCATAAGATAATGGAAATGGTGTTGGGGATTAATGATCAGTGAAAGAACGTCATTGGGATCTCTAATTTATCAAGGAGCTCGATGATTCCTCCATCCAAGAACGACGATGTTCTTCTTGAAACACAAAGAGCAAAAATAAAAGGAGACGTACCAAAGAAATATTCAATGTCGGCGAAACCCACGACGGAGAAGTGAAAAATTCTTCGTCGTGGAAAAAATCTAAGTTCCTTGGAAGAGGCTCGTACATATCCTTCATATGGCGAGGAGAAAGGGGGAAAAGAAAAAAAAATGGCAATCAAATCAGCGGAGATTTCCCTTGTTTCAAGCCTCATGCACGAGAAAATAATTTTAACTTGTCTCATATCTCCTTTCGTCGTGCGTTGCAATGGACACGAGATCGCATGTGAAAAGACTATGTTTGCCGGTGCGAAAATGAATTACAATTTGATTCTCGAGTATTGCTCCGGTCAAATCCTCGCCGACTTCATCAAGAAAAATGGATGAAGGTTATGGTAGAAGGATGTGAAAGTGTTTGCTAAAGATACTCTCAATGGTCTTCACTACATCCATAGTGAAAACAATATTCACTGTGACAATAACCCAGACAACATCTTAATAACCCATGTGGATAATTGGATAAAACCAAATGGTCGCGGAGACCGCCTCGACATGGATATATTTATATGAGGAAATTTAGGGAAATACTCTATTTATGTTTTAAAATTTTGAAAAATACCCTTTAAAAATCATAAAAAAAATTCTTTTGAAGTATTAATTTCCTAAACTACTTTCATAAAATTTAATAATAACTTACCAAAATATAATATATTCTAAAAATAAAATCAATTAACTTTTTGGTGATAAAATAAATGTTTTGTTTATACACAATTTAGTGTCGATCATTATAAATTTTTAAAACATATTTAATATTTTGATAGATTCTAATGATTCCAAAGATGTCATATTTTTAATAGTTGAAAAAAAAATTAGAATATGGCTAAGGACAAACCACATGATTTGAAGAGCATAAAGTTTTGTGGAATTGCTCATGACCATTGTTTCCAGTAAACTGAACCAACACATTATGGCTTCGTCATCAGGTTTATGGATTACGTCATAAACTTCTCCTCTGTCATATTTTTTTGAATATTTCGTCCTGGAGCTGGCGACAATTAAAGAACGAGTGCCCTGGCTTCTCATGAAAGTCACAATAGGAGGCCGATGCGCCACCGCATCGGTACGCACCAGATCGACTGGATTCTTTGGCTTCTGGTCGATTATACTCCTCTGCTCTTGGCCGATTATTTCTTGTGAAATTTGACTTATCCTAAGGTCGAACATATCCCTCAGGTCAGATGTATTTGTTCCAGGGCAAAGGTTGTTGTTCGCTGCTAATATGATATGTGGCATCGTTATTCTTTCCTTTGTTTTCTCTGTAACCGACATGATGCTGGTGAGGTTATCGATATATTTCTTTTGGTTTGTCCTTGGACGAGCTTGAGATACGCGGGATGTGTTGTTTTTGCAGGGAACTACGCTCCTCTTCTATGTTAATATATGAAATAGCTCGATGCAAGGCATCTTCCAAAGAAGTCTGTTTACTTGAGCTCAGTGTTTCACGAAAGCGGCCTTCATACCATAGGTCTTTGCGTAGAGCTTCGATTGAGGCTGCGTCATCTATCGTTACTTGGGAGGCTACGAGTTTGAATCGATCTATGAATTTTCGTAGGCTTTCTCGTTTCTCTATAATCACATTCCATATGTGAGCATTGATTCTCCATGTGGATAAGTATTGAATATTGCTTCATGAACGCCTGAGATATATTGTTAAAAGAGTCGATGGTGCAAGGTTTTAGCTTGGCACACCACTGTAGCACAACACCACTTAATTTCTCGAAAAAAAGCTGGCAGAGAACTGCATCCCTCTCTTCTGCCAATATCCGAGCTCGACAAGTAGCGATTGTGAAAACGGTCATGTGGCTGATAGGATCCTTTTTTCCGGGAGCTGTGCCATTGTAGTTTGGTATTTTTATTTTACCGACGAGACTCATGTCCGCTCTGGATATGCGTTTTGTGAATGGAGTCTTATGGGCTTCTTCGAGAACTCTGTCAATGTCGGGGGCCAAGCTAATTGCTTTGTGCATCTGTGACTTTAGAACGTTAATGGTTTTAACGAAATCCTCTTCTTGTTCCCTTGTGTTGGCGAGTTCGTCGTAGAGTGCTTGAGGATTTAGCATTTGAGGTATAGCGACTTAGTTTAGAGAAGGGTAGATGTTCCGGGTCGTAGGTCGGAAGTTGGTGTATTGAGACCGTTGTTTGCTTCTAGGGTTTGCAGGTTGTGGAGTTTTTTGTTGCTCGTGCGACATCTTCTCTGGTGAATCTGTTGGTTAGGAGTTGAATCAGGAGTGAAAAGTTGGCTGTTTGTGCAAGTGGGATTTGGGCGATTATCTCGGCGTTGATGGGTGTTGTTCCGTTGTTTCCTGGCAGTACTGCCCCTTTAGTAACACTGATCAGAGGGGGATCCACAACAGGTGGATCGACAAGGGGTAGATCTTGAGGGTTTCTTGATGGATTCTGATTGTCAGTGCGGTTGTTGGCATCTTCTCCGTCCATCATCGATTTGAAGCTTTTTGTTCAAGATATCCCCATAGACGGCGCTAATTGTTGAACCTTAAAAGTTCAATTAGGGTCTGATCGAATTAAGTGACTAGGATTTGAAGAATCGAATGTTTTATTGATGATTATGATCAAAGTAACAAAGGAATTTAAGCTTTTAGAGCAAGAAGACAGAAGAGTTATATAATCTAAGTCTTAGGTCTTCTCTGCGATTTCTGGATGGATCTTAGATGACGAGGGCAACTCTTTATTTATAGTGATTTGAGGAGGTTGATGGTTTCTTTTTCCTGTTCGGCTTAGAATTTCCTTTTTTCTTTGATTTTTCTTTTTTGAGTTAATTTTCTTTTTGGGATCAAACTTCATTAAGTCAGTCGTTGATTGTCATGAGCCAAATTAATTGGACTCTCAGAATGAATTGGTCTTTGGGTCGGATCTAAGGTAAAGTTCTAAACCCGGTACCAACATCTTCCGTAAGGACTTGTTTGAAACAAAAATAAATAATAATCCCAAAATTTCATAAAGACTCTAGGCAAATTTCATGTTCCCAAACTATTTTA
Source organism: Cardamine occulta (assembly GCA_028015245.1). NCBI lineage: Eukaryota > Viridiplantae > Streptophyta > Magnoliopsida > Brassicales > Brassicaceae > Cardamine > Cardamine occulta. The sequence goes on along the minus strand of CM051376.1, from coordinate 10,317,340 downwards.
CTAAAAACGCAAAAAAAACAACAAAAACAAAAACGAAATTGATAGCTCTAACAAACAATTTCACTTGGCAACCAACTTGGTTTTGTTGTGTGTCCACCAAATAGAATGGACTACTACCATCATAAATCATCTCACAAGTATCAACCAACAAAAGCATCATAGATTTACTAAATCATTATCAAGAATAAATATTTAGGAGATAGAGAGACAAAAGAGAGATAACTCACTTCTTGCATATATCACAGTTGGGGATCCACTAATGATAGCATCAGTCCATATATATGTGTAATTCGTATGCATAATTAGTTTCATAAATATGAGTTAAAACAGTTCTCGAATTACGAAAATTGCAAACAAGGCGAAATGATAAAAGAGTAAATATATGAAAATAAGGGGTAAAGGAGCGTGAGGAGACTCCATGATTGGCTCTGGTGGGGCTGAAGAAAGCATGCACAAGGAACATAAAAGTGTCTCCCTACAAGGTTAACTAAAGAATTGTTCTAGACGTTTTCACTTTCCCCGTATTGGTAGGTAATTTGTATAGAGATTCTTTATCATGAAACTTGAAGATTTTTGAATTTAAATATAGCAATTATGTCTACAAATATATAAGGATTCTTATCAAAGAATTTTGTCTAAGATGGTGTACAAAATATTTGTGTCATGTACCATACACCACAACTGGATGCAAGATGGTATATTAGAGATAGTGTACAGAGTCGGTGTAAAGAGATGGTGTACAAAGTCAGAGTATATGAGGATTTTTAATTGTACATTTATGCAAAATGAGTCTTATTAGATTCATAAAAAGTTTTTAAAAAATAAAATTTTGTTTTTTTATTTTTTTTATGTCTGATTCGTGAGGTAAATAAAGAAATAAGAATTTAACAAAAAAAAAAAGAGAGAAAGAAAAAAAGAGGAAACAAAGAAGGCAGGGACATAAATTTAAATTGAATAGTGCGCTACAGTTAATGTTACCTTCCTCTCTAATTGTAAATAGTGTATTGTCTTCCTTGCCAATTATTTCTAAAAAACATACTAGTCACCCAAAAACCCCATAAATAAAGAAGACCAATCGTTCTTTTTTAATGTTCACTCTTCTCTCTCCCAAAAGTTTTTTCAAATTTCAGTGCTAGTTTTTGGTTTTCTGGCACCGTTCTTCACTGCAGAACCGGAGTTTACAAAGCGAAGCAGAAGTGAGGCAAGCCTTCTTCTCCGGCATCGGAGTGGTGTGGAGTATCCATCAGGCGTTGCAGATATGGCCCTTTCTCGGCGGACGAGAGGTTTCTGATCCGATTCCTTCTGGTAGAGGATGCCACAGAAGTTGCGTTGAAGTCTCCCTCAGCTCAACCGCCCGGATGGACGTTGCAGCTGCGGCGGAAGATGCTTGCGGGTTGGTGAATTTTCTGATGTGTGTATCGGTGGTTAACGGCAGTTCCTTTTGGATCTGAGATGGCTTCGGCGGGATCCGGCTTTTGAGGGGTTGTTTGAGCATTCACCACTCTCAAGTTGCTGTGTTTTGCTTCCATCGGACCGGATCTGAAGATTGCTTTGCTTCAGGAAGGTTTTTTGGGTTCATTGCTTCGGAGGTCGGGGGCTTGGATTTGCGTTTGTCATTTTGCTAGGTTAGAGATTCGACAATGGGGTGGCGGAGTATCGGAGAATTGGTCTATTCCGGGAGGTTTACTGTGGGTCCGGCTAATCGTCGGTAATGGATCGTAGATGGAATCCGAATACTACGGTCAAGGATCTCGATCTAGCGGCAAAGTCACAAAGCAGTGGGCCTTGTATTCGATGGTGCTAGTAGATCGGATTCACTGCCTCCGTTTCACCACCCAGATCCAACCTCGATTTTTTGTGTTGTTCGCCAGAAAACTTTTCCGTTTTGTAACTGTGGGCCTTTGTAAATGCCTATTTTGGGTTAGGCCAATAAGTTTATATTAAATATATATATATATATATATATATATATAATATTATTGTTTCTTGATGAAAGACTTGGATACTAGCAAAAAAATCTGTATTGCTTGCTACTTAGCAAAACAATCCAGTTCCTAACATCTCATTGCTAACGTTATGTGGATAACGTTTCAGTTATGGGTTTCAATAAGATCATGAAATATGGAAAATGTTTACATCTCCTTAATTATCTGTGATATGATTATCTAAAGGCATCGTTTTGTTTTACATATTTTTTTTTTGTTAATGAAAAATAATAAAAAATTACATAAAAGTTAAAGTGCTAAAGCTATGAACATTTAAAATTTTTGATAGCAACTTTATCCTCCCATTTTTATCAACAACAAAAAAAACTTTATCATCCAATTGGATAGCTAATCAAAGAGTTTTATCTTTATTAATGTATGCTTACAAAAAAAAATTGATAAAAATATCCAAACAACAAATAGATATATGACTCTAGTGATCAGTTTAAATTTGAAAATTACAGTTGATTGTTCAACCACTAATTGTTGTTTTTTGGTTGGTTTGGACGCAGATGCTCAAACCTACAGTGTTGGTAATAATCAATTAAAGGAAAATTTAAACTTTTATGAGATCAACAATGCTGTTTGTGGATTCATCTCAGCTACGATCACTGAATTTTGTTGCATTGTTCTTTTAAGACACAATTCTAAAAGGTCGTGTAAAAAGGCCTCACGTACACATAATTAAATCTACAAAAATTTAGAAATGTACTATCTATCATATCATCTTCATAAAATTAGTAAAATTTTTGAAGTAAACCAGATAATAATATATAGAAAAAGTATGAGTTTTATGAAATGATTCTTATAATATTTTTTTTTCCTTCAAACTCATTCTGAACTTTGTAAGCCAGCTCTCAGCCCCGTGAACTTTATCTTGGTTTAATCTTCTTCCAAATCTAATAACTAAGAAAATGCCAAAAGTGATCAACACTTCCATTCTAGGAATTACAAAAGAAAATAAAAAGAATCAGACAAACTAATTGGATGTACAATTCAATTACTTGTCTTATCCTTAATGTTTCCTCAACGAAAAAGATTGTATTGATTGAGTTGAGTATAGTATAATTTCTAATAATGATAGTTGCAAAATGTATCAATATTTGGTTTATTTACCAAATAAAAAATGTATATTTTATTGAAATCATGAATACAACATGGTTGCTATTATGAGACACAACCATACCAATCTCCCTATATATACAATATGGTATAGTGAGAAAGCCGAGTCACTAGCGAGCTATGGATTGTAAAGGTATAAAGATTATTATCTGAATTATTTTAGAAATTAGCTTAGTTTTGAGAAATAAAAATGTATCTTGGTTTTACTTTGATGCATGCATGGATCAAAATGATAATCTACAACGTAGTATTTACATTTGGTGGATACATGCCATGCATGATGTGGTCGGTCAACTAAGCACCATAATTTGTGCCTGAGACCAATAAAAAAAATTGAGAAAAAAAAAACTATTTTCCATTAAATCCGGCATGAAACCGGTGGTGACCAATTAGCTGTCGTACGGAACACACTGCCTTTTGATGAAGTGGCATTTTCAAGCTTTTTGATTCGTTAATTCATTAGTTAGGATGTAACTTACTATTATATTTTTTTCGATATTATATGTGAGATTATTTAATTTAACCTTTTGTGTAATTACAACATCTATCAATGAATACAAAATCACTTTATGTATTTCGTAGTATATACCAAATTTAAATGTAGAAAATTCAAATTTGCAACAACATTTCGCTTAGGTATTATAAAACATGGGTTTCAGAACCTTTAACCATAAATTTTGCTAGGTTAATTTGGTTTAGCTGTTTAAATTTTTAAAATTTCCAATGTTTTATTTCAAACATCTATACTCAAAAAAAATAAAAAATTGCAAGGTTTTTGTTCGGTTTGGGTGGAGATTTGTCTCCATCTGTAGTCTGTACGGTAAAGAAGTTAACCAACTTTTTTACAGTGGCAAACTAAAAAGTAAAAGTAAATTTATTATTACAAAAGTGGGTGGAACGAAGAAATTAAAAAAGCCTTCAACTTTAATTTTGGTAGCTTCGGCGCCAGTTGCAGATCCTCCTCACATTTAAAATTTTGTGCTTTGAATTTTGGTCTAAAATATTTGTTCCATCTAAAAAAACATTTGTTCCATTGTTACATTAAAATTTAATATATATTTTTCCTTTGTTAAAGGCTGTTAAATCACATCTTTAAAACACCTTCGAGAAATTAAATTTGTTGCATTTGATTATCCCACCAACATCATTAATTTCTTTGTACAAGTAAAATAATTATTCAAATTTTCACATTTTATCCAAAATTATATATATATATATATATATATATATATATATTAGCTCTATATAATGTTCTAGATTCATTTATTTACTCCATCTTTGGACTGGAGCTAAATAATAATCATTCCATTACAAAACCAACCGAAATTAGTGAGAGTAAAATATTGACATTTGATGATGCAGAAATGTAAATCTCCATAGTTTCTTCTATATAACGACTTTTAATAATAATGATTAACAAAGAGAATTATCCTTTATACACATAAGACACAAGGCAGTTACGGCAGTTATGATGGTTTAGTTAAAGTTACGGCGTTAGAATTAGGGAAACGGAACGGTTAACGGAAACGAATCCGAGGATCTAACAAAATCAACGGCTAGGATCGTTAGTTAATTTCACTAGAGAAAGTAACAACCTACACTACCCGTTAAGTAGCGGCGTGTATCGTCAACGTTAACGTTCCTTTTTGCGTATAAATAACGAAGACGGTTTCCTTGGAGCTTGTACACACACTAATCTGTCACTCGTCTCCTTTCTCTCTCATCTCTCCCACTCATTTTCCCAGAAAAAAAGTCCGAGAAAATCTCGCAGAGCTTTGAGAGAGAAGAAGAAGAAGAGGAAGAAGCTTCAATGGCGTCGTCTTCTCAGAAATTGACCAGTGCTTGTCTCGCCGTGCTCGTCGTCTTAGCTTTTACGGCGATGCTTTTCCGAAACAACGAGATCTCTCGCTCCAGGTTTTTCTCTTTTACTTTTCTTCGCCATAACTCTCTCTATCTCTTGCTGTATTTACATTTCTTCTCCGTTTGAGCTGCATTTTCTATTTCTACGAACGATTTTGAGATTTTGCATCTCTGTTTTGAATAATCCGCTTTTTACTTTTCTTCGCCATGACTCTCTCTCTCTCTCTCGCTGTGTTTACTCTTCTTCTTCTCCGTTTGAGCTACATTGTAAACGATTTTGAGATTTTGATTTTCTGTTGAAGAATTCCGCTTTCACGATTTTTCTCATAGATTTGCGCACTGTTTAATGCTATTTTTGAAGCTTTACGACTGTTTTCATGAGAGATTTGAAATTAAGTTTTTCAGATTTCGTAATAACTGTTCAGTTTTCGCCTTTTCGGTATTTGATTTTGCTTAGGAAGCTGAAAACAGAGGAGTTACAAAGCTCAAACAACACAACAATGGCGGCGACAAGGTAAGAGAGAACAAAACTTTTAAGTACTTTTTTTTTTTTTGCCGCCGCTCACAAACGTGAAACGCGCTTTTTCAACCGTTAGGTTTATTCATTTTTTTATTTAAAAAAAAATAAAGTATCAAAAAGTAGAAAACTAACAAACGATCCTGGCCGTTGATATTCTAAGATCCTCAGATCCATTCCGTTAATCCATTCCTTTTTCCATTTGATTCCTCTAATGTAGCGTATAGGTTTTTCAATCGCCGCTCACACACATGCTCTGAACTTTATTATTTTATCATATATTCCACGTCAGTAAATAAATAACTAACGACGATAAAAGTTAAATTATGTACGATCTTTCACAAAGTGTAAATTATTCTCGCGTGTACAGATATCGATTTTACTTGCGGTCAGATGAGACCACGTTTCAAAAATAATGTGATTGATTTCTTAAATGTGTTGGTTAATTAAATTAGTTATGGTTGGTCGCGTCATTTAGGGTTGAAGGTGAACAACAACAACACGCCATTGCTGCTGATCCAGATAAAGTTGCTGATGAGGTCGCTAAGCTCGTTCAAATGTACGTTTATTATCTCTAATTTAGAGTAAAATAAATAAAATTTGATTATAAAATTCATGAGTAAAAAAACCATTGCTTTTATTTGGTATGTGCTTTTAATTTCGTCGTGAAGCGACAGTACCTAAGCTAAATAGAGAGGTACAGAGTCGACGTGAAACTTTTTTCTCTCTTTCTCATACAAAACTGACACATTGTCGTTTTAATTGTCAGAGTTTCGCACGGACATTGTTTTGTTTGTATTTATGGTTTAAACGCGTTTTCTACCTTCATTTATTATTAATTCGATTTCACTTTTTTTTTTTTTTTTTTGGATTTCTCTGTGACTGGATTTGGAGAATACACGAAGATGTTGGTTTAATAACTGCTTCTGCAGTCTTTTTGTGGCATTTAGTTTTCGAGTCTCTATCGTTTTGGGTTATTACTGTCTGGTCTATTTTAGTTTATTCACCAGCTGAACATTAATGGAACTTGTTTTTTGGGATTTACTCGACAACTACTTTATTGACCTCATAAACCAACAAAAGAGGTTCCGTTAGTTATTACGTTAGGTGAGAACCAAACATAGGCGGCTGAGATGTTTAATCAGCCGGTAAATTCGGTTAAAAGAAAAAAAATGGCATTTTATGAATGATTTTCTCTGATGTGTGTATGTTTTGTGTGATTGATCTATCAAGGATGAGATGTAATTAATAAAAAATTTCACTTTTGTATTAATTTTTCAGATTTGTGTATGTTTTATGTGATTGATTTATAAAGGATGAGGTGTAACTAATAAATTCCGGGATATTTAATTTCAGGAGTGAACAGAACATGACCGCAAGGAGGAAGCTAGGATTCTTCTCATGTGGAACTGGTAATCCAATCGATGACTGTTGGCGTTGTGACCCTCACTGGCACAAGAACCGTACGCGTCTCGCGGATTGTGGGATTGGTTTTGGACGTAACGCGATTGGTGGACGTGATGGACGTTTCTATGTTGTCACTGACCCGACTGATGAAGATGTTGTTAATCCCAAACCTGGAACTTTACGCCATGCTGTTATCCAGGAGGAGCCTTTGTGGATTGTGTTCAAGAGAGACATGGTGATAGAGCTGAAACAAGAGCTGATCATGAACAGTTTCAAGACCATTGATGGCCGTGGCTCCAATGTACATATTGCCAATGGCGCTTGCATCACCATTCAGTTTATCACGAATGTCATCATTCATGGTCTTCACATTCACGATTGCAAGCCTACTGGAAATGCAATGGTCAGAAGCTCACCATCTCACTTTGGTTGGAGAACAATGGCTGATGGTGATGCAGTCTCCATCTTTGGATCTTCTCATATCTGGATTGATCATAACTCTCTCTCTCACTGTGCTGATGGCCTTGTTGATGCTGTCATGGGCTCTACAGCGATTACCGTTTCCAACAACCACTTTACCCATCACAATGAGGTCTCATCTCTCACTGCCTCCTTTATATCATCTATGTTGTTCATTATATAGAGGCTGATTCTGTTTTTTATGCAGGTGATGTTGCTAGGGCACAGTGACACGTACACACAAGACAAGCTGATGCAAGTGACCATTGCTTACAACCATTTTGGAGAAGGACTGGTTCAGAGAATGCCAAGGTTACTATTTGGATCCAACTCTGTTAGACTTAAGTTAGTTGCCATTTGTTCTGACAGTAGAAATTGGTTTTGTGTAATGGCCGCAGGTGCAGACATGGGTATTTCCATGTGGTTAACAACGACTACACTCACTGGGAGATGTATGCCATTGGTGGGAGTGCAGAGCCAACCATCAACAGTCAAGGAAACAGATATGCTGCTCCCATGGACCGCTTCGCCAAGGAGGTTCAACTCTTTAAACCTTTGTTTTGCTTTAAACAGAGTAAGTTGTTGTTATATGTATAGAAAGATTAAAATGGTGAAAATATCCACAGGTGACAAAACGAGTGGAGACAGATTCAAGTGAGTGGAAGAAGTGGAATTGGAGATCGGAAGGAGACCTTCTACTCAACGGAGCATTCTTCAGAGCATCAGGTGCAGGAGCTTCTGCTAGCTATGGACGAGCCTCAAGCTTAGCAGCTAAACCATCATCAATGGTCAACACCATTACCTCTACTGCAGGAGCACTAGGTTGCCGCAAGGGCAGACCTTGCTAGTACCTCTCTCCCTATGCTACCGCCATAGTAACTAACCCTAAACCCTTTCCACATATCTTTGGAAGGTGCAAATATAGTATTATTCTTCTTCTTTGCGTTTTCTTTTGGGACACGGTCATTTCCCACTTTGTTTTCTCCCCGGTGGTAGTAGGAATTGCTCAACCTCGGCTTGCTTCATCTTCTTCTTCTTCTTCAAAAAGGTGAGAGTACAGAGAGGAGCAAGCACGGAAGCGTTGCTCAAAATGTTTCCTTCTTCTAGTCTACAAACTCTCTTATGGTTTTACTTTTTTTCTTTTGGTTTTGGGGTTGTGTTTGGTCCTTTGGTTTTAATGGATCTCAGTCCCTGAGTTCTATAGTCTTTTTGGGGGGTTTTTTTTCACCTTTCAAGTTAGTGATAGTAGTAGCAAAAGATTGTTACAAGACGATTGAAAGCTTTTTGTCTTTTATGTTTTGTTTGCTTGTTGCTCTGCCGTGTTTCAATGGATGATGAAATTGTTAAAAAAAAAATTGTTGCAACCTAAAAGCAAACCACTTGTGAGGTGAGAGCGAGTAAATGAAAAGGGGTTACCGTAACATGTGATGTGATCCCAAACCACAAATAAATGATGCGATCTTTGTTTCTTCTTTTGTTGTTGAGGTTTTAGTGGTTCTGTTCCTTGCCTGACACGTTACGTGTTGGAGATCAACTTTATTCATTTTGGATCCAATTGGTAAGCTTTTTTATGAGAGAATATGAGAAATTATATGAGCTGTGACGCATTGGTTGTTCTCTCATAAATACATTGTGTGATCACAAACGGCGATTCATGTGAAACATTACATCATCACGTTCCCCTATACTTTGCCATCCAAGATTTATTTTAGAATTTTGGTCGGATGGGTTTTATCAAATTTATACTAATCTCACCGTCGGAGTATTTAATGGACAACATGAACGGTACTAACAAACGAGGCCTTTCTTCAATCCATTGTTTCTACTTGTATTTGAGAGAGAAGAAAACAATATTGATATCCCCAAAGAAGCTTAGAATAGGAGACGAATCTGGTGAGTGATGATCAGTGCTCAAATCTTCAAAAGCTGGAGACAATGATGATTGGCCTCTCTTTATATTGTATCATCTTCTGTCTGGAACACATAGCCAGCTTCCTTAAAGTGAGATTTCACCATTGCTAAAGACTTGTACCTATGAGATATCTTGTTCTTTTCTTCCTTTGCCATTTCTGCATAACTACAACCAGAATAGAGAATCACCAAGCTTTACTCAGTTTTCCCTTTTACCATGAAGATATCCAAAAAATCAAGGTTTAACGTACGTTTGGTCATATCCATCAGGTTGAAACACTGGATCCCACCCAAAATCAGTTGGTCCTCTTGCTGTAACTATCTTACCCTAACACATCAATCACAAAGAAAAAAGCAATCAAAGTTTGACAATTAAGAAAATGAGTAGAAAAAAAAAATCTAAAATGACTAAGAGATGGAGCAGAGAGTTTGATTAACAGAGCAGTGACAATGTTGAACATACCGGAGTTTTCCCCAAAAATGTAAGAGGTTCAGCACCTGGACCAAGCGAGAAAGAGAATGCGCACAATGCATAAGCTGATTTATCTTCATATGCCATCAATAAGTTGTTAAGACCTGGACATAAGCCAGACCAAGATTGGGTGTTACCAGTGTAAGAGATTAATGAAACAAGGGCTAAGATGAGAGAAACAATTGACTATTACAACCTTCATGACCAAGCTTCTCAAGAAACCACTTGCTGCAAAAACAGAAAAGAAGATCAAAATTGCAACAAAGAAGTACTCTAAAGACTAACATAGCTCCTCCAATACAGTTAATCTGACGTTGATTAAATCTGATATTGACCAGTACTAGTAGATCCCAGCAAATACAGAGGTCTTTTCTACAATTCAGTCCAGCAATGAACTAAGACATCTAGTATTAAAACATTGAATAAGATAACTCCATGTGGCTACTCACTCACACCACTTAGCAGCTGCCTAGAAGAACTAAGAACAGGACTTGATCCAACCCAACTAGACAGATTTCCAGGACATCAAAATTAAGTTACCAATCAAGAAAGCTCCAGATAAAGATCAACATAAAATTTATCAACATGCCTGTAATCAACCTTATGAAATCATAGTTAATCCTCCATCACGACAAAGTAAAACTAGAGAAACTCTATCCTTCTATAGATTGACAACCACAGCATCAAGAGAGGAATGAAGAAACAAAACTTACATGTATGGCCCTGAAAAATCCAACAAAAAACAAAATCAAAACAAACTCAGACAATGTCTGACTATTTTTAATGTACATAGAGTAAATGAAAAAACTTAGAATCTCAATGAAATCATACCAGGAAGCCCCTTTAAAGCATTGAAACAGAGACATGTATCCTCCACTAGCACTGGTCCATTCACCTTCTCATTCACAATCAAACACACATTACATCAGTTTTTACTATCCTTTAGTCACTAACATATTATTACTAGTCCACATTCAGCAGAAGCAAGCAAAAATACAACAGTACACAAGAAGAACACAATAAACACAAGTATGGTGATTGTGTAAATCAATTCAAGTAACATAACTAAGTATTCCAACCTGAAGAGCAGCCAAACGAGCCTTCTCTTTGGAGATATCCTCAGGCTCACCTTGAAGCTCAGGCACTGCAACTCAACAAATAGAAACCAATGAGGGAAAAAGAAGGAAAAAACAGTAATCGAGAGAGAGAGATTAAATGGGGAACGCACGGTCGAGTTTAAGAGACTTGAAAGGAATGGAATTGCCGATTATAGCTTTAACTTCTTCGAGCTTCTTAGCGTTTCCCGTCACAAACGTCACCGGTCGTGGCACAACCACCGCTGCTCTCGCTGCCGCCATTTTGTGTTCTCTCAGATACCGGAAGCAAGTTCTCGGTGTAGTCAAGAGTTTTAACAAGCCAATCTAATTTCTTCTTGACAAACAAATGGGCTCAAGTCCACTTTTATCCAGGCCCATTAAAGTTACTCTTGTTCATCTAAAATTACTATTAATTCTTTCTAAATCGAGTAGTAATCGGATCGAGGGTCTTAGTGATTTTGTCAAATGTTGACATTAATCTACGCTAGCTAAGTCAAATAATGAAACTGGAAATTTAAAGTGAGATCATCCAAATCTAGAATCCACCAAAAATTCGATCACAAGGTGAAATCCAATCTAGAAAACGAAAGAAGAAGAAGAATCACTTCGAAGGATTTAAAATTATGAGAATTGTTAACATACATAGTTATTGAGATTTTGAGAAATTGATAATTGATTAGTTATTGAGGTTTTGAGAAATTGATAATTGATTGATTGATTTTCACAAATGGAGAAACGTTTATATATATTGTTTGCTAAACAATACAAACAAACCGAAATACATAAGTAAAACCATTAAACCGGAAGTTAAGAAAATTGAGAATTGAGGGTTTGGTTCAAGAGAGAATCAGGATATGCTTATCCTGTCACAAATAACTCATGTGTGCATTATATAATGTCAGGGTCAGGGTAAGACATGTATGTCGTAGCCAAATAACTCTGCATTGGCCTTTATTGCTCACATGTGTTTGTTTGGTTGAGACCTTGTATTGGCGTTATGCATGTTTGAAGTGAATGAAGGTCCAAGAACAAAACTCAAGACACCTAACTAAAAATGGAATACATCCTTATGAGATGATGAGGCACCAGATCCTCTAAAGATCCTCCTACCGGTTTAGAGAGTCGTGGTTTTCCATTTTCAAGATGTTCAAAGAAGAACATTGGCTTCTAAGTCTCTACAAGACATAGTTCTTCTGAGTTCTGATTGAAGAGTTAAACAAAAGTGGTAGGAGAAGATGAGCAATACTCTTTATTATTTCATTCTAGACTCGAGAAATAAGCAAAAAATGAGAAGAAATGATCGACAGAAGCAACAAAGGATCGTGGAAACACTCTTTGATAAGTCTTAAGAGAGCCACCTCGACAAACGAAAATTGGATCAATGATCTTCACTCAAAAAAGTTTTAGAATAAAAGAAAGATGAGTTCTACAAAGAACACACATGAGAATATAAAGGAGAAGAGAAAAAAAGACGAGGAGTTGGTCGCGAGATATGCCTCAGGACACAACAACTCAGAACAATGCAAACATTAAAGACAAGAGTTTGAATTCAAAAGTGCATAGAAATAAGACATAAGCCGCGCCTAAGAGATGATAATGGGTCGGTGATGGATCGGGCTTAGCAAATGACATAGATATGCATAAGATCCACAAACTTCATTAAAAACCTTTCTTCGGAAAACCACTTGGAAAAAACCGAAGAGAAGGGAAAAAGAGTGTGAGTAGATCCCATGACGATTTGCTAGGCATCTTAGACGTGTATCTCGACCACAAAAGTCTTTATACAATCTTCGTAGTTCAAGTGATCCTCTTGAGTTAATGCTTGGTGAAACAAAACTCTAAAAGCTTGGTGGAACTTCCTTGTCCGAGACTGAGTCATTGATCCGTGTGGCACCTCCAATGCGTCCTTAGCTCCATGCTCATTCACTTCTTATTCTTCCGTGCCAACTCCATGTTCTAGGTCCTTAGAGCTATCTAGAATCGCATCAGGAGTTTGGATACCACTCATTTCCAGTCTGATCAGTGATGTCTGTGATATGCAACCATTGCAGCAGGTGGATCTTCACTCTGATAACTATTGTCAAATCTGTGCCAACACTTCAGAGCATGGTGACCCATTTTTCTTGAAATATGACAGAAAGACCTATTGTCAACACTGTAAGAACTTTGAGATCCAAAGGATGGAGAGATTTGTTGATGGAAACAAAGCATCTTCTGCAACGGTCGAGTTCACTTGAAGACAAAACAGGAAGAAGAACAAAATAGGAGCGTCACTGTACGGATTACACAATCAAAACCGAGAATCGATTCAAAGCATATAGCTGTTACTTCTACTTTATCACGCGGTAATAGTTGTCAATGCCTTGAATCGATTCTCGGTTTTAGTTGTGTAATTTAAGACAATAAATTATAAAGTATCCCAACAAATTATAATTTAAGATAATTACAATTTATATTTATAAAAAATATTCAAAAAACCAATGTTTTGAAAACTGAACCGGAGACCGACTCGTCATCATCACTAGGTGAATGACTAGACCGGTTCAACTGATCGAACCGGGTTTATATATATATAATTTATGTTTCTATATATAACACTAAACTTAAAAAAACATAAAATATGATTTAAAAAATTATTATTGTGTTTTTTAACCGAATAAAAAATAGTTGAATAATATATTGATTATTTAAAGTTAGACAAATAAATAATAAGAGATTAAATATGATTTGAAGAAGAAAAAAAATTGAAAATAGGTAGCTATCAAAATTTATAATAAATTTACATAAATAAATAAACATTTTTATTAGAACTATTAAATAGCAATAAAATTTTTTTAAAAAAATTAAAAAGAGAAATTTAAATTATGGTTTAAATTTTGCTCAAAAACTCTAATTTAATTCAAACTATGATATAAATTTTGTGAATCGGGTTTTAGTATCGAACTGGTTAGCTGGCCAATTTTTGGTTGGACTGGTCCGACCAGCCGGCCCGATCTGGTTTTCAAAATACTGAAAAAACGTATCATGCCATTATTTAACTAAATAAATATTATCATAAATTTTCTCGTTTTTATTTAACCATTTTATTTTCTACTATTTGATAAAACCAAATGTTAGGAATTGTTGCAGTTTTGGCTTTATATCATTTGTATTTTTCTCTTACAAAAGAAAAACGACGCCCTGACCCGTGACCGAGCTGTACCGGCACGTAATTGCGAGAAAATAGTTTAACCTCTCCGAGTCGAGTAAAGAAGCAGAGACTCAAACATTCCAAATCAAACCTCAAAATCAAATCAAATGGCAAAGAAAGGTATCCCTGAGTGGCTCAACAGTTCCCTCTGGTCCACCTCTTCTCCTTCTCCCATCGACGATCGCCTCCTACGTCATCCTCCAACCACTTCCGTCGCCGCCACATCTCCTCCGATCGTTGAACGTCCGCCTCTTTCTCCCGCTCCCTCCGCGATTTCCACCGCTCCAGCTCCGCCTATTTCGTCTCGTCCTCCTTCCAAATCTGAAATTAACGATTTACAGAATGTGAGCGGTAAAGACGGAGCTGGAACCGAAAGTCCCGCAGGGGTAGCTTCTTCGGTTGAAGATGTTTCTCGAAAGGCTCAGGTCGTGGCTGAGGTTAGTGCTCAAAATATGCTTCATGATATGTGCATTTTGATTGATTGATTGCTCTTTTGATTTACTTCTCTGGTGATGTTATTGACAGTTATCTAAGAAGGTGATAGACTTGAAGGAATTGAGGAAAATTGCTTCTCAAGGTCTACCTGATGATGCTGGGATTCGTTCTCTTGTCTGGAAGGTAACGCAATTCGCATAAGCTTCTTCGCTTTGATTTATTAGAAATTGAAACGAATGGGTAGTTTATGGATGTGCTTTTAGTAATGCAATCTATTTTGGTTTGTTGAGTTTTCTTCTGAACTTGCTTGTGGTTTCATGAACTAGTTATAGTGTATGGAAATGGTACATAGTTTCAGTGTTTTCTTGTTTTTGAGATTTCAATTTTAGAAACATAGATTTGAGTTTTTGCTTCATGTGGTTCTCTTGATTTTGACAGCTTTTGTTGAGTTATTTGTCACCGGATCGCTCCTTGTGGTCTTCTGAATTAGCTAAGAAAAGGTCTCAGTACAAGCAATTCAAAGAGGAGCTTCTGATGAACCCTGTAAGTCCATTTTGGTGATTTGATACTCGAACGTTGTATTAATTGGTTTGTGAAGAGACAATTAATGTGCTGAATCGGTATTGTCTTTTGCTCATCCCTTGAGGAGATGTTCCATCAAACTTGATTGATCGAATAGACACAGTCGCAAAGTGACATAGTGGCATATCTGTTTCCAGTAGCTAAGGGCGTGATGAAATGCACTGGCAATAGAAGATGATGACTGTCATTAGGTGATCTGTTAATTAAGTAGAATAGGTGATGTTCAGTGTAGAAACTTGCACATGTTAGTATAATAGGATGACAGCTAAATAGGTGTCATGCGTGATACTCCCTAAAGGTGCTATTAGATGATATTATTGATGAAGAAGTCGGTCACTGTAGATGTGCTTAAGTTATCTGGGTGATAACTCTTTCTTTTTCATGTTTCTTTATTGTTTTCAATTTAAGATAACCCTGGTTTCTATATATTTTTGTGGCTAGTTAGTCAGAAGTAACGAGGAAAATGAATAAATCAAAGGGTGATGATAGTAATGATCCAAAAGTTGAAAGCCCTGGTGTCCTTTCAAGGTCAGAGACAACTCTTGAGGATCATCCCCTAAGTCTTGGAACAACAAGCTTATGGAATAATTTTTTCAAGGTATTTAGATTTTACAGCTTGAGATATCCACAAATATTATCATTTTTGTGAGACAATTGACAAGTTTAGATGTTATTAACTTATGGAAATTATCAAATTGTACATTTTGCCTGAAAGTTTAGAAGTATTCTGGATGATGTAGCTGAGTTATATGATTCTCAGATATTGTGATGTTACTGCTGACTTATGCAATACTAAAATTTTGATTTTTATATTAATCATGATTTTTAAAGGCAGTTGTTTCAAAGGCAGATGTAGGAGTGGTATAAGAACTGGAGAAGTACAACCTCTCACTTAATGCCTGATAAACAGCTTTCCTGTGAATATTTATATACCTTCGGTTCCTATGTGTTTGGATAGTTAAGGTTGCATCGTTAAAAATTTGTATAGGGGGCCTTGTCACATTGAGCAAAATTTAGACTATTATTGTAGTTGTGTTTATTTCATAGGCGTACACAAAGGCAGAGTTCTGATTGAAGCTTTTAGTTCTCTCAAGGCTTTGTGTGCCCTGCTCATGCTTTTGGACTTTGTAGTACTCTGCTGTAAAAGCATGACTCATTAATGACACACATGATCACTACGAAAATATCCTTTTTCTCTTCCTGGTTTAGTATAGTAATTCTGTTCTTGTTGCATATAAAGCTACACAAATGACCTTCCTAATTTTAAGTTGATACCGTTCAGGACACAGAAGTCTTGGAACAAATAGATCGGGATGTGATGCGTACTCATCCAGACATGCACTTTTTCTCTGGGGATTCAGCAGCTGCAAAATCTAATCAGGTTGGGTTTTGGTTTTGCTATAGTTTAAAGCTTTTAGGATGATTAAAACATTTGTATACAGATAGATTTTTGGGTGATTTTATACATGTCTTGCATCTTCAGGATGCTTTGAAGAACGTATTGACTATTTTCGCAAAGTTGAATCCTGGCATCAGATATGTACAAGGGATGAATGAGATATTGGCACCTATTTTCTACATCTTTAAAAACGACCCGGATAAAGGAAATGCAGTAAGTACTTGTCCCTGCTAATGTACCATTTTGTTTTCTTATTTGATCTGTACACAAACTTTTCTGTCTCTTTTTATTCTTTTTGAGTAAACACACCACTAGTTCCTTATTTGCTTAACACAGATATTTTAAGTTATGCAGGCGCATGCTGAATCAGATGCATTTTTCTGTTTTGTTGAATTAATGAGTGGGTTTCGAGATAATTTCTGTCAACAACTTGATAACAGTGTTGTGGGTATACGTTACACTATAACAAGGCTGTCGTTGCTCTTGAAGCATCATGATGAAGAACTTTGGCGCCATTTAGAAGTCACAACTAAAGTAAGATATCACACACAACTTTGACTGATGAGATGTCTTGCTATATCCATTATTTATGTTCTGATCTCTGAATAGAAGATTTGACTGGTATGTATTGTTACTGGTTCAGAGCTATGTGTTGCATGAATGCCGTGCTGAAACTTTCAATTCTTAATCTACCCTAACTAGTAGATTAAAAACAACCAACATGTGTACCTTTGCTTTCAGAGCCTAAAAGCTTTTTTTTTTTTAATTTCATCGTTGTGACATTTGAGACCTGTGTGTCAATTTTCAGATAAACCCGCAATTCTATGCGTTCAGATGGATCACTCTCCTATTGACTCAAGAGTTCAACTTCGTGGAAAGCCTTCACATCTGGGACACACTTTTAAGCGACCCGGAAGGTCCTCAGGTAGTATTCAGTTTATGACAATTCAGCTTCCGTAAGTCGAGGTCATTAATGAATGTTGCATTCTTGTGAGTCATTACAGGTTTCAACACCTCTGAGAAGCTGGGGTTTAGGACATTAAAACATAAGCATGTAGGAAAGAATTATCAGACATTAACAACGATAAGGATTTGTATGTGTTATAACTTATAAGTCCTAGAGATTGGTTTCGGTTTGCATCTCATAGTATAAGTTAAGCTAGCAGAGTTGAGTCAATGTAAGATAAAAAAAAGCTAACAAGTGAATATGGAGTTAATTGCAGGAGACGCTACTACGGATATGCTGTGCAATGTTGATTCTAGTTAGAAGGCGTTTGCTTGCTGGAGATTTTACGTCGAACCTCAAACTTCTTCAGAACTATCCTCCTACAAACATCAGTCATATGCTATACGTCGCAGACAAACTACGCACTAAATAAATCTTCCAAGTTAATAATAATTCACTCCCTTCTCCTTCATAAACTCTGTACTGTACATTACTGTGTAAGTTAATTTTAGCTACCTGGGAAATCTCAGACCCTGCTCCAGTGTTAAAGACCATGATGGTATTGGTGTGTAACAGAGATATCAATGCAGAGAGAGTTTTAGAGGATCTGTTTACTTTGATCAATTCACGAAACTTTCTTAGTTTGATTTGGTAAATTATTGATTAAAAAAAGGGAGGATTACTAGAATGACACAAGTAAATCATTTTATTGCTAGAATTATACAAATTTCTTTTTAATTACTAGTCTGTTTTTTAGAATTTTAAACCCCTAAAGTACCCCTCGGAAGCTTTAGAAAGAAAAAAAATATTACGAAACTGTCATTAATAATTAAATTCCAGCGGGGCCGATATTTACAAAAATGTCATTCCGTATATGTTATCGCATACTTATTATTTTCGCAGAGTTATTATCCATTACCGCAGAGTTATGTGAATAACCTCGTTTCCGCAGATTTGTTAACGTTATCGCCGACTTATTTCCACTTGCAGAGTTATTTGCCATTACCACAGAGTTATGTAAAATATCTCGTTACCGCAGACATGTTAAATTTATCGCAGAGTTATTTTCACTTGCAGAGTTATTTGATATTACCGCAGAGTTATGTGAATAACCTCGTTACCGCAGACTTGTTAACGTTATCGCCGACTTATTTCCACTTGCAGAGTTATTGGCCATTACCACATAGTTATGTCAATTACCTCGTTACCGCAAACTTGTTAAAGTCATCGCAAACTTATGTCTAATTTGCAGAGTTATTTGTTATTACCGCAGAGTTATGTGAATTACCTTCTTACCACAGACTTGTTGGCGTTATAGCAGACTTATTTCTGATTTGCAGAGTTATTTTTATTACCTCATAGTTATGTGACTTACCTCGTTACCGCATATTTGTTAACGTCATCGCAGAGTTATTGTCCATTACCACAAAGTTATGTGAATTACCTCTTTACTGCAGACTTGTTAACGTGATTGCATACTTATTTTTACTTGCAGAGTTATTTGTCATTACCACAGAGTTATGAGACAATTCTCGTTACCGCAGACATGTTAAAGTGATCACAGAGTTATTTTTACTTGCAAAGTTATTTGCCATTACCGCATACTTTTTAGACTAATTTAGTTACCGCAGACTTATTTTTTTGTCGTTGTCGCAAATTTATATTTTAAAATCAAGATCGCTATATCAGGGCCACACGATGTAGGGCTTCTTCTCTGAGTTTGGCCATGGCCGCCGCCTCTGAAGAAAGTTTAATCGTGATCTTCTTTTTTTCTCTTCTCTCTCATCTTCATCCTCATTGATCTTGTCCGGAAAACTTTCAACTTCTCTCATCTTCATCTTCACTCATCTTCACCTTCTCCTTCGTTTATCTCTTTTTTTTTGTTCATCATCTATACAGCTGTCGTTCTCTGTGTAGATATGGAGCAATAGATTATTCTTGTGTGTGGAAAATGGAAGTTTGAAAGAAATAGATGGTTGTTTGTTGTTGATGTTAATCTAGGATCTCGAATTCTAGCAGTTGAAAGTAGTACCAGTTATGAGAATTTCATTGGAATGGTGTATGACGATTATGAGATGGATAAGAGAGTTTATGATGTCAAATTGAGCTACATGGTGCCAAAGAAGATGAAGCAGAATTTGCCTCATGATACACCTCCAGTTTATGTTGAAAATTATAGGTAATTCCGTATATTTGTGGGGCAATCCAAAGCAAATATGCTTCGTCTTTGTGTGGAAGTGAAGGAAAAAGTGGTTATGAAGAAGAAATCAAAAGATAAGCTTCCAAAAGCTGAAGAGAAGAAGAAATCAGAAGATAAGCTTCCAAAAGCTGAAGAGAATATAGATGCCCATGATTTCGATGGTGATCAAGATGATGATGAAGATGATGAATTTAGATTTGATTTTTGTGATGACTCCGATGGAACAGATTCTGGCGATGAGAATTTTGCAACGTATGGGATGGTGCCTGAAGAAAAGGAAGGGGAAGAAAAGCCAAAACTACCTATCAAGAAGAGAGGTTCCGCAATTTATGTAAATGAAGGCAAGGAAAATGTTGATTTTTCGAAGTTAGAAATGAGTTCTATGGATTTAGCTGTCGGACAATGTTATGACACGAAAGAGCATCTAGAGACAAAAATGAAAATTCTAAATGTCATCCAGAAATTTGATTTCTTTGTATATAAATCCACACCGGATCTATGGATTCTCAAGTGTTGGGTGAAAGGATGTTTATGGATGGTACGAGCTTCGCCAATCAGAGATTATCCAAGATTTCATATTCGAGGGTATGTCCCGGAACATACATGTTCAGTTATTGAGCATTCTACAAGATGCCGACAAGCAACTCCTCAGATACTTGGGGTACTATACAAGGATTTCGTTGGTGGAGTTAGACCAACTGTATTGCCAATGCATGTTGCCGATGCTCTAAATAAACGATTTCAAATTAAGGTATATGGTCACAAATTTATTTGAGTTACAAGTTATTTGGTCGCAGATTTATTTGAGTAACAAGTTATATGGTTGCAGATTTATTAATTTTTTTTTATTGTATAGATTGGTTATTGGAAGGCATATCGGGCATTAAGACATGCTCGGAATTTGGTTAGGGGAATTCTGGAGAGTGGATATGAGTTACTACCTACTTACTTATACATGATTAGAAGAGCAAATCCTGGAACACACACACGACTTGAAGTTGATGAAAATCAAAGATTCAAGTATTTGTTTCTAGCATTTAGTGCAAACATCAATGGATTTCCATACATGCGGAAAGTCGTGGTTGTTGATGATACATTTTTGCAAGGGAAATACAAAGGAACACTACTTAACGCTACAACTCAAGACGATAATTTTCAGATATTTCCTATTGCTTTTGGCATAGTTGATACTAAAAATAATGAATCATGGGAATGGTTCTTTAAGCAATTTAGCAGTGTGATTCCCGATGATGAAGGCCTGGCCATTATTTCTGATAGGCATAAGTCTATTGCAAAAGCTATTACAACGGTATACTCGAAGTCTAGTCGTGAAATATGTACATATCATTTGTACAAGAATGTATTGGTCCATTTTAAAG
>CM051376.1:10271279-10296279 GCA_028015245.1 Cardamine occulta | reverse complement strand
GTCAGGATGCTTTTGGTTTGGGTGAAAAAGGCATCCAATGCTTTCACAAATGTTGATTTTCAGACTACCTTTGATCAGCTTGAAGCGTTGAATTCTGCACTTCATAATTATCTCCAAAGAGCTGATGTACAACTCTGGACACGTTTTCATTTCCCTGGAGATAGGTACAATCTTCTTACAAACAACATTGCTGAATCAATGAATAATGTTTTATCACACGCTAGGAATAATGTTTTATCACACGCTAGGAACGAAGGACTGCTGCAATGAAACAGAAAACAACTCTAACCCGTGGAGTTGAACAATTGCTAGAGGTAAATAAGAACCTTATATGGTCGCATATTTATTTTGGTGACAGCTTATATGGTCGCAGATTTATTTTAGTTATAGCTGATATGGTCGCAGATTTATTTTAGTTATAGCTGATATGGTCCCAAATTTGTTTATTTTTGCAGAGTCGTGTGGAATATTCTAAACTTTTAAGTGTGCAAGATATTGATGTTGATCATGTTCAAGTGACAGGCGGAGGATCATCTCTACATGTTGTCAATTTGAGAGATAAAAAATGTTCATGTCGTAGGTTTGATTTGGAGAAGTTACCATGTGCGCACGCAATAGCTGCGGCAGAGAGTAGAAAGATCTCCCGTATTTCACTTTGCCATCTATATTATACTACAATTTACTTGTACAATTCGTATTCTACTCCCATCATGCCGAGGGATTTTGCTTTACCCGACAACAACCAGGTCGCCCAAAAAAAAAAAGAATGAAATCAATCCTAGAAATTGCCATGGCGAAGAAAAAGCGTAGGGAGATATACACATGTGGTAACTGTAATGAAGTTGGACATAATCGTTTAACATGTAAAACTACATAATCACGACTTTTAAACTCTGTTGTATTAATAGTGTATGAGTATGTTGTATTAGTATTGTGTTTCGTGTGTTATGTTGTATTATGCACTGTAAACTCTGTTGTATTAATAGTGAATGATCTTATCGCTAAGCCCTTCGAATGTCCATCCTAAAGCAAGACACTCAATGTATTTTAGAGCATAGACGCCACAATCCCATGGATCCTCATTGATGGCATAGCTAGGCTTGCGTACTGTTTCCAGAATCATCATGCTTAGAAATGCTGGGATCATTTTCCGTAGAAACTGACATGCTTCAACAATCTCCTGGTTCAAACACTAAGCTAAACAAAAAAAGCTTCTGATAAAAATAAGTCTGCGGCAATAGCTAAAAAAAATGTTTCTCATAAAAATAAGTCTGCGGTAATAGCTAAAAAAACTGCTTCTCATAAAAATAAGTCTGCGGCGATAGCTAATCAAACATGCTT
Source organism: Cardamine occulta (assembly GCA_028015245.1). Taxonomy (NCBI): domain Eukaryota; kingdom Viridiplantae; phylum Streptophyta; class Magnoliopsida; order Brassicales; family Brassicaceae; genus Cardamine; species Cardamine occulta. Next base: position 10,294,938 of record CM051376.1, on the reverse strand, counting down.
ATCATAAAAATAAATTTGCGGTAACAGATACATAATTTTCAATCAACTAACCGATGTTTTACTACTTGATTCATGATCTTCTTGTCAAGGTTCTTTGTTAGAATTACCAACAACAACGTTTTTAGCTGGAAGCTTATCCAATGGTTTTTTTTTGTCTCCACTACCAACCATGACTGCATATAAGTGTTAAACCAATCCATTAATCATGCAATACAAAAACTAATTCAAACACTAAACTAAAAAAAAAAGCTTCTCATAAAAATAAGTCTACGGCAATAGCTAAACGAAAATGCTTCTCATAAAAATAAGTCTGCGACAATAGCTAAACAAACATGCTTATCATAAAAATAAATTTGCGGTAATAGCTAACAAACATGCTTATCATAAAAATAAATTTGCTGCAACAAATACATAATTTTTTCAATCAACTAACCGGTGTTGTACTACATGATTCATGATCTTCTTGCTGAGGTTCTTTGTTAGAATTTGTAACAACGTTTTTTGATTTGACGTTCATTTCTTCCTCTCGCAAATCATAAGCAATCTGCAGCCATAACTATATAAATCTTTGGCAATAGATAAGTAAATCTGCAGCTAAATAATGTTGTATCAACTAACCGGTTTTTTACTACTCGCTTCATCATCTTGTTGTTATGGTTCTTTGTTAGAATTGGTAAGATAAATGTCCTTAGATTTTCGCTTCCCTCCTCGATCTCACAGATCATTGATATCTTCCTTAATTCTAGCAAGCTGCCCATGAACATTTGTCTCAAAACCTTTCATTCTTGTGCCCAAGTCGCCAATGGAACAAACTAAACTTTCTATGATCTTAACCACTCCAGCAAATGTAACCTTGTTATCTTCAACATCCTACATAATTTTTAAAATCAAGAGTTAATAATAGAAGTAAGTGATCACAAACAAAGATGTTTTGTTAAATAAACAACAAGAAAACTAACATTTGAATGTTCATTTCCTTCGCTCTTCTTCTTTTTCCTAGCAGTTTGACCTCCATGAGACTTAGAAGTCTTCGAATTCGCATGTGGGACACACTTCAAAATTACTTCTTCATTTACAAGCCAAGCATTTGGAACCAAACTATCCCCAATAATGTCATCAATCAACTTGTCAAGTTTCACATCCAAGTTTTTATCATTGTCACTCCATATAGGGTACTTGTGTTCTAATGAAACCTGAAGCATATGCCTCACACGAACCTATATTGCAAACAAGTACCATATCAATATCATCACTAAACAAGTATCTCTTATCATAAAAAAGTGTGGCATAATGAATTCTTACCTTTCAATGTTTAGTTTTCTCCTCTCTTACTAAGTCTTCAAATCTAAATCGCTTTCGACTTCCTCGCCAATTAAGTAGTGGTGGAACATCATCCAAATTCCTCCTAAACCCATACATTTCTCCTAAAGCAGGAACAGACTCAAATAACCAAATGACCAGAACATTAACACAACCGTGTAATGTGTAACTGTCGGCTTTGTACTGAAGAACTTTTATTGAATTTACCAAACTAGTAAATCCCACTCTACCCCACAAATATTTTTCAAAGCTCTTTTCATCAAACACTCTTCTTGCATCACTCAACGGTATCCTTGATCCATGATTTATGCCATGTATTCCAACATGTAATATGCATAACCTTCCTACCATCATTCTTTTCTCCTTACTCCAACTCTGGCAACATTTTAAAACGTGCACTAACTCCTCCCAAGTAGGTCCATCCCCTAAAGGAACTTTCATCTCTTTCCAAAACTCTTGATAATCGCCAGCATCTGATGGATCATCTGATGGATATGGGTCACAATTAAGACCTATGATATCTTTAAACTCGTGCAATGAAAATCTGATTGGTTGAACATCAATCAACGACCAAAACTCGTGAATATTCTTGACAGCCAACTGATGTATGAGGAAGAAATGAACATAATAGGATGACCATATGAACTTCTGCCCCATTATATCGATATTTTTAAGCTTCACAAAAACACCAAGACATGATTCCCTCAACTCATTCCACACATCAAAACCATTATACTTTTTCATGGTCAAAAATTTGGAATCAAAAAAGTTGTGGTTCATGCTATCGACTTGAAGATGACATCTCGCATCATTGTTGTAAAGCCTAGGAAGGTAAAATGCAATATCTGCAATCAAATAGACAATAAATCAATGTAAAATAAAAACTCTGCGGCTACATAAAATAATTCTGCGGCAACATACATAAAATAACTCTGCAGCTACATATATAAAAATAACTCTGCGGCTACATAAAATTACTCTGCAGTGACCAAAATTAAATAACTCTGCAGTCATATGAATTATAATGTCGAAAAAACCTAGCAAAATCGCAAAAATCTAAAAAATGTGTCTGATTCTATGAAATCGGAATATCTACAAAATCTGAAAGAAGCTTACAATGAAAACTATACAAAATCTAAAGTAATATGAAAGAAGCTTACAAAATCAGCCAGAAAAGATGAAATCTGAAAGAAACATACCTTTCTCTTCAGAATGTTCGGCGAAGAAGATGAAACGAAGAAGATGAAGACGGCAGAGGATGAAGCAGTTCCTGCCAGCGACGGGAAGAATCTAAGGCGGCGACGGGAAGAAACGAAGAACAATTGCAGAAGAAGAACAGTTGCAGGAGAAGAACAGTTGCAGGAGAAGTTTTTTTCTTTCTGAAAGTGTCGTTTAGGTTTTTAAGGTTTTTAATTTTCAAAATTTTTAAATTTTTGTTATATTTGTTATATTTCTCAGATTTTTCAAAAAAAAAATTCTCAGGATAAATATGTCTTTTACCCATCCAATTTCTCTTCTCCTTCAAAATGAAGTCAATCTAGTAATATGACCCCAAATGTGTGTCAATCTATGCAAATTTCACTTTAAAAAATAAACGTAAAGCCTAATGAAGAGGTAATTGCTGACAAATATTTGTACAACAAAGTCAAAACTCTTAATTCATTTTTTCGTCCAAACAAAATGAGTTGTGGAACAATATCACTAATCTTGTTCTTGATAATGATTCTTCTCTATCCATACTCTTATCTCTTCCTCCTCTTCGCCTCTTTTTTGTTTTGTTTTGTTCTTGGTGCTTACTATCTTCTTCTTGGAGAATTCTAAAACTTTGTTGAAGATTGACAAATGGATCATTGCGTTGCTTAATTCGGTACGTGCTCAATGGTTGAAATCTTTGTTTCGAGATTGGACTGTATTTATTTACAATGTGACCTCTCTTTTGCCTATATCTCAAGCTAACTATTTTTGTTTACCAGATATCAAGTATTATGGTCGACCAACTCAAACATAATATAATGTCAACTCTTACCCGTGTCTCACCTACGACATATATATATATATTTTTTTGGAATATAAGAATGCGTTGGTTTAACCAATGTTATACATTCATTGGATTGACTGTTTCAGTCATTAGAAAGCTCTGACTCATTGTAGACTTCTACATCCATTCTCATAACCGATTTGTATCGGTACGAGATCACACATTTGTATTAAAATCATCAGATCAATCTCTAACTCCTTTGATCTCTTCCTTATCTACATCACCAAATTTAAACCGGTTGCTTTGTTATTTCTGCTATACCGAATAAATTGTCTCGAAACCCAAAAGAAAAATGTTGGTTTACTTACGCGTCTACTCCAAAATCTAGATTCCGGTTTACTAAAATTGGAACTAAAACCAACACACCTCACTTTAAACCCTAACCCTCCGAAGCAAATAGAGAGACTCGTCGTATGTATACACGGCACGCTCTTAAACCCTTTCTTCTTCTTTTTGTCTTCACCAAAACTCTGTATTATTATTTGTCGCGTTTTCCTCGCCGACGAATGCAAGGGAACCGCGACGGTTCGTGGTCTCTCCCGTCCTCCAGCAACGGTGGAAGCGGAAGAGGCAGCGTAAACAACAACACCGTTCCCAGTGGATATCTTCCTCCTCAGGCGAATCCTTTATTTTCCAGTTTCAGTCAACCAATTAGATACCCTCTGACTCAGTATCCGCCGAATTTATACAGCCGTATTTTTCCCGATTTCTCACTCGGAAACCCTAATTTCCAACCTCAGCAGAATCTCAGTTTCCATCATCAACAAATCCCTCACCAATTTAGCAATAACGCTAATGTCTTCTTTCAATCCCATGGTCCAAGCAGCTTCTCTTTCCCTCCTCAATCTATACCTAATAATGATATCAGTGTCTCTCAGAACCGTGGAGCTTTCGAAAGCTCTTCCTTGAAACGAAGACGTCAAGAGGTAGATGTGGTTCTCAAAGAGGTTCCAAAATCTAATTTTGATCCTGGTCAGAGCGCTAATGAGAGTGGTGTGTCTCGAATCCATGGAGGGGATGGATCTTCGGAGAGGTCTTCTTCAAAATCGAAGCGTAAAGTTGAACTTCAGAGAATTGATAAGGCTGTTAACAAGACGCGTGAATCAATCATTGCTGCTGGAGAGAGTGTTTCTTCGACTAGAGTGACGCAATCGGTTTTAGAACAACTTCAAGCTGATTCTTGGCGTTCTTTGGGTGTGCAAATGCAAGATGTTCCTTCTCTTCGTCAACTTATGGCCCTTGAAGGAAAGGTAAAAGCTTTAAAACTATCCTACTTATCTCCAAGCCTATATTGTTAGTGTTCAAGTGAATTTTCGAGGATATTGTGATTATGTTTGGACAGAGTGGAAGAACTATGGATTTAGATATTTCTTCTTTTTTTAAAATGTAACACTAGTGAGGTGGATATGCTTAATTCGGAATGTTGTATTGTTTAATATCTCCACCATGTTTTGAAGAAAGAGTTAATTTAGGAGAGAAATAGAATAGAATAAGATGAATGTCACGCCCTTGCGGAAACCTACACTTTAGTCCGAAGCCACAACGTGATGTGAAACCAAAACTTGTCTTATTCTTTTCCTCTTTTTAAGTAATATTGTGAAACCATCTGTATGTATGTAATGTATCTTCCCTTAATATGTTCGTACCTACATCTCCAAAATTCCCTCTCGGTTCTAGTTTTTGATATTACATCGATGGGGCTATACTCCCAAAATACCTTGGGCATTTAAGTGTAATAGAAAATGATGTTTTTTTCTTAATGCCATTGACGAGAATGCAAAGGTTTGGTGTATCTTTCTCTATTAAGTTATGTGCAGGTTGATTCCTTTTCTTTCAAACTTTTGAATCTTTGGCAATTATGTGCGTTTCTTGATTTCTTATAGATTAATGCCTTTATTCACTGCTTTGTTGGGGCTAGAAGAATTGTGACCCTGCATGATTTGGAAGTGGCAATATGCCGAACCGAATTTGTTGATTCTTTCGATGATCTGGAACTGGGACCTTTGCTGCAGCATCCACTAGTCTTGCTCTATTTTCCATCCATATCCAGCTCTACTGGCCCAGTTCAGATCACCAGTGAGGAGATAATATCATTTCTTGATAGCTATCTGCACACTTATATGACAGAAGATGTTAAGCTTGATGAATTTCTGAATTTCGTCGCAAGCCAAAAATCAGTTTCAAGCAAGGAAAAACTTGGTGTGCGTATTCAGAGCCTGCGGTATGATATTGTCTTCTTTGGATTATCTAAACTTGCATATGAGTTGAATTATTTTGATAGTACGGAAAGTTGATTTAAAAGTTTTTTTCTTCACAAATCCAACAATTTATTTGTGAGTTTGTGTATGCCTTAAATCTGTTGATTTTTTGAATGCAGAAAATGAAATTTGGTTAAATGGCTTTTGATTTCCTTCTCTTTAAATGGTGAATAAGTTTCTATAATAGATTGAGGGCTGCATCATCAAGGATGTTCTCTGGTTTGATATTTCGTTGTTACGTATAAAGGAACAACTCTTATCTGCATCCATGTACAGTTTTTGGAATTTGTTGACTAGTCGTTTGAGTGGAGTTGGGTTGTGCACATAAGTTTTACCTCTGTTTCCTATTCTTGTGAAATTTTGCGATTGATCTCATTTCATTCCATTTTTAGTTTCTATATTTGTTACTGCAGGAGATGTCTTCTCAGAATTATATTGTAATAATTGGTTGCATATGGTCTCTTTTTTGTTCTTTTTTTCGACGATGGGTCTGGTTTTGTTAGAGATTACCAGATTAGATTCTCAACGTCCTCTTAGTTGCATTAGCTGATCATGTGTAAATAATGCATTTTTGTAGGATGTATGTATCTTTCATTCTAGACGCAAAGAGACAAGAAGGTGAAACATTGAAATTCATACTGACTGAACTGCATCAGAAGTATCACATCCCCTCATCAAAGAAACAACGGCAAGATAAGTCCCTGACTGTCTCTGAGCGTGCTGACTCGTTTGCTTTACGTCATAAGGATTATTGTGGCAAGCATACAAGATTTAATGCTTCAAGCTCAGATGACAATGATAGTGATGATTATGAGGTTGAAAATCTTAATAGTTCTGACCATATTAATAGTTGTCCATATCCATCTGTTGCGGAAGAGATGAAGCGGCTTGGGGGCTCCAATAAGAAAAGGAAGGGTGAAAGACGTAATCATGAAAAATCTGATTCATCCAAACTTCCTAGAAAATCCCCCTCTAAATTACGAGGCCATGTGAAACAAGAGATACCTAAATTGGCTGATGATTCTGATGCTAAGAAGGTTTTCGGTGTCAATGAGGCTGATTTCACACTTTCTGAAGGAGATTTGAGATTATTCATTTCAAATTGGAAGGATGCATGTAAAGAGCTAAGCATTTCAACGGTAAGTTCATGTTGAGATTGTATCACCGTTTGAATTGCATATCAGATAAAAAAATTTGCTTGAATCTGAGAGTGAATGATCTCAAGTGAGGTGTGGCGGGGCTGCATGTTTGTGTATTTTCTAATACACTTTTATTTTTGTAGTTTGTCGAGAAAATGTTGTCTTTTTACAACTCAGGGGGCTCTGAAGGACGAGCTCAGATTAAAAGGGCTAAAGCGATGTCATCTCTCCCATTTGTTGGATTACTAAATGTCGCTGTGAGTGGTCATATTACTTTTGTTTAAAGTTTTTTGCAATTTTCCTTTTTGTGTGATTTCCTGAGATGCATTTTTCTTTGTTTCCTTGCTTTAATTAATTCAGTTGAAGAATTTTGTCTCTTCTGTATTTTCACTCATTATAATGCCTCTTCTGTTTATGATGTCCACATTTTTCCTACTTGGAGGTCAAGTTCTCCTAATCTGGCGTACTCCTAATCCAAGGATGTCTTTTTGTCTTTGCAACACTTTTTTTGTTTCTCTACGAAATAGTTGTTTTCTTTTTTCTCCTAATTTGGATAGAACAGACGAATGTTTGTCTACTACATTCAAGGTGCAGAATGATGTGGTTTATGAGTCTTAGGTATGTGTGAAGTGTGCATATATTTTTGAAGTGAAGGATGTGAGATAATTTTAATCCCGATTTACATCCAAACTCATTTTCTACTCCACTCTTCCGTTTTCTTTTTGCTTTACCTTTTTTTCCCTTTTTGTTTTTGGCTTTGTTGTTGCTTTTCCCCAGTTGAAAAGATATTTTGATAGTTTATTTGTGTAACAGGCTTATTATTTCCGTGATATCTCCTTTTCAAATTCTGGAAAAATTGCAGAGTTTAAAAGCTAGGCCATTTCCACTCATTCTTCTACAACTACTTTGTTTTAAGCTGTTGCTCTTGTTGTTTTTCTGTTCCTTGTTGTACTCTTTTATTTTACTGTGTGGTCCAAGCCTCCTTGCTCATGCACTGAGACTTAGCACAATGTCACTGAGGCTGGCTGAATAAATGTAGTTGCAAAGTCTTGGAGTTGTGTTGAGTAAATGTAGAGACTTCCTTAGTTCAGCTTTGCTCCTTTACATCACAATGTCACTGAGGCAGGCTGAATAAGGATAAAAATACTACACAGTGTTGATCATTCAAAACTCTGGCCCCTTGTTTCCTTCTTACATTAATTAGTGTGAACCTTCAACATCTCAGGTTGCAGATGTTGCTATTATGAAAATTCCCTTGCTGTTCTTTTTACATCTGAATTTGAAATGTAGTTTGTAGCATCTCAACTTTTTTCACCTGGTTCCGTGTCTTGTGTAAAAAGCTTCTTGTTCTGTGTTCCAGAAGTGTCTGCGTTGTCTTTCTTCAATTATTTATGTTTATTCCTGGTAATCATATTTTTCCTCCTGTAAATCATCAGAAGAAATTAAAGGTGCAAGAATCTTTTAGGTGCGTTGGGAAATCTAGTCCAGGGAATATTATCTTGTTTTTATTATTTTTGATTATTTCATTTCATTTCCTTTTGCTGAAGGAAAAAGTTGCAGATGTTTGAGGTAATTGAGTAGTAACTTTATTTATACCGATTTTGTTCTTAACATCAATTTTTGATATTTATTGTTTAACCAAAATTAAGAAATATGATGTATCTTTCAAATGTAGGAAATAGATTAGAAAATTGAAATGTGTCACATCTTGTTTGGTGAAAGAGTACAAATGTTGTGTAGATCGACTTTTATCTGTCTCTGTTATGGGCTTGATTTAAGTGACTTTTGGAACATTATACATGATTTTCTGTTGATTGACGTTACCTTTCTCTGTCAAATCAAGATCAGCATACTGTACATGTTTTTTTGCTTACTACATACGCTTTCCCCACACTGGAATACCGTAGAATAAGCATCTTTAATGATAAGAATTGTCTATACCCATTGTCTCTTATTTTTGCTTTATTTTTTCTTATGCTGCATTTGCAGGTAACCTCAATGAGACGTGGAATGTGTGATAGCATATATGATAGTTTGCAAATGACGAGCCAAAGGGATACTACTAATACAAGCTCTGGAAATCAAGTAGGTGAAATCAAGCCTAGTGAAAACAGTGATCTAAGCAAAACTCAGCATGTTATGCCTCCGAAACACAGTGAGTATCTTTTTGTTCTCTATCTTCATTTGTGCTCTCTGCATGTTGAATTTCAGTTTACTGTTTTAAATTCGTATTCAAATGATGGTCAAGCTCCACTCTTGCATCATGATTAGTACTATATTTATCCAAGTCATGCGATGTAAAGGAACTATAATTGAATGGGAACTGTTTACTTGGAATGCATTACCTAACAAGCTTTTGTGGCAGTCTTTTAGTGCTAGTCATTTCTCTTGCACTTCGCAATCTGATCAATTTTATCTATTAGGTAACACTGTTGAAGAAATTATCAGAAGGCTTTCCTTGTACTTTGAGCATGATCTTTCTGGAGAGAAGCACATTAATATCTTTAGGAAGCTACAGACTTGCGAGGTTTTGTTGGCAGAGCAATTTCAAGTACATGATTTTGAGTCTCTTGGTTGGGGTGGATTTTTCACTTTCTTGGAAAAACATATGTTGCTGCTACCAACACAACTTCAAAGGTTTCTAGCTAGAGAATTACGGGAAGAGTTTCCTCTGGAGGTCCACGTGAATGAGAATCTGTTGACCCTTTTGCTTTCGCAAGCTTCTGAATTTTCAGGTGGTAATGTAATATCTAGACAGATGGTAGCTCGACTGCTGGCAGAACAATTTCCATCAATCAATTTCAAGGTTGTAGGAAAAGATTCAGATGAAAATTTCTCTGAAATAATTGGTAAGAAGAAGTCTGGTTCTAAATGTGTCCTCTTTTCTGCAACATTGTTGGGTGCTGAAAACTCTTTGAACGGTAAGAATCTAGAAGAACCCCTGACAGTTACAAAGGATACTGAATCAAGAAGCTGCCCTCTTACTGCTGTTTCATCCAAAGAGGTTTTAGATGTTTTGCTTAGTGTTCCATTGTTGTCAGACTTAAACTCATGCTGTCACTGGGATCTTAGGTTTGCTCCATCCTTTGGTCCTCTTATTGTGTGTTTGAATGAGATTAATTCAAAAGATCTGTTGTGTCTAGTGACACGGGATGGTAAGGTTCTCCGGATAGATCCTTCTGCGACAGCAGATTCGTTCTTAGAGGCTGCACTTCAAGGATCTGCTTACTGTACTGCTGCGCAGTTGTTGTCGTTGATATCATTGAATGGACGAACGCATCTACCATTTTCCCTTCTAAAATGCTATGCAAAACGTGCGTTTGAAGTTTTTTTTAATAACCATTCCGAGAAGATGGAGCTAAATGATAGAAACTCTCTTGATGCGCATGGCCAGTAAAATTCAATGCTTGTTTGGACAATATGATAGCTGTAGAACAGAAAACTAAAATGGATAAAACTGACTATGCCTCCTCAAAGTTTCTTCTTGATTGTCTGGGCTATCTTCCTGGGGAGTTTCGCAGTTTAGCTGTTGATGTCTTGCTATCGGGACTACGTTCTGTTGTTAAAGATGCTCCTACAAGAGTTTTGTCTGCATGCGACCACACAGAGCAACGCATCATGCTGCATGATGCCGGATTGCTGCTAGGCATTGTTGAGTGGATTAGTGATTACCATAAGTTCTGCTCATCATTTTCGGCGAATTCTGCTTTAGAAGAAAATGCTTCGTCCAACTTAGATTCTGGTGTAGGTTTTGTGCAACAAGAACTGGAGGACCGAATGCATACCGAACAAGGATGTATGATCATATCAGAAAAATCGTGTGAAGATAATAAAGAACTGCATGAATCTTGTCACACTTTTGATGTTGCTGGGGCTTTATGTGATTCTGTTGGGGAGGCTTTCTCCCAGACTGCATCTGATTTTCATGATAATCCAGCCTCTGTTATTGATTTAATCAGACGGGATGAGTTTGGGCTGGATTCAAGTTCTTCTGGTGCGGAGATGAGTATGCTGCATAAGCAACATGCTCGGTTAGGAAGAGCACTTCAGTGTTTGTCCCAGGAATTGTATTCTCAAGATTCACACTTTATTCTGGAACTCGTGAGAATTCTTACCTTCTCTCTTTGTTTATAATCTTCTTGCAAGCATTGGATTAGCGTGAATATCTAGTTGGTGCAATCTTAAGGATACTGTATGTGTATACTATGCCCAAGTTCTACTCTGTCCATGATGATTAGTAATCAGGCAATACCATTATGCTGTCAACTGTTAGATGTTTGCATTATCATTATTATTCTTGTAATGGGGAGGGTATGCAAATGTTTGTTAGCCCTGTGCGGGACTTCTATGGTTCTCTTCTGTTGAAGAAGATAGATAGACAGTATGGTAGGTTGTTAGATGTTTTCTTTATTACTATTCCTGTAAACAGGAGAGATTTAATGGACATTTCATTTGTCAATCTCTCTTACTCTCTTGCTATTGTTGCTTCAGGTTCAAAATGCTGATGACAATAAATACCCTGAACATGTGGAACCAACACTCACATTCATTCTGCAAAAGACTGGGATTGTTGTTCTGAACAACGAATGTGGCTTCATGCCTGAGAACATCCGGGCCCTGTGTGATGTTGGTCGATCAACAAAGAAAGGATCTGGTGGATACATAGGGAAGAAAGGAATTGGCTTCAAGTCAGTGTTTCGGGTATGTACAAAGAGAATTCATCTTATAGAGTATGATTTTGTTGTTTATGCGACTATTGAAGCCAAGCTTAAATGAGTTTAGGATTAGAAATGGCCATGGGAATAATTCAGAAATATATCTTGAAAGATGTGTCAGCTTGAAGGACGTATATAAACTTTAACCTCAAGTGATAAAAAAGATTATAGCAAATTATTTCTCAAATAATCCCTTGTAACACTTTTTCCTGGGTTCGCTTTCCAGGTTTCTGATGCTCCTGAGATCCACTCAAATGGTTTCCATTTCAAGTTTGATATAAGCGAGGGTCAGATTGGATATATTTTACCAACTGTTGTGCCTCCTCATGATATTGAATCGCTTACCAGCATGTTATCTGGCCATGCTTTACAACCGAAGGATGCAAAATGGAACACTTGCATTACACTTCCTTTCAGAACCATTGATTCTGAAAGAACAAGAGTGAATCACATTGAACCTATGTTTTCAGACCTTCATCCTTCTTTATTACTCTTCCTACATCGCCTCCAGTGCATAGTATACAGAAACATGCTTGACGATTCTCTCTTGGTCATGAGGAAAGAGGTAATGAGTAAGAATATAGTAACGGTTTCATGTGGAGAAAATAGCATGACATGGTTTGTGGCATCAGAGAAACTAAAGGCTGCCATTATTCGCGATGGCGCTCAGACAACAGAGATTTCCATAGGTTTCACTCTTGATATGCTGGAAGATGGAACTTACAGATCATGTATGATTCAAGAACCTGTTTTTGCTTTTCTTCCTCTTAGAACTTATGGTTTGAAATTTATTATACAAGGGGATTTTATTCTTACATCATCAAGAGAGGATGTTGATGAGGATAGTCCTTGGAACCAGTGGTTGTTGTCAGAATTTCCGGGTTTGTTTGTGGGTGCTTTAAGGTCCTTTTGCAGTCTTCCTTCTTTCACTCAGAATCTGGGTAAAGCTGTGTCCTCATACCTTCAGCTCGTACCTCTCACTGGGGAAGTGCATGGGTTCTTTTCTTCTCTTCCTCGTTCTATTTTATCTAGATTGAGAACAACAAATTGTTTGCTGCTTGAGGGAGAAGGGGAACACTGGGTTCCTCCTTGCAAGGTTTTAAGAAACTGGAATGAAAAGATAAGGGTTCTTCTTAACGATGGATTGCTTCATGAACATCTAGCACTGGGTTTTTTGAACAAAGATATAATTTTGTCGGATTCCCTGTCAAGGGCACTGGGGATTGAAGACTATGGACCTAAGACATTGGTGCAGATTCTTTCTTCACTGAGTCTCAAGAAAGATTGTCTGCAATCAATGGGCTTTACGTGGCTATCGTCAATCCTTACTGAACTTTACTTACAAATCCGTTCTTCTGGGCATGGTAATGTAGAGTTAGGTGTAGATAGGACTCTTATAGACAGCCTTCACAAGATCCCATTTATTCCCCTGTCAAATGGCACCTTCACCTCTTTAGATGAAGGTGCAGTATGGTTGCACCATGACACAACTGGGTTTGATCTTGGTGATGTTATTGAAGCATTTCCTATGTTATATGGAAACCTCCGAACTATTGATCATTCCCTTCTTTTGGCATCTTCTGTTGATGAAAAATCCGTTGTGGATGACGTCGTAAACATGCTATGTGCAATTGGCGTTCAAAAGCTGTCAGCACATGAAATCATCAAAGTGCATATATTACCAGCCTTTGAGGCGAGGAGTGGAGATACACCGGAGGGTTTGATGGTTGATTACTTATGCTTTGTGATGACACATCTACGATCTGGCTGCCATATATGTCATAACGAGAGGAAGTACATTATTTCTGAGTTAAGAAGCAAAGCTCTGATATTATCAAATTATGGGTTGAAACAGTTAGGTGAGACATCAATACATTTCAGTGAAGAATTTGGAAACCAGGTTAACATGAAGACGCTTACCAAAAACTTGGATATACTGTGGCATGTGGTTGATGGTACCTACTTGAAACATCCAGCATCAAAATATTATGCATGCGGATTGAAGGAGTGGCGGGAATTCTTTCAAGAGATTGGAATAGCTGATTTTGCTCAAGTGGTGCAAGTTGAAAAGAGCATTGCTGAATTCTATTCTGTTTCACCTTGTGAAAAGTATGATATCAACTTGTTATCTCCCGAGTTAACTGTTAGAGACTGGGATTCCCCAGAACTAGTTGATCTCTTGTCTCTCTTGCACAAAGGTAATGGCTGCAAAGGTTGCAAGTATCTTTTGGAAGTCCTTGATAGACTGTGGGATGATTGTTACCATGACAAAACAACTGTTAACTATAATTCGGGTACGCATGGTGTCATCAGATCATCAGAATCTTCATTTATGAGGGTAATTTGTGATTCTCAGTGGATAGTTTCAAGCATGGACAACAAATTGCATCTTGCAAAAGATCTCTATCATGATTGTGATGATGTTCGCTCAATCCTTGGCATGAATGCTCCCTATGCAGTTCCTAAGGTTGGTTTGGTTATGTCTTACTAATGTTAGCAGGGAATAAATTGGTTTTTGAGTATTTCCGATGGACTTGTAAAATTACATGGATGCTCTTGAAGTTTTATTAGAGGGGTGGGTTCTTTCTTTGTGGGACAGGGTATTGTTTTAATATCTTAAATTTTGCTACGTATGATTGCTACCAAATGGACCCTACAGTGTCTTACGTAGCGGAGGAGTTCTTTCACCTATTTGTTTAACAATTTCTTTTTTTTTTCATCCTCTCTAACTGGGTTGCTGTGGAACAGGTTACAAGTGTCAAGTTACTTAATGATATTGGTTTTAAGACCAAAGTTTGCCTCGATGATGCTCTAGAAATCCTAGAAGCTTGGGCACAGTGTGGAGATTATTTCAAATCAAGGTATGGTTATGAAGCAATTTCAACTTTGTACTTTGTGCTTTTGTTTTTCTGCACTGCCTCGTAATTTTTATAGATGAATTTTCTGATTTTAATTACATTCCCTTAGCTTCTTTGTACTGCATCTGGTGTTATTTTAACTAGTTTTCTTTCCACATATTACGGATAAAGAAGTTCTTAAAATACTGTTCACTTTTGTGCATTGGATGATTTACTGCTGATATATGATATTATGTTAGTGATTTGATTCTTATTAGCACTAGGTCTAATGACATGAGAACTGAGTTCTAAACTTTTTTTTAAATGCCTTTAATGTGTCCAGATAAAATTTTCATATAATTTATTTTAAATTGAGCTGTTTTTCTTTCTAAATTATTGCAACATGCTTCTTCTAGTCAAGTATTTGTTTATCCACCCCCTTTTTGAGACTCCAAAAACTTTTGATGTTGATGCGAGACTGTCAGGTCTTTGCCGATGCATTTTCTAATAGCGTAACGACTTTCTCTTTAATTTTGCAGCATCTCTCAGATGACCAGATTTTACAAATTTTTGTGGAATGAAATGGCTGATTCAAAGCAGAAAATTAATGAAAAGCTTCATACTTTCCCATCTGTATTTGTCCCACATGAAATTGGAAGTAGGCAGAATGATCTGATATCTGGAATATTCTTGTCACTTGATGATGTCTACTGGAACGATTCCGCTGGCGTTTTAGATGAGATAAAAGAGATCAGTTCGCAGATCAGCAGTGTTGTGGAATCATTGCATAGGAAAACATTGTGCAATATCTATCCAGGTCTCCAGGACTTTTTTGTGAATGGGTGTGGAGTACCTGAGACGCCGTCTTTTCAAGAGTACCTTAAAATTCTAGGGCAGTTTGCACATTATGTGTCACCCTCATGTGCTGCCAAGGCTGTAAGTTATTTACTTATCTTTTTCAGTCTTGTCCTGTTTATCTTTCTATCTATGTATGCTCTCTTCTTTGCTAAAGTGTTAAGTTCATGTCTAGGTCTTCAAAATTTTTCTGAAGTGGAGTGATGACTTGAAATCTGGCAAATCTTCCGAAGATGTTGTTCTGTTTAAAGAGAAACTTTCAGAACTCGAGTACACTGTGCTTCCTACTGAAAATGATAAGTGGGTTTCCTTACACTCATCGTTTGGTCTTGTATGTTGGTGTGATGATGAGAAGTTAAAGAAGAGATTTAGAACGAAGGATAATATTCAGTTTATTTACTTTGGGGAAAATGCTGATGAAGAGCAAGAAGTGTTTCAAACAAAAGTATCAGGGCTGATGCACAGCTTGGGCATTCCAAGTATTTCTGAGGTAACTTATTTTCTCCTTGCACAAAGATATATTGAATATGTATGTATTGGATTTGATCTGAAACGTAAGAGTAAGTATTTCTTGAGTTGTGTTGATGCACTTACTCTAAAGCCATCTGCAGAACCACTATTTTGTAGTTTTAATGGTTATGAGGGTAGTATTTATGTATAATTCTCCTTTCTATTATGTAACACTAGTTTCCATGGCCTCATTTCCAATTCACTTTGGTGTTTATGTATTTTTCAGGTGGTAAAGCGTGAAGCGAAATACGAAGGCTTGCAAGATAATAGTGTAACAGTGGCACTTGTGAACTGGGCTCTGCCTTATGCTCAGCGATATATATTTACTCTACATCATGAGAAGTATACCCAAACAAAAAAGACTGTCCATAGTCAAGTCAAGCGTCTACAAGTTTTTGTTGTTGAGAAGTTATGCTATAGGAATGTAATACCACAATATGGCATTAGCTCTAAAAAGGAGTTCAAATGCAGTTCTCTTCTGCAGGTATGTCTTCTTTCCAATAATTTATCCAATATATTTTGGGATTGTAGGGGCTGTGACATTGGCTTTGAGGCTATTTGAAACTCCTCTGTTTCTATGCAAGTAGATCTTTGCTTCTACCATAACCTCTTGACTGGGACATTGGTTTTGTAACACTAATTATTTTATTACCAATCTGGAAAATTAGCATGTGCTTCGTTATTGAAGTTTTACTAGCAAAGTTCAATGTGATACGTCAATCCGATGCAAACTCTATATTTATGGTGAAGAATTTATTAAGAGCGTGTTCCCTGTACTGATATTTTTATTTGTTTGATCTTGTTGTCTTCAGGATAAAGCTCTGTACACAACACCAGATCTGGATTCCCATTCAATGTTCATGGAACTGTCTCGTTTGTTTTTCAACGGAGTTCCTGATCTGCATTTGGCAAATTTCCTTCACTTGATCATAACAATGGCAGAATCTGGTTTGAGCGAGGAGCAATTGGAATCATTCATCCTAAACAGTCAAAGCGTTCATCAGATTCCGGATGTTGAAGAGATCTGGTCCCTAAAATCTGCTATCAAAGCCAAGAAGAAAGCTGGAATAAGCTTGAGCTGGTTACCTTCAAGTTCCAAAACAGGACATAATTCTAAACAAGAGCTGGCCTCTAGTCAGATTAGCAGCAGCGAAGAGAATGTAACAGAGGCTCTCAAGGAACAAATACCGATTGAGATCACTGGATATGACTATTCTGCAGGCACAAGTTCACGAGCTAATGAGCCAAACCCATTGCATTCTATGCATATGCAGATTGCTTCAACCTCAGGGAATCAAGCTATTAACATCAATCCAAATTTCCATGAATGGAACAATTCCTTCTCAGCCCACTTCAGCGAAAGAGATCAGCTTCATACCGGCACACCTTGGGCTGCACAAGCACAACAGACCGGTAAAAAAGGCGAAGAAATTGCTTACAGATACTTTGCTGCAAAATACGGCAAGGAGGCTCTGGTTAGATGGGTTAACGAACAGAGCGAAACCGGTTTACCTTACGACCTAATGATCGAAAACAGAGGTGGTAAGAAAGAGTATGTAGAAGTGAAAGCAACGGTGTCTACACGAAAAGACTATTTCCACTTGACAGTAAGGGAATGGCAATTTGCAAATGAGAAAGGAGAGAGTTACACAATTGCTCATGTTTTGTTAGGAAACAGTAATGCAATCATCACTCAGCATAGGAACCCGGTTAAGTTATGCCAAGAAGGTCATCTCCGGTTATTGGTTCTCATGCCCAATCAGCGAAATGAGGTCAACGTTGCATTTTAAACCCAATGAGTTTCTCTTGTTTTCTAGATTAGATTTACCGGGATTGTACAATGATACTTTTGATTAAGTTTAGAAGTTAAAATTTCTCAAACAGAGACGAGTGTTTAAACCGCATCCAATCCACCTAACCAAACCCAAATTAAACCAGATTTCATGTGCAAACCGTTCTGTTAAATCTTATTTCAAGCTGACCGGTTTGGTTCGGTTTTGAATTGATTATATAACCTAATCTGCTTGTTTAAACTATTTAATATATAAATAAAATAGTTACTTATTAGTAATTTAGTATTGATAATTTAATATTATTTGTTTACTTTATTTATATATTTTAATCTTCAATTTATATAGTTGGGTTTCTCCTCTGCATCTTCTCCTTTTCTTGTTTTTTATTTAGTATGTGGGTTACCCTAAGATATTTTTCTGAATAAATTGATTACATCTCGTCCTTGCTTAATTTTCTGTCTGTCTGAATTATTTTGTTACCTGATTTGTTTCGGCTTTTTGAACCGAATTAAACTGAACCAAACTAATAAGTTTTGATACACGTTCACCTAAAATTTAATTAGAACGAAGCGAAACCGAAAACCAATGTTTTGAGACCCAGACCAGTTGATCCAGGACTGGATTCCTTTCCGGTTGGGGTATCATGCTAAAAACCAATAATCTAAAAATCAGAAAAATATGAAAAACCGTTAATATCGAACAACCTGATATCGGTTTAAGAAAATATATTAAGTTTTTTTAAGAATTTGATTTTAAAATCCCTTTATTTCAAATAGAAGATTTGATTTTATGATTAAAATATAGGATTTATGATAATTTTAAAAAATATTCAAGTCTTTTCATCATCGACTCCAGCTCCTAGTTCGTCTCCTCATGTTCTAACTGTTCAGCCCATCTTTTAATTTCTCTAAATCTGTAATAATCTAACCTCTCTTTTTTTTTGTTTTTTTTTGTTTTACTTATAAATTTCTCTATTCTCTATTTTTTTTGTTTAAAATTAAAATTTTTTAGCAACCCACATTAGTATATAGAATTATGATTATTGTTAGATTCCTTTATGAGCATCATTACTTTATCTTATTTTTAAAATTTTTTATATCTTATTTCTGTGTTGCTCGTATCTTATTATATAAAGGAGAATGATTCAAAGTTAGTAACTCGCATGATCGTGACACGTGTCAATTAAAATTATCAGATTTTGACACGTGTTAAATTAAATAAAACCATAGATTATCAGAGAAAAAATAAAAGATAATGACCAAAACAAAAAAAGGAAATTACATAAAAGGAAAAAGAAAATTTTAAAGGTAGTCCATAATCTTAAAAAAAAAAAAGGAATTTAAAAAAGGGATACAATTCTAAAAGGAAAAGGAATTCTATTATTCCATCTCTATAGTTATTAAGTAAAAAAAAGGATAAAAACGTTATTAATTAAATTAAAATTATATTTTTACAACATTTAATTTGAAAAAGGAAATTTTAAAGTTATTTCCTAATCCTAAAACCTAAAATAAATAAAAAGAATAAAACCATAGATTTATCAAAAAAAAGAAAAAGAAATTAAAAAAAGGGATACAATTCTAAAAGGAAAAAAAAT
Organism: Cardamine occulta; assembly: GCA_028015245.1. Classification (NCBI taxonomy): domain Eukaryota; kingdom Viridiplantae; phylum Streptophyta; class Magnoliopsida; order Brassicales; family Brassicaceae; genus Cardamine; species Cardamine occulta. The sequence continues at coordinate 10,275,876 of CM051376.1, read as the reverse complement.
TCTATTATTCCATCTCTATAGTTATTAAGTAAAAAAAAAAGGATAAAAACGTTTTTAATTAAATTAAAATTATATTTTTACAACATTTAATTTGAAAAAGGAAATTTTAAAGTTATTTCCTAATCCTAAAACCTAAAATAAATAAAAAGAATAAAACCATAGATTATCAAAAAAAAAAAAGAAATTTAAAAAAGGGATACAATTCTAAAAGGAAAAGGAATTCTATTATTCCATCTCTATAGTTATTAAGAAAAAAAAAAAGGATAAAAACGTTTTTAATTAAATTAAAATTATATTTTTACAACATTTAATTTAATTTGAAAAAGGAAATTTTAAAGTTATTTACTAATTCTAAAACCTAAAATAAATAAAAAGAATAAAAACATAGAATTATCAAAAAAAAAAAAAAGAAATTTAAAAAGGAATACAATTCTAAAAGGAAAAGGAATTCTATTATTCCATCTCTATAGTTATTAAGTAAAAAAAAGGATAAAAACGTTTATAATTAAATTAAAATTATATTTTTACAACATTTAATTTGAAAAAGGAAGTTTTAAAGTTATTTCCTAATCCTAAAACCTAAAATCAAAAATAAAAGAATAAAACCATAGAATTATCAAAAAAAGAAAAAAAATTTAGAAAAGGAATACAATTCTAAAAGGAAAAGGAATTCTAATTTCCCACCTCTATAAAACCTATTTGACACCTTTACAAATTCATAACCAAAAAAACTTTTACAGATCTAAACAGTTCATAAACTTTTATTTAATTGTTTTCAGGTTTCAAGAGAACTACAATGAGTCTTTGAAATTCTAAACAACAAGGGGGAGTATTTGACATTGGATCGGTTAAACAAAACGCTCATACCGTGCAGTAGTTCGTCTAATCAGAAAGTGGGAGGCAAGAAATCTGAAAAAAAAACAATGAGCTCATAGGAATTAATTTCCTCTTACTTGATGAGAAGGTTAGTTTTATTATTAAATTAAAAATATGTTTACCTAATTTTAAAAACTTATTATCTAACTCTAATCCAATTTTTTATAGGAAAATACTATTCAAGGTTCTGTACACCATTCCCTTCTTGAAAAGTTTGGAGATCAATTATGTGTAGGAAATCTTATTGAAATTTGCAATTTCAATTTGCAAGACTGCAATAAGAATTACAAAGTCTCGATCATAAATTTATGATCGATTAACTCGAGAACAAAAATAGCCTCAGAGGACAACAATTTTGCCAAATAGCTCATGAAAAATTTCGACTTGAAATTACGAGTATTTGGCTAAATTGAAAGATACAACTGAAGATTTATACTGGTACATTCTTGATTTTTTAAATTTAAAATTTATATTATATATATATATTTATATGTGTATTTGATTTTTTTTTAAATATAGATGTAATTGGCTATATCAAAAATATGGACAAAACAGATGTTCGTAGTCAAACTACAGCCAAACTAAGAAGGGTTACTCTGACTTTATTATTAGAAAGGTAAGTTTTTTTCGTTTAGATTGCACTCTCATCATACTTTTAACGGCTACTATTATTTTTGTGTCTCTTATTTGTTCATATTTTTTAATGAATAAACAGTGGAATAGAAATATCAGCAACAATATGGGAAGAACAAGCGAACAATTGGAAGATAAATATCGTGGGATGAAAAGTGATAACATTGTTCTCATCATGACAAGTGTTTTGATAAAGACGTATCAAAGTGCAATTTGTCTGTTCGGCATCTTCGAACCAAATTCTATTTAAATCATGATTTTGATTCTATTCTGCATTTGAAAAAGGTATATTTTAAGTTTTTTTTTTAGTTTCAAAATTACTTATTTGTTGATACTTAATTTATCGAATTAATTAAAATCTATATTGTATCTCTTTAGCTTTAAATACGATGGAGGTTGTATTGTTAATCGAGGCGACATTGCTGAAGAACAATCAATTGATAATAAAGATTCTGAAGCCCAACATTCAATTAATGATCTTTGGGAGTTTATCTCATCTGATGTCCCTCAGGTAATGCAACTACATTCAATTGATAATTTACTGCATATCTTATTAAATGTTAGTGATACTAAGATAATTGCGAAATATTTTCAAACTTATTAATTTCAGGATAAGAAATTTGTTTGCAAGGCAACTATTACCGAGATTGTGTCACGTAAAGGTTGGAATTACATATCGTGTTCAAGTTGCTCAACAAAGTTTGTGTGGAATTCAGATGAGAAAAAATGGAAAAAAAGACAAAAAGGATTCAGCATTGGAAGGTTAGTGAACATTCATCCAAGAGCAGGAGATCTATACTATTTGCGAATGTTGGTGAATATAGACAGAGGTAAAACAAGCTTTGATGATATACTTACCGTGGACAATGTAAAGCACACATCATTCCAAGCAGCATGCTATGCAAGAGGTATGTTGAATGGCGTATGAGAATGGAAAGAGGCCATGGATGAAGCAGCACAATATGCATATCCTTACCAGCTCCGTGAACTCTTTGTGACATTGTTAATTTTCTGCGAGTTAAGTACCCCACATTCACTATGGGAGCATTGTTGGCGTCATCTAGCAGAAGATATTCCACGTATACAAAGGAAGACGTTAGACTTCAACAGTATGGAATTCCCAGATCAAGTCTTACAAAGTTACACACTTATAGAGATAGAGAGAATCATGGCACTGAATGATAGATCACTAAGCGAATTCGAAGATATGCCAAAACCAGACAAGGAGTTGCTAAAGAAAATGAATAACACAATGCTAACTGACGAGAAAAATTACAACATTTCTGAACAAGAAGAAGAACATTGCAGGTTGATAAAAACATTAAATGACGAACAGAAAGTCTATGTGATCAACTCAATCGACCATAAAAAGGGGAAATTGTTTTTTTAAATGGACGGGGGGGTACAGGAAGGACATACGTCTACGAGACGCTTATCTCGGCGTTTCCGTCACAAGGTATTATTGTGCTACCAGTGGCGGGATCGGGAATTGCAGCCACACTTATACCTAATGGCCGAACTGCACATTCCCGTTTCAAGATTCCGATAGATCTTCATCAAGACAGCATGTGTAACATCAATCGTAGTTCTATGCTCGCTGAATTACTTAAACAAACAGATCTTATAATTTGGGATGAAGCACCAATGTGTCATCGATTTGCTTTCAAGCTCTTGATAAGAGTTTGCGAGATGTGCTCTCCGAGACAGATCCAGATGCAGCAGCCAAAAACCTTTGGTGGGAAAACAGTTCTTCTTGGAGGCGATTTTAGACAAATTCTGCGGTCATACCGCAAGGCACCAGACAAGAAACAGTTAAAGCAACGATCAACCGATCAAATTTATGGAACTACTTGCTCTGTATTCACTCTTGAGAGAAATATGAGGTTGCACCAAGCGGAAAAAAGATTTTGCAAGATGGTTACTATGTGTTGGTGATGGCACGACACCTAAGCCTCTAAAACATAGAAATTCAAATGATGAAACATCCAAGCTGCAAATAGACCAGGAATTGCTCTTGCAAAACGATGAAGATTCTGAAGAACACATTGCGAAGACTACATATCCAGATTTCCATACTTTGTTTAAAGACAAGGATTATCTGATTGAACGTGCAATTCTTACTCCTACAAACGAGACAGTAGATAAAGTGAATAACTACATGTTATCTTGCCTAGAAGGAGAAGAAAAGGAATATTTGAGTTCTGATAGTATCGGTGATGACAAAGAAGAAGTGGCAAATCAACATATTCTTTATCCCAGTTAGTGTTCAAACACTCTGAAATTCTCAGGTATTCCAAGCCACGAACTGACTCAGAAGATGAATACACCAATCATGTTACTAAGGAATTTAAATCAAAGAGAGGGGCTTTGCAATGGGACAAGCTTAATAGTAACTCGCATGGGCACAAGGATTATCGGCGGAGATACTTACTTGGAGATCAAGTAGGGAAAAAGGTTCTTATTCCTAGAATAATTCTAACACCAACAGATGCAAGATGGCCTTTCAAACTAAGAAGACGTCAATTCCTGTCGAGTTTGCTATGCAATGACTATCAACAAAAGCCAAGGTCAAAGCTTGAACAAAGTTGGTCTATATTTGCCAAATCCAGTTTTTTCTCACGGACAACTATACGTTGCGTTATCAAGAGTGACAACAACTGCAGGACTCAAAATTCTTAATGTTGGAACGAACAAATACGACAATAATATCTTAGATAACATTGTATACCAAGAAATTTTCAACAACATATGAAATTTTACAATCACTTTAATTCATTCAATATAAGAATATCTTAGAAACAAAGACACAATATTTTTTTTTACATCAAATCTCAGCATTTCAATCTGAAATATGGACAAGAGACTAAACAGACATCAAGAGACCAATCAAAACGACAAAACAAACTAAAAACAACCAAGCAATCATCAGGTGGAACTGATTTGGAATCATGGAGCAACAACAAAAAGCAAACAGGTTGACTGTAAGAAAATCAGTCAAACAACAAACAGCTTTGAGATTAAAAACATACGTTACCGGTATAAAGCAACATGGAGCTTTGCAATTAGTAAAACATAACAAAACAAGACA
>CM051376.1:10246179-10271179 GCA_028015245.1 Cardamine occulta | reverse complement strand
ATATTTAACTAAAATTTTCCAATTGAAACATGACAAAGAAAGCAAGTAGTATTATCAATCATTAAAACACGTTACAAGTAGTATTATTAATCAATTAACACACTTTACAAGATGCTGAGCTGGGCGATATCAATTAAAAAAACATGAAGCAGAGATTTGCGATATCAATCATAAACAAGAAAGACAAATCACAAGCTAATTGATATTGGAATCATACCAAATAGTGCTTTCTCTTGGGATTGGGTATAAGAACGGCAAGTAGAGCTCACGGTTGGGAAGACAAAGTAAATCATCAATATCCATAGGGGCGTTTTGATTTTCAAGCGGTGGAGAATTGCTCTCAAGGTGGAGAGTTGTTCTCGGGAGGTGGAGAATTGAAAAAGATTAATTGAAGAAGAAGATGATGGAGAGAGTAGAGGAGAGTTAGATCGATTGAGAGACTAGATTGAGTGAACGAGTAGAAGAGAGTTGTGCTGTTTTTTTTTTTTTGTTAAAGAGCTGTGTTTCTTTGTTTCTACAATATAGAAGAAACAACAGTGTCGTTTCTTAATAAAAAACGGCAAACAGTTTCATACTGAATAAACACAAACGAGCATATATACTTCCAACGATATCGTCTTGAATTAAAAATATATAGAATTATTGTCCATTTTATGTTCATAGAGAAAGAAGAAAAAAAAAGAAAATCACCGGTAAAAACCAATCTACATTTATTTATTTTTTGGACAACAAAAAATCTTATGGAAACAGGTGTATTTGTTTTAAATTTTCACTTGCTTTATATAAGATTTTTATTGGTCCTTATTTAAATAAAAAATTAAAAAAATTATCCATATTTTAAATTCAGACATTTTAAAATATAGAACATTAAACTAAAATTTATTACGAGAAAAACATACAATATGTGATTAATAAGGTACAATAATATTTGAACAAATATTAAAAATTCATACAAAAATTACTAATGAATTCAACCCGTGCAACGCACGGGTCCTAATCTAGTCTATATATACATAATAATATATAAAATATTTTTTATTTTATTGACTCGGGTCTACCGGAAGGTAATCCGGTTCTTTGTCCGGACCGGATATAAAAACATTGCCGAAAACAAACTGAAATGTCCACCCCTACTTTCAAAGCTTAGGCAACGACTGCTACTCCAAAAAAAAAAACACAAACAAACCTTGAAGCAGAATACACTATAAGAACATTGAACATATATTACTTAATAGATTTATTTGATTACAATTAGTACTTGATCACTTTCTCGGGAACAAGCATAAGATGCTGCGACTTGTGCATAGCAACACCAGTCATGACATCGATGTTGATCTCTTCTGGTTTCATACCATTAGGAAGTCTGAAATTGAAGTTGAGGAGAAGGTTTGCATAAGGAACCTCGAGCACCAAGCCGCATCCCCGGGCACATTCTCCGGCCCGACCCGAACGGTATAAACTCGTAGTCCGTGCCTTTGAAGTCAACGTCCCTCTCAAGAAACCTCTCGGACCTAAACTCGTCAGGGTTCGGGCCCCACTCTTTCTTGTCACGCGAAACCGCCCATACGTTGACATTGACCGTGGTCCCGGCGGGGATGTCGTAACCAGCAATCTTGGTGTCTTTTATGCAATTACGAGCGACAAGGAGAGGTATGACTGGTTCGATCCTTAGGGTTTCTTTAACTAAAGCTCTGAAGTAAGGAAGGTTCTTGACGTCGTCTTCAGTAAGGAACGTTAACCCTTTCTCTCTCGCATAGTCTCTCACTTCTGCTTGAGCTTTCTTCATCACTTGAGGGTATTTTGTTAGATACGTCATCCCCCACACAACCGCTGCAGTTGCCGTATCTGTTCCCGCCACCACTATATCCTTCACAAAGACAAAAATAAAAGAAGAGTGAACCACAAGCAAACAATTTCTTGTTACACAAGCAACAAGTCAAAACATAGATAAAAAGAGATGTTATAGACGTTACCAAGACCACGGCTTTGACATTCTCTATAGTGAACTCGGAGGCAAAAGGTTGATCTTTGTAGATCTCCATTAAGAGATCAATCATGCTTTCAGTTTCTGGCTTGACTCTGTTTGGGATTAAGCGTCTCCTCGATAATCTCTTGCAGGTAAGTATCTTGTCTTTCAGAACACTCCATCATATAAGTCGTAAGGCCTGTCCAATCATCGAGAAAGCGAAAAAACGGGAAAAAATCAGAGAAAAAAGTCATCCCAAAAACACTCTGAGTCCCATAAAGAATCTTGATAAACCTCTTCATCTCTTCCCCATCTTCATTATACTTCTTCCCGAACGCTTGCCTACACACAACTGAGTTTGTGAAAGTCAACATAAGCTCGCTTATATCAACCGCTTCAGAGGTCTCTGCGGCCTTGTTGATCTTATCCATCATCCTTCTAGCCTCCTCCTCCCTCACGTGCTTAAAGGTAGCCACACGTGTGGGTGAGAACAAGTGGTTCATCCCCATCTTCCTTATCTCCCGGTAATATGGTGTGTAGTGGTTAAAAGCCATGTCACGCCGCCCGTAGGTTATGACCTCGTGGCCACGGTGCGGAGGCCGGTCCGCAAAGTTGACATCTTGCGTCTTGAGAAGCTCTGTGGCTAGCTCAGCCGAAGATATCACCACCATTGCTCTTTTTCCTATCTTGTATGACAAGATTGGACCGTATTTTTTGGCCCATCTAGCGAAGAACCGTTGTGGGTTAAGTCTCTCAAGCTGGTGGATATTTCCGATCACCGGAAGGCCCAATGGGCCTGGAGGCAGCTTGTACTGTTTAGTTTTTTGTTTTTGGTAGAGGAAGAAGAGAAAAACCGCAGCGAGAGCCACCGCACCTATGATGATATCTTCCATTCTTAGTTGTTACTACTTTTGATTGGTACTTTATACATCACTAGATTGCTTTTCCGTTTCTTCTTAACCAAACTGTAGCAAATACAGTATTCAATCTAAACCGAAATAAAAATCTATGATCAAATCGTTTCTTCCTTTTACCTATTTGGAAACCTCACGTGTTAGAATAGAATAAAAAAAACGCCTTCACCTACCCATCGTCCCTCTAACGTCGTTTATGGTTTAATTTCATGCAGTCGCAGTTCTCGTTTTTTGTCCTTATATATTTGCTTCTTTTTTTCCCCCCCAAATGTAAATATCTCATTAAAATGAAAACAGTTCAGGTTTACAATCGAAAGTTTATAGACTTTTACAATGAATGGTCCCATAGCAAAAGAAAGTAAAAACATGGAAGCATAATTTAGATAACAATTTCAGTCCATCCACTCAACACAAACGCAAAAGCAACCGGAGTTAGACGAAGTGATGACGATCTTGATGTTCTTAATAATTACCATTGCTCGAGACAAGGGGTGAAAACGAGTTGTAGATGCCAACGAGTTGCTTTGCTCTGATACCATATAGAGTTATGGAATTCGATAATATTATTGATCAATGTACAAGAGTATATATACATCTCACAGACAATAGGAAAAAGGAAATATGACAATATATATCCCTTGAGGAACAAGTAATAGAAATAGGTTTTGAATGTTCTTAATAATTACCCCTTAGAATTTAATACGCATGTTCACATCAGTGTGAATTGCTTCCTCCATAAAAAATGTGAAGAGAATGATATAAAGATAACAGAGACGACTGACACTTATTAAGAGAACCAAACCTTGAAGCAAAGTACAGACTAGGAACATATATTATATAAGCAGAATGATAATAGATTTATTCAACAATTAGAAACTTTCACTTTATCACTTTCTCCGGAACAAGCTTCAGATGGTGCGCCTTGTGCATAGCGAGACCAGTCATGACATCCATGTTGATCTCTTCAGTTTTCATTCCATCAGGAAGTCTGAAGTTGAACTTGAGGAGAAGGTTCGCATAAGGAACCTCGAGCATCGCTGCACCAAGACGCATCCCCAGGCACATTCTCCGGCCCGACCCGAACGGTATAAACTCGTAGTCCGTGCCTTTGAAGTCAATGTCCTTCTGAAGAAACCTCTCGGGCCTAAACTCGTCAGGGTTCGGGCCCCACTCTTTCTCGTCACGCGAGACAGCCCATGCGTTGACATTGACCGTGGTCCCGGCAGGGATGTCGTAACCAACAATCTTGGTGTCTTGAATGCAAGCACGAGGGATAAGGAGAGGAATCACAGGTTCGATCCTTAGGGTTTCTTTAACTAAAGCTCTGAAGTAAGGAAGGTTCTTGACATCATCTTCACTAAGGAATGTTAACCCTTTCTCTCTTACATACTCTCTTACTTCTGTTTGAGCTTTTTTCATCACTTTAGGGTATTTTATTAGATACGTCAGCCCCCACACAACTGCCGCAGCTGCCGTATCAGTTCCTGCCACCACTATATCCTTTAGAAACACAAAAACAGAAGAAGAGTGAAACACAAACAAACAATTCCTTGTTACACAAGCAACAACTGAAGACAGATAAAAAATGATGTTATAGACGTACGTACCATGACCACGGCTTTGACATTATCTAGAGTGAACTCCGATGTGAAAGGTTGTTTTTTGTAGATCTCCATCAAGAGATCGATCATGCTCTCAGTTTCTTCTTCTTCTTCGTCAATTTCAGACGGATTTCCGACGGAATATAAATCCGTCAGAAAATTTCAGATGGATTTCCGACGGAATCGTCAGTTTTCATGTCTATCGGAAATGCGTCGTAAATCCGTCAGAATTTTCCGACGGATTTATATTCCGTCAGAAATTCCGTCGGTTTTGCGGTAAATTTCTTGTAGTGCGTGCTTAAAGGTGGGTGAGAACAAGTGGTTCATCCCCATCTTCCTTATCTCCCGGTAATACGGTGTGTAGTGATTCAATGGCATGTCACGCCGGCCGTAAGATATGAACTCGTGGCCATGGCGCTGAGGTCGATCCGCAAAGTTGAAATCTTGCGTCTTGAGAAGCTCTTTGGCTAGCTCAGCCGAAGATATCACTACAAAAATTTTGCTGCCTATCTTGTATGACAAGATTGGACCATATTTTTTGGCCCATTCAACGAAGAAGCGTTGTGGGTTAAGCTTTGTAAGCTGGTGGAGGTTTCCGATCACCGGAAGCCCCTTTGGGCCCGGAGGCAGCTTGTACCGTTTGGTTTTCCGTTTTTGGTAGAGGAAGAAGAGGAGAACCGCGGCGAGAGCTACCTCGCCGATGATTATATCTTCCATTCTTAATTGTTAATTACTACTTTTTAGTGTTACAATAAACAGCACATCACAGCTCTTAATATATATTGCGTTTCTTTTCTTCTTAACCAAACTAAACCAAATATTAAACCTGAATTAAACTGAAATTAAATGCTTATATACTCCCTTGAACGAAACCTCACATGTTAATTATTGGACTACACCTTCACCTACTCATCGTCCCTCTAACGTCGTATATGGTCCAATCTTTTATTGAGTTGTCTAAACGAGCCTAGAACCCGTATATGAAACTACACAATCCAATTTTTATATAGCAAATGAGTGACATATATATACTGGTACATATATTCATAATTCTTACATACCCAATTTTAGAAAGGATGGTTTGCAAAGCTGAAGAAGGAAGTTTGAAAAATTAATAAAGGAAAAAGTGTAACAATGAGAAAACATGGACGATTTCACTTTTCGGTATTTATGTGTAACATGTGGAAAATCATACGTATAATAGTTATAAAAAAAAAAAACCCCCGAATCTTACTATTCCATAAGAAAATAAAATAAATAACCTTTCGAAGATTCCCTCTATTTGGCTTAAGACTCTCCCTCTATTAGAATCTTTGGCTCAATTTTAGTTACAGCTTTTGACTCCAACAGGTTCCTTTTCTTGCCGGCTTTTGTCTAGAATTTTGTCAAAGTTCCATAAAATTTTAAGAAAATCTCTAAAAGATTTCATAATCCTGTTGAAGATCAAAGGTTGTTCATCTAATGGTAAATCGGTCTCAGTTCGTTTTGATTTTGAACACGTATACAATATTGCTGAGTTCCAATTGATCATGAGCTAGCTATTGGAAGAGCACAAATGGATCACCTCATCTAAGGGAATCAGATGAATTAATTTATTTAACATTACACAACAAGTGTTGAAATTCAAAATAACAATTTATTTAACATTAATTTAATTGGATAGAAAGTGTGTCTATCGCTGCACAATAGTGTGTTGTATTTGTAAGTAAAAAACCCTAAAAAAATGAGTATGTAGGAATAAATTTCCGACTACTTGACGGAAATGTTAGTGTATTTTTATTTTTATTTTTTTTATTTCTATATAACTTGAACGTGTTTAAAATTAGCTAAATATGTGGTAAAAATATTATTTACTACTACATACGAAAAAAAAATTCAAAACAGCGTTAATTCTCTAGTTTTTTACTAATAAAAAAATATAGTTTTTTTTTGGGGTCAATTTTTCATTTCTTTTTCTTTACTAATTAATAGTTTTAAAATTTTTTAATTTTAATACTAACTAAGATTTAATGTGATGCATATATTATTTTTCATTTGAAATTTGATCTCTTGTTCATGAGCACTTACAATTAAAAACTAGTTTTATTATTGTTGAAAAGAGTGCGTGGGGTTCAAATTCGATTTTTAAAAAATTTACCAAATAAAATTTAAAAAAGAAGTAACGACCACTTGGAATTTAAACGCATATTCTAATCTAGTGGCCTCGAAAGTCCTAACGAAAGACATCAATGTGAAGAGAATGATATAAAGATAAGAGAGACGACAGCCACTTATTAAGATAACCAAACCTTGTAGCAAAGTACAAACTAGGAACATATATTATATAAGCAGAATGATAATAGATTTATTCAACAATTAGAAACTGTCACTTTATCACTTTCTCGGGAACAAGCTTAAGATGCTGCGCCTTGTGCATAGCGAGACCAGGCATGACATCCATGTTGAGCTCTTCAGGTTTCATTCCATCAGGAAGTCTGAAGTTGTATTTGAGGAGAAGGTTCGCATATGGAACCTCGAGCATTGCCACACCAAGACGCATCCCCGGGCACATTCTCCGGCCGGACCCGAACGGTAAAAACTCGTAGTCCGTGCCTTTGAAGTCAATGTCCATCTCAAGAAACCTCTCGGGCCTGAACTCGTCAGGGTAAGGGCCCCACTCCTTCTTGTCACGTGACACGGCCCATGCGTTGACATTGACCGTGGTCCCCGCGGGGATGTCGTAACCGGCGATCTTGGTGTCTTGAATGCAAGCACGAGGGATGAGGAGAGGTATGACTGGTTCGATCCTTAGGGTTTCTTTAACTAAAGCTCTGAAGTAAGGAAGGTTCTTGACGTCGTCTTCAGTAAGGAACGTTAACCCCTTCTCTCTCGCATAATCTCTCACTTCTTCTTGAGCTTTTTTCATCACTTGAGGGTACTTCATTAGATACGTCATCCCCCACACAAGGGCCGCAGCCGCGGTGTCAGTTCCCGCCACCACTATATCCTTCACAAAGACAAAAACAAAGGAAGTGTGAAACACTATCTAACAATTCCTTGTAGTAACACAAGCTACAATATAAGACAGAGATAAAAAGAGATATATAGACGTACCATGACCACGGCTTTGACATTATCTATAGTGAACTCCGAGGCGAAAGGTTGATTTTTGTAGATATCCATTAAGAGATTGATCATGCTCTCGGTTTCTGGCTTGACCTTGTTGGGTTTAAGCGTTTCATCAACAATCTCTTGCAGGTAAGTATCTTGTCTTTCAAAACACTCCATCATATAAGCCGTTTGCCCTGCCCAATCATCGAGAAATCGAGTAAACGGGAAAAAATCAGAGAAAAAAATCTTCCCCAAAACGCTCTGTGTCCCATAAAGAATCTTGATGAACCTCTTCATCTCTTCCCCATCTTCATTGTACTTCTTCCCGAACGCTTGCCTACACACAACCGAGTTTGTAAAGGTCAACATAAGCTCGCTTAGATCAACCGCTTCAGAGGTCTCTGCGGCCTTGTTGATCTTATCCATCATCCTTCTAGCCTCCTCCTCCCGGACGTGCTTAAAGGTGGCCACACGTGTGGGTGAGAACAAGTGGTTCATTCCCATTTTCCTTATCTCCCGGTAATACGGTGTGAAGTGGCACATTCCCATGTTACGCCGGCCGTAAGATATGACCTCTTGGCCACGGTGCGGAGGCCGGTCGGCAAAGTTGACATCTTGCGTCTTGAGAAGCTCTTTGGCTAGCTCAGCCGAAGATATCACCACCATTGTTCTTTTTCCTATCTTGTACGACAAGATTGGACCGTATTTTTTGGCCCATCCAGCGAAGAACCGTTGTGGATTAACACTCTCAAGCTGGTGGAGGTTTCCGATCACCGGAAGCCCCGATGGGCCCGGAGGCAGCTTATACTGTTTGCTTTTTGTTTTTTGGTAGAGGAAGAAGAGAAAAACAGCGGCGAGAGCCACCACGCCTATGATGATATCTTCCATTCTTACTTGTTATTACTTTTGATTGTTACTCAAAACAGCTTAGCTCTTACTATATAGAAACTATAGATTGCTTTTCATAACGACAAAAATATATAATCAAATTCTTACTCCCTTTTACCTACTTACGAAACCTCTCACGTGTTAGAATAGAATTGAAAAACGCCTTCACCTACCCATCGTCCCTCTAACGTCGTTTATGTTTTATAATTTCATGCAGTCCCACTCGTTTTTGTCCTCATCTATTTGTTTATTACACAAATCTTTATTGAACTTCGTTCATATATAGAGCTAGCTCTTTCATGTAGTCACACTCACTTTTGTCGATATTTATTTGTAATTTACAAAAAAAATTATTTAACTTTGTTAATATTGAGTGGCTAAGCGAACCCAAGACCTACATGTAGTACATAGTCAATTTTTTTTCCTTTGCGGTCGCTCCTCCGGTTGGTAGAATGAGTTGCAGCATCTAAAATGGTTTTCTCTTGCTTCCAATACTCTATGAATCTGTTCCATAGGTCCGGATTTGCAACCAATTCCCTTGGAATGGCTTGCGCATTCCACTTGTCCTTCCACTCGTTCAGCTTGCGAGAGTACATCGTAGCAGCTTTTCTATCAAACTCACGTATAACTTTAGACGTGAGTTGGAGCTCCCAAGTGAATTCTTGCTGCAAAATAAAAATTGAGATTAAAAATAAATTATTTAAAGTAAAAGTTAAATTGAATAAACAATAAACCTTACTGCAAATTGTCGAAACCACATTTCTTGATTATCCATAGGCATGCTGAAGTACGTCGGGTACGGATGTTGTAGCATCATGTTAAGCATCATGTTAATAGACTTTGAGATCCCATTACCAGATTTGTCAATCCTACAAAAAAATGATATATTAGTTTAGTACGAAAACTAATTAAAAGAATTAGCAAATATTAAAAAAATTAAAAGAATTTACCAAGTCGCTCGGCCTTCACAAAATTTTCGACGCTCATTTGCATTGGGAGAGAAGACGCTTCAGCGGGTGATTAAGTTTTCGGAACTTGAGTTTGACTACGACTCAAACGTCGTGCCGCACTCCTATCTGAATTCGAACGCCGGGCGAATGCACCATAGTTCCTGAGAAAATAAAAATAATAATGTAATTAATGAATAAAAAATAAATTTTATAACAAAGTAAAAATATGTAAGCAAAAATCAGATATAAACGTCACAAAATTTCCAAAACAATTCTAACAATAAAAATCAAATATAAACTTCACACAATCATATATAACAATTTAAAAATCCTAACACTAAAATTTTCAAAAACATTCAATTTCAAAAGTTCAATTAAAATGAACAAAAATTTCCAAAACAATAAAAAAATTTGAAACCACAAAGAATTAAAATAACAAGATTTTTAAAAATCGAAAATTTGGTTATATCTAAAAATCTAAAACTCCAAACAATTTCTAAACTAATCCTATTTTATATCCTAACAAGTTAACTAACCCAATGTTAAATTTCCATTAAAAATCAAAATCAAACAAATCTAACATTCAAACAATTCAATTCCATAATCTAACCTAAATTTAACTAATTAAATCTCAAATTCAATAACCCTAGTCCTCAAAATCCCTAGGAATCTATCAAAATCCTAAACTATCAATTCCAATTTTCTCAAACATTCAATCTAACCCAAAACCTTATGAATCTAATAAAAAACTTTAGAAATTTACAAGTTTGAAGGATTTTGAGCCATGAGGAGATGAGATTCATGGATCTAGAAGAAGTTTGAAGAATTTTGAAGGATTTGGCGATTTTTGATGTTTTTCCCCGTTTTTGCAAATGAACTCGCGAAGAAGAAGAACTGGTATATATAAAAAATTTCCGACGGATATCCGTCAGGTTTTTAAAAAATGAAAGACACACAGTGTCTCAAGAATATTCGCGCCTAAAGTTTTGCGAATCCATCGGAATCCGTTAAAATTTCTGATGGATTTCTGACGGATTCGCGAAAGGTGCATGTCATGTCATTGGCCAGTCAAACCGGTGCAAACCTTAACAATCGACACATGTCTTTGCGTATCCGTCAGAAAGTTCTGATGGATTTCCGACGGGTTTGTGGTTTCGGAGTTTTTTCAAATTGTTTCAATTGAAATATGTGTGTACTATGATATGCTAATGATTTCAAACATAAATTAATCAATATCACCCTTGTTTATATTATATTTACCAAAATAACAAATTTCAGTTTCCGTAGTTAAATATGTAAGTTAAAGTATATGTTCATTATCTAACACTTTCTGTGAACCATAACATATATTTAAAACATCTCTTATACTTTCTAAACTAGTTTTAATTGTCTGATACCTTATAATTAAATCAATTATAATTGTGTTTTGAGGTATATTGTGTAAATTGTATACAAAGAGTCTATGAAACCCCAAATCCGTCGGAAATCCATTGGAAATTATATGTTATTAATTTTTATTTCCAACGGATTTGGGGTTTTATGGTTATTACTTTTTATTTTTTATGTTTTGCATTTCTGTTTGGTTGAAATTTTTTAATTTGTTTGGAATCATCATGAGGTCTCATACTGTGTAATTGTAAATAAAAAACTCCATGAAATCCCAAATCCGTCGAAAATCCATCGGAAATTGCCGATGGATTTCTAACGGATTTGGGTATCATGGAGTTTTTAATATATATATATATATATATATATATATTTTTTGCATTTCATTTGTGTTTGAATTGTTTGGACTCCTTAACACCATGTTCTAAATATTATTTTTTAAAAAGTTTATAATTAATTGTAACAAAATCTTGAAATAGAAAAGATATATATATATATTTTATTTAAAACAATGATAATATGTTCAAAAATACATAAAAAAAATATCATCATATAAATACAACTCAAATTATCTCTATGAAACTACTCAGAATCTGGTGATGATTCTTCGGACAGAATTGAGTCTGAATCGTCATAAAATTCTCCATGTTCTTCCTCTGAGTCTGAGTGCTTTATATCATCATCGATTTGTGTAAAATCAACCACAAGATCGACATCAAACCAGATCCATTAGAACACTGCTGATTGGATGCAAAGCATCGTCTTCAAGAACTACATAAATTCTTCCTCTTGGGTTAATTGTAGTAACTGTAATCCACGGGTCGGCCATCCGTGTAACTCGAGGATAACGAATGTAGCAAACCTAAAAAGATAATAATTAATTAAATATGCCGAGTTGTAGATATAAATAATACATAATATATAAATTAAGTTAAACAAATCTGAACAGACTGAATGAATGGGTCATACTTAAGTAGTCTTTGTGTTGAATGAACAGACATCACACATAATTGGTCCACTCGAACACCACTCCCAAGGGTTGGATCATACCAATCGCAATTTTTTAAAAACAGTGCATCTCAATTCCATCATTCCAGGGTAGTGGACTTTTAATATTTCTCTCAGAATTCCATAGTACACTGTCTCACCAGATTGACTCGAAATACCATAATCTGAAGTTGGCCTCGTTCTTCCTTCCTCATATACCCTTCAGAAACCTATACTTGTAATTCCTTCAGAAACCTATAAAATTTAGTAACAAATAATCAATTATTATATTCTTTAAATAATTAATCAAAAATGAAATTAATTACCATAGTTAATTAATCACTTATGTAAAATTGTAGCCATGGCATAAAGTCATTCTCCTTATGGGCGTGAAGTTCTTTTTCTGACTTATCCGGACAGTAGCCACGTATTAATGTCATGTAAATCCTATAAAAATACTACAAATTTAAGGAAACCAAAAATTAAAGGACAAGTTGTCAATTTACATAAATAAACACGTTTTACCTTTTATATTTCGCAATATCTTCACAATTTGTTAGGATATATACATATGCAAGTGTGTAAACTTCTGATTTGAAAGTTTGCGCCTCTTTCATTTTCCACTCGATCGACCAACTTGGGAAAATAAATCAGGGGCATACATGGAGTAAATCGCTCTCTCACCTCGATCATCATGACGAGTTGGACGTATACTCTTTGTACGAACTTCCAAAAGAAAATAATATTTAGCAAAGTGTTAGACTTCTTCATTAAGGCTCTGTGCGACAATAGATCCCTCAACTTCTTGTGCATAAATCCCGAAAGAAAGTACCAACAGCTGCATATAAAACATATAAAAAATTAAGATAAATATTTATAATCGATGTTAATAGTTAAAGGAATTAAGAACATAACAATATACACCTGGAATTACTTGGTGAACATCTTTATGAAGAAAATGGGCAAAAGAAAATGGAAGGAGCCGCTGCATCACAACATTACAATCATGACTCTTCATCCCAATAAAATTTCCTTCATCATAATCGATGCAATTCTGTAGATTAGATGCCTAACCATCCGTGAATTTGACATCATTCTGAATCCAATCAAAAATGCTTGCTTCTTTTCAGCTCTCCACCGATACGCATGAAAATTACATTTACCATTTAGAAGAACTTCAAGAAAATTTTGAGCGCAATACAATGGCAAGTCTAATATAGATTTCATATTGTCTTTTGTTTTCCCTTGGACATTTAAAACCGTGTTCATGATGTTGTCAAAAAAGTTATTCTCAACGTGCATAACATATAAATTTTGTCTCAATAAATAGTCCTTCCAATAAGACAAATCCCGAACAATACTCTTCTTGTACCAATTATGATCTACACCAACACCGTCAATAGGATCATGCCCATTGCCCCCACAGTAAGGAGTCAGCTTCATACCAAAATCTCTTAATTGCTCTAATATACTAATCATGTCTATCTCCGGAGGTGGACTATCAAACACTTGCTTATTCTTCGTAAGCAATGTCCTAGACCGATGATACGGATGATCACTTGGTAGAAACCTTCTATGACAATCAAACCAACAAGTTTTTCTTTCATGCACCAATTGGAATGCATCTGTGTTGTCTTGGCAATACGGACACGATAATCTTCCATGGGTTGTCTATCCAGATAACATACCATATGCTAAAAAATCGCTTATGGTCCACATTAGAACCATACACATCTTAAAATTCTGCTGGCAAGAAACATAATACGCTTTAACACATGATTCCAAAGCATTTGTAACTCATAGATCAATGGCTAAAGGAATACATCGAAAGATCTCTTCGGATGCTCTGGGCCGGGAACAAGAAAGAAGAGGAACAAAAACTCTCTACGCATGCATATAGATAGAGGCAAATTATATGGTGTTACGATAACATGCCACAAAAAATACTATCTTTCATGCTTTCCAAATAGGTTGAAACCATCTGTATATAGCCCAAGGTACACATTTTTCGCTCATACGCAAAATCAGGATACAATGATTGAAAATGCTTCCACACTTTAGCATATGAAGGATGTGTAATCGCTCCATGTTGACGATGCTCTACATGCCATCTCATTGCCTATGTTGTGCGCTGAGATTAATATAACCTCTTCAACATTTCTGTTAACGGTAAATACCACATCCATTTAAATAGAATTGGAACTCTACCGTCAGTTTCCTGATATCGCAGTTTACGATAGAATCGACATCTTTGGCGGTTTTTGTCTTTTTTCCAATATATCATACAGTTGTCGATGCACACATCTACCATCTGATATGGCAAACCAAGACCAGCTACAAGTTTTTGTACCTCGTAGTATAATGCTGGTGAAATATTATCTTCAGGCAAGATATCTTTCACAAAATCCGCTATCGCATCTACACATTCCTCCGCCAAATTGTAGTATATCTTAATAGTCATCAGTCTACCGGCAGATGATAACGGTGAATGACCTTCTCTACAACCGCTATATAGTGGCTGATTCGCTGCGTCTAACATATTAAAAAAATCTTTGCGCTTCTAAAATAGGTTATTCAATCATATCTCTGTCTTCACCGGTTGACTACATATTCTCTCTAAATGCATCACTCACCATCTCAATAGTTCCTACACCGACATCTACTTCCGTTCTATATCCTAAACTATCAGCAATATATGGTTTGCTAGTACTACCATAATCATAATTTTTTCCCCATGTAGATACCAAATCTTATACCCCGGCATAAACTCATTGCTATACAAATGATGTCAAACTAATTTTACCTTAACATTATGAGAATTCCGGAAAATTGAACATGGACATTTCAACTTACCACCTTTTTTGGTTCGTGGTTGATTTCTGGCCACGTCCATGAACTCGCATATACCTCGTGCATACTCGTCGTTCGATAAGTTCGACTCCGGATCTTTCATTTCTTCATCCATCTATGATCAAAAATAATAAGAAGAAGGCATCTCTTCAAAAATTTTGTGGTTTAAGTAATGTATTGTGTTGTGATTGAATGGAGAATGATGGAAACATATATATAAGATCGCTACCGTCAGAAATTCATCAGAATTCCATCAAAAATTTTGAAATTTTAATGGCTACTACAACGGCTATATTAACATTCGTATTTAACAATAGATTTCCGATAGATTTGTCTGTACCAGTCGGAAATCCGTTGGAAAGAAACGGGTACAACAATAGCTATACAACAGTAACAACAACGTTCTTAATTTTGGACAGATTTCCGACGGACATGGACAAATTCGTCCGAAATCGTTCGGAAATTGAAAACGTATATTCCTAAATACATCAAAAATCCATCGTTTGACCGTTGAAAATTTTCTACGAACTCATAGTCTGTCAGAAATTTCGTCGGTTTTGCGGTAGCTTTCTTGTAGTTAGTTGTTCTTTTTCATTTGAAAAAATAATCAATTTGTTGACCTAATGATGTGGTAGTTTAATGGTCATCTAGGGATTCAAAAAATTAACACAAATTTGAACGTGAGTTTAATTCGCCACTGCAATTAATATGACTAATCACAAACTATATATTAATCAAAACTTTATTTTCATACATAAATTTGCATAATTGTTATTGGGACTATATGGAGGGTTTTAGGCTTTAAAAATATAGAAACAAAGGTCCTTCATGACCAGGAAGAAAAAAAAAGTAAATTAGGTCCAAATAAATTGGCAGTTGTAGCCAAAAAAACAAGTCGGTATTCTCTAAAGTTCAATCCAAACGGTATCCAATTCATTCACACTATTCTCTATTATCAAAGTGCATGTTCACATTTATAATTAATCGAGTTGCAATGATAAAGATTAGTTTAAAGACCATAAGTATTTTGGTCACCGGATACAAATTATTTAATGTTTGATATTTTTTCGGTGGTGTTAATTACAATTTCTTTTGTGAAATTATTATATAAAACAAAACTAAAAGTAACGAACATGATTAGGAACGGCCAGAAAAATGATGCAACTCTTTTCAATAAATTACGAGAATCAGATTTTAAATAATATTTCTAGGTCACTTTAAATCTTTGTAATATAATTATCATGTTTTGGACTTTAATTTAAATCTTTGTAATATAATTATCATGTTTCAGACTTTAATTTAAATCTTTGTAATATAATTATCATGTTTTGGACTTTAATTTCATTCTTTGTAATATAATTATCATGTTTCAGACTTTAATTTAAATCTTTGTATTATAATTATCATGTTTCAGATTTAAATATTTGTAATATAATTATCATATTTAGAACTTTAAATTTTTGTAAAATAAATTTCACGTTTTTAATATTACAGTATAATATATATATATATATATATATGTATATATATATATAAGTATATATTAAAGACATCACGAAAGATTACACTGACACTTTGGGAACATACTTTGCAAACTTACTAGAGTTACGTGGTTCGATTCTCTATAAAAAAAACTTCACAATTTTCACCAATTTTTTATATTTGTCACAAATTAGTTGCAAAATACCCACTAATTTGTGACTTATATTTCGATTAACAATCTGAGATTGGAACGATTTTGCTACAGTTTTGCGACAACCATGATTTTATTTCGAGCTTTACCAATAGAAAATTGTCTATATGTTAAGTTTCAAGGTTTCTAAATTGATTTGAACTAATATAGATAGTAAATCATTATTATATCATAAATACTTAAGTTTTTCATTGGTTTACATAAATTTTCTAAATATTTCATAAGTACTAGCTATATGTAATGTTAACTAATGATTTTGAAATTTCCTAGTTTTCTTTACATTTATTGTTTTTACTCATTAAAACTGATTGATCTTGTTTAGTATTATAATTTTAGTGATTGTAACATTATAAATAGATTTTGTTTGGCTTTTAAATTTTAAAATTCATATAAATAGAGTTGTGACTCTTAAAAATACGTCACGAAAAGGTAGACTTTGAGACAAAATAGAATTAAGGTTTCAAATAAGTCACAAATTAACCACGTATATGGATTGATTTGGTAATGTTATGCTCGGATCTTTTGGTAAAAGAATGTTTTTGGGTATAATATAAATCAAATTCGGCTATTTTGAGCATTTAAGTTGCAAATTCAGGATGGTTGCAAATAAGTTGCTATATTTTCATTGAAAAGCACAAAAGTGTGGCATATTAGTTGCTAATAAATGACAATTTTGCAACTAATTTTGGACTATTATTTAGCAACTAATTTGTGACAAATTTAAGAGTATTTTAGACTACTGAAATCGTCACACAGTTGTCTCGATTATGCGACAATGAAACTACGTCACAAAGTAGTCGCTACATTTTCCAGTCACTATTTAGTCTTAAAGTACAACGTTTTGTACCAGTTGTAATGTGGTCGCTTATATACGACGGTATACTGTTGTCACAATTGTAGTCGCATATTAACGACTGTTTTGTGACCAATTAATACCGACTACTTTAAACAGTCGTGAATTAGTCTCAAATTGGGACTCTGTGACTATTTTGAGATAATTTCGTTGGTCACAAATTGCAGATTTTCTTGTAGTGGATAACATATGGAAAAAATAAAATGTTAAACAGAATTGTCTCGTAGAAAAAACACATAGCATATATTTATCTACGGAAACACATGGACAAACTAAAACCAAAATTTGTACAGTTTTCATAAGAATAACAATGGACAATTAGAAAATATGATGTCATTAGGTTTGAATCAATGACTAGAAAATATACCCAAATTTGGGTTTGAAAACAACCCAAATGAAAGAGGAAAAAAAAAGTGGCAAAACAAATCGAATAAACATGCGTTGTGTACATGAAAATTGAAGTCGTGGAGTTAGAGCGGAAAATTTGATGTCAATAAGGTTAAATAAATTACTCAAAAGTATATCCTAATTTTGGGCTTCCAAACCCACACCCCTCTTTCGAACAAGGAAAAAATAAACTAGGACTATCAACGAAATAAAAGATGAGTTGTGTACTTAAAAATCGAAGTCCTGGAGTATGAGCGGAAAAGTTGATGTCACTAGGTTTGAACCAATTAACAAAATCTATACCTTAATAAAACAAAACCCTAAATTATAAATAGAAAATCTAAACATAATCTTTTATCTATCCAAACATAATCGTCTCGTAGACAAAATAAAACTCACTAGGTTATTTTTTCCTTTTTTCGCATTCATTTGTGTGTGTGTTTTTTTTGTTAAAGTTATAACAACTGGATAGTGCCATTCTTCTTTCATATAGTAGATTTGAAAACAGTTTACTTTCCGTCATTTCTTATTTGCTTAAATTCATTGGCTTTACGTTTTAGTTTAGAAAACCTTATTATAATTATTAGTCTTAGACTTTTGGTCAATTTATGCTCTAAGAGACCTATTGTGTGACTATATTTTGTGTTCGTAGATTGTTCCTATTTACTCTACTGTGATTTCACTTTGTACTTGCAATATAGTAATTAGGTTAAAACCTGAGCTAGGAGGGGTGAGTCTCAGAATTTTTTCTCAGACTAAAGATTCCATGGATGGTCAAACTTGAGAATGTAATCTTATTCTCGGTTATAAGAGTCTCTAACTTATACTCAAATCCATATTCTAACACTTTCAGGAAGGAAGGCAGTTCATCAATCATTTGACCTTCATTGCTTCACCCTCATGTACGATCCACTATGATCGCTTTTGTTTCCCAGAGAATTCTAGCCCCATTTTCTTAGCCCACTTCTTTCCTCCCTAATCTTACCAATTAGCATATTAGGATGAGCAGGTCATCTCATGACCAAGCTTAGAATGTCACCCTAACACTACGAGAAAACATGTCCAATTTTGACCAAATTTCTAACCATCTAATTGAGGAAAAAATTGAACTTACTCTCTTAATAATGTACTTCTTCATGTTTCTTTGCAGTTTGGTGTACTCATTCTGTATTTTCTTTGGAAATTTCTTTATAAGGTATACCGAACTGTGTACAAGTCTTCATATTTAAAGTCAATAGCTTATATTCTAATACAACTCGTATTTATAAAAGACTGTTAAAATCAAAGATATTTTTCTTGCATTAATGGTTTCAAATATTACTAAAGTTAATTTAAAATGCAGAAGAAAACGTGGAAGGAATGGATGTATCTTTCGGTTACGCAAATGAAAAACCCATACATTTTTAAATTAAAAGTAAATAAAATTTATACATCTGGTAACAACTTAGCTAGTACTTCCTAATCAAGCCAGGTCTAGCTAAGGTGATGATCACTTTAATATATATATATATATATATATATATATATATATATATTCTCGCACCATCTCATTTATCTCCAAAATTATGCTTTGAAAATTATGGAGTGGAAACTTATTGTAGCAATTAATTGCCAATGGATTAGGAAAAATCCTGAACTCGTCGAAAACCAAGGGGTAACAAAGTTTGTCACCAAAGAAGCGATTCAATGGAACATTGAAAATTAAAACATATCAAACACTGAAAAGAAAAATAGATAGATCTGTGTTATTGAATTGTCTTGTTGGAACACAAATTTTTTGGGTGGTGTAGCAAAATACAGGTACGCACTCATAAGCGAGGAAATCCATTTAAAAAATCAACAAAAGGATTTATTCAAATCAGGGTTCCTTTAGAAAATTTCATATACCACAGGATGCTATATATATATTTATGAGAATGAGAATGAATATAAGTTTTCTACATATATACCATGGGTAAAGTGGCATTGGATTGTTTTATAACTCCTTCCCTTTTTGTTTGTTGTAAACAAAAACTATCGCCTCATATATATTCTCATGATTGTGACGCAAGCTTGCTTCTATTTGTTGTGGAAAAAACGGAATCATCGTTTTCAAAGCTCAGTGTCTTGCTTGATTGCAGTCATGATATGCAAGATTTGCCAAATGTCCATATAAAACTCCCTAGTATCATTCTACCTTGGCCTAGATGCATAACATATTAAAATTTTAACCTTTAGTACTGCAATATTCCAAATGTTGTTTTAAATAGTTTACAACTTATTTTTTGATATATTTACAATTCATTTTTATTCTTAACCACCCATTTAATCAATTGATTCTCGCCTGAAACAAAGATAAATAAGTAACTATTTGACCAATGCAGTGGAAGTACCAACACAAAACCAATAACAAAATTAGTAACAGATCAATTCCAATTTCAAAACAGCTAGTCGATGTTAATAATATCACTCACATAAACAATAAAGATAATAGTGTGGATAACGACTCGAAAAGAAGATTTCAAGAAGAAGATCATCAGATTGATGAAACGAGCTCAAGATATAGATATAATATCAAGATCATGAGCTCGTTTCATTAGTCTGTTGATATTCTTCTTGAAACCAGCTTTTCGAGCTTTTTGATTCTCGATATAAAAACCTTTCACCTTTCCTGCAGATCTTGCCACGACTTTTACCAATTAGTTTTCACTTGAAATTTGTTTGTGTGTTCTTTGTGATGTGGAAAGAGAATCATGCACATGTGATCTTATATAGAGGATGAAAACTTTACAAAATTTAGTCTACATATATTTATTTGTATTTAAGGATTGACTCAAAACTTGACATAATAAAACTCTCCATAGGCTCTTTTTTGTTAATAAACTTATAGCTATTTAATTTAAAGTCAACAAATTTGACTGGATTATTTGGTATTTTGTTAAATAATTAGGGCTGAAATTTTTGGAAGCTTATTCAGTAAATTTATACCATAAGTCTGTTTTAGTCTTGGGTGATGAGCAATGAAAGATTAGGTATTTTTGAAATCGACAATTTGGTTTTCAAAATTTTTTTTTGCCACGTTTATGGAAAATAATATCATCACGCACATCCATTTCTCATCCGACAGTTGCATTAAACAGATGTGACCCATACATAATGCCGGCTGTTGGTGATGTAACCCATAATAAACTTTTATTTCTCTCTCAAATGTTCATCTTTGCCAAGCGATCTGTGTTGTTTTCTCTCCCACTTCATCGTCTTTCCCTCAAACTTCTGCTGTAAAGCTTCATACCGCACACAACCACGCATCTACCACATGTACAATCTCCTTCATATCTTCGGTTGGTGGTTTCTCATCCATCCCTTCTTTTATTTTCAGATTTATCTTTTTATTGGAGTAGATCTTCTACACTTTTCAATTTTATAGGTAAGACGAAGAACTATTGCAAACACCCTTTTGGAAAACATGCTTTTTTTATATGTAGATCTGCACAAATTGGTAGTTCCAACCTAAAAATTTAACATCGCACTATCTTCGCTTATAATTCCTTCAAATGTTTTGAGCTTTGAAGCTTTACGGTAAACCCAGTTCGACCATGCAAACTCAGATACAGCTAGCTTGCAGATCATGAGCCACGTCTCTTGATAGTTATGGTGTTGGTCGTTGGACTCTCTCATCATGCTTATCACTGTGATATGATCTTGTTTTAGTACGCGTATTGGATCCGAGTTCCGAAGATAACTGTCTTCTTGAACTGCTCTCTGCTACAGGGAAAGTATGCTTTAACACAAAGAAAAAAAAAAGCAGAAAGATATTTTACAACCTGGTTCTTGAGTTAGTCGAACACAAGCGAACTGGTCATAGTCAATAATCGAGAAATGGCTTGAATCATTGCAACTTCCACACTCTTCTTCTTCTTCTTCTTTCATTGATCTCACTTCATAGTTGACCAAATCTCCTTCTCTGGACCAACCACCACCGCAACAGAAGTTTCTAATACACTCACATGTAACTTGTGTCTAGCTTTTGGATGGACATTTAATGGCTAAAGCGACAAGATCATTCAGGCTGTTCGGATGAAGTTTGCTTCCTATATTTTTGCTGAAGTTCACTAGGAGGTAGAAGGGTTGTTCGATGAATATAGTCGCTTTGAGGATTTCCTCAGCTTGTGGATAAAGATGTGATTGACGGTGATGAAGTCTAAGTGGTTGATTTGTTTGATTTTGTTGCTTTGTCAATTTTGTTTGATTTTCTTCTTTCAGACTTGTTAATCATATATTGTAGTTGCTTATTTCGATGATTTCAAGTTTACTTATGACTGAATTTCGTTAATATATGGATTTATTTCGTACATGTTGAATGTTCTACAATTTCATAGTAAGTCACCGTAGATTTTCCTTGTTACCGCAGATTTGTTTCTTATGACCGCATAATATTTAATTTCGACAAAGCTGATTTTTTTCCATTACCTCAGATTTTTTCTTATTACCGCAGACTTTTGTTCTGCACTATGCCAAATTTGTCTCAATTACACGACACACTTAGCTATATTATACTACACACTGCACACTTATTTCAAACATAGTCCTCGGAACACCAAATCCTTGAAATAAATAGTCTTCGCAAAAGCAATTCATCGAAATAATCATCCAAAAAAAGCGAACATTAAGATTTGATTAAAACTATTTATTTGATGTCTGTAAGAATATATTTTACTAAAGCCAAATCAGCTATTTGGTTTTTTATATAGTGGTTTTGAACTGATTGAGAAGTGCACAATCATTGCTATTAAAGGTTAAGTAGGGTTGTTATATTGTTGTTTCTCGAGACAAAGACACATTCTTCATACTGAGCATTTCTCTTTGTGATTCTTTGAGGCTATTGCTACTTATATTAAAAAATAGGAAATAATGAATTCATTAAGTAAAAATAATAGATTAGGTTACTTGCAATTGACAGTAGCTTAATTTGGAGAGCAAGTAATTGGTATGTCTATGGTCTCAATATCATACACCACCGATGCTATTCGTCTTTTTGTCAAACTAACACATCAAAAGCATAATTCATTGCTTCACACAAACATGGTAAAAATCAAATGTAGTTTTTATTACATGAAAATATATAACTTTGACCAAAATTAACACACCTACACAATGACTAAACTTTGTTAAGCTCAACGGTGGATCACATTCATTTAGTTTGGAAAAGTCAATGTGAGAAAAAGTTGGTATATATCAGTACTCTCTCTGAGCATATAAGGCATATTGCTCTGTTCTTTTTTACTCTTCTGTTTTTCTACAAACCAAACACGTATAATGTATCACTTAAGTATCTCATTGTAAGATTTAAGCATCTCATAGCTCTTAAACATGTATAATGTATCACTTAAACATCTCATTTCTCTGATCATTGTAAAAGTTTGCTACAGAAGTCTACCATTGACCAACCACCACCACCATTGAACTCAAAAGTTCGTAATTATTCATACAAGATCATTGTCAGCATCAAATGAAAATTTTCATACAAGATCATTGTCAGCATGAAATGAAAATATTATAGATGATATATAACTTACAGGTGTTGCTCTTGTCGCTGCATCATCTGCTTTTTGGTTTGAGTGTAAGCCCTCCTTGAGTTGAGCATTATCAAATTTTGTTTTCACAACTTCCAAATACTTTTTCATCTTTGAAAACATGCAAAAACTCCTTTTCTAGATCAGTATTTCTCTCGGTTGCTTCTACATTCTTCGCCAAATCGTTCATCCTATAGTTCATGTTTTCAACAGTATTAGTCACCTTCTCCACCATCTTATACATTTCAAGAATGACAACGTCATTGTCTTTAGGATCCTACAAAATCAGAAAAAAAAAGAATATGAAAGATAAGTAAGAGATTCAAGAACCATCCAATAAAACTCATTTTGCAGTAATCAAAGAGATTCAAGAAGCAAAAAATAAATAGATTCAAGAAGCATAAAAAAAATAGATTCAAGAAGAAGCGAATAAAAAAATTCAAGAAACATCAAATAAAAAAATTCAAGAAGAATCAAATAAAAAAATTCAAGAAGCAGCAAATAAAGAGATTCAAGAAGCAACAAATAAAAAGATCTAGGAAACAACAAATAAAGATATTCAAGAAGGAACAAATAAAGAGATTCAAGAACCAGCAAATAAGGAGATTCAAGAACCAACAAATAAGGAGATTCTGTAACGGTTATAAACGGTCAGTAATTTTGACTATTCTAGAACTGAGTCAAAAAAGGAAAGTATACTTCTGTAGCTCAAAGAATGTAAGCATCAAATGTATACATTTAGTGAAATTTTGACTTTACAGTTGACTATTCTATAACCGTTATAGAATAGTCAAAATTTTGTCAATAATTAGTCAAATACTTTTGACTAAATGTATATAAAACAAAGTTCTCAAAAAATATTGATCAGTTATCAACCAAATTATAGCCGTTTCAGAGTGGTAAAAAATGATCGAAAATTACTAACTCTTTATCGACCCAATTGTAGTCGTTTCTAACCGTTTCAAATGTTTGAACAATTTTCGACCAAATTTATAGTTATATATCTCCTCCCCTTCTCATTTTCATTATGTAGAGTTACTAAAAATCTTCAAAAATGTCAAACAATTTTTCTAATCTCCCGAGAATGGATATACATACATCAAGATCCAAAAACGGGCATATATAGTTACCAAATAATTCAAGGAATTAAGGACTCAACGAATTCATGCAAGTTGCGTGACGGGACTCGCCTATGATTTGTTGTCCACGTATTCGTTGCAATAATAGAAATTTTTGATATGTTGCATATGTGTGGAATAACTTGTTTAATAGAGGGTTTAAACTTTAAACCAAATTATTTTGTATCGTTTTCACATGTGCCAAAATAGTAGTGAATATGTGGAGAATAAGTTTGAACATCATAGTATAGCTAGGGAGAAAAAACATAGTTACAGTTGATATGGTGAAAGATGCATTTCAAGAAAATATTCCGTCACTATATATACCCTCGTCGACTCGTCGTGTCACATTTCCATTATGATTTTAGTTTTTTCAGAGAAGTTTGGGGGAGAAATTTCTCTCTTTCTCCTCCTAGAGACTTTTCTAAAGGTCCTTTTGTGACAAGAAAAAAAAAGTTTAAAGACCCGTCGAAGGACCAACCCTTCACCGAGCACTCGCAGGAGCCTAACTTGGTTCTTTCCTAGAGATCAAATCACCAACTCTATATTTTCCCCGTTATCCAGCACAATTGACCTACCTCCATGGAAAAAAAGTCAACCATCCGGAGGATATTGAAAATCTAACCCGAACAGATAAATAATAATCACGAAAGACCCAAACCTTCGTGAAAATGTGAAGAGAATGATACATAAAGTTAAGAGAGACATTAAACTTTAGAAAAATATACTAAATAATCAGAGTGATGATAGATTTATTTGAGAATT